>OW387140.1:51327302-51709802 GCA_936440205.1 Lepidonotus clava | reverse complement strand
AACGCGTAGTATAATTAGGGCTTTACTAAAAAAGAACATTATGATAACATTATATTTAAGTGAAGTTGAGACCTTACTAATGAACATAGAACTGTCAGAGTCTACTACAGTTCTATGCTAATAAAGAACGTTAAGATAATGTTATTATGACATGAAAGAACGTTAAAAGAATGTCACAATAACGTCAAAGTGCGACATTGCAACGATAGGTTCTAAAGACGTTTTTGGGTGCCATCATAATAACATAACAAGAACCAAAGCAGAACTAGACAGAACATTATAAGAACATTATATAAACGTCATATTCTTGCTTGGGTATACAGATAGATGCAGGTGTATATTTTGTGTCCTTGGCCAATTTTCACCCACCTCTATCTTTGGTGATTGATAGCCCTTGGGAGCAGGGGGTTCTTCAGAGACCTACTTTTCCCCTGCACTTTGATACAAAAACACACCTATAGAGATGGGCCAATGACACACGATCAGAGTAGGCAGGCATGTGTTGCAACTTTTTCAGAATAGACCTTGTACATATGTTCTCTCTCCATATCAGACTAAGGGCCTTCCATTTAGTATGTATGTTTTTTAAGGTTTTATTTGCAATCAACTTCAGGGTTGCCCCTGGTTTTCAGATTATTACATTGATTAGCATATATTATTTGTACTAGAACATACGCACATTTCCAAACATTTTGGACCCTCCTTCCCCCCTTGATGCGTACATACGTAATGGAAGGCCCCTAAAAGCATTATTGCCGATTAATTTATAATTCTCTCTCCAAATTAGACTAGCAGCAACATTGACGATCATATATGCTCTATTTTTCATAAATGTGAAAAACAGAAAAGAAATCTTTAGGTCTCATTTCCTTACATCACACCAACTGAGCTATGATCAATGATCATTACCACCTTGACTTGAGTTTAGGATTTATGTCATAACCACATGGCCATGACAACGCCATGGTTATTACCAAAAGGCATTCATCTGACTGTGTCTGCACAGGGTCTATAACAACCTAGACAAGAATGTTACATTCTTATAACATTGCAGTAACATCTTATTTATTTCTGTTTTGGTTCTTGTTACGTTATTTTGATAGCATCCAATACTGTCTTTAGAACCTAACAGTTTGACATTGCAGTGGTATGTTATTACAACGTTCTGACCATGTTATTACATGCAAAAATAAAGTGATTATAACATGCTGTATTGGTAAAGTCTTACCTTCACCAGAATATAATATTATTATAACATTCTTTCTTGGAGAGTCTCAGTCTAATGTAAACTAATGTAACTTAAATGTACTTAAAAATTGGGTAGGTAACAGAGTGACCAATAATGATAATGGTTTCAGAACGTGCTTGTTACGTTGCTGCTTGCCTGGCTATTTCTTAAATTCAACATATGACCCAGAACCTTATAAACATGCGACGTCAATATTTTAGCACTACTGACATGCGACAGGACTATTTCTTAAATTCAACATTCAACATTTGAATTAATAAGCGACAGAGACATGCTATAGGGCCCTTTTTTAAAATTTGACATGCAATATGGGGACCCCCCTGTCTAGAACCCCATCCATGGTAGGATGAATTGAATATATGGGCACATTATTGAAATTTTAGAAATGTCCCATATCAAGGCTTTCATTCCTCGTGTGGCCAAGTTCCACATCAAATCGAAGATGGTTATGTTTCAACAATAATCCATCAATAGCAAGTTTCATGCTGGGAAGTATGTTGAGAATTTCCAAGGATTTGGTATACATTAATCATTGATCAAGGCAATATTTGTGGTTTAGCATTGTCAAATCCATTAGAATGGATTGTTTTTATTAGTTTGTATGTGTACATGTTTTATCATTTTTCAAGCTAGTTTTAAAGTCTACTCTTTACAGATAGATTTACAACAAATACTTCTTTTTTTTATTATTTTCACACTTATAAAGACAGCCATACGCTAAGTATAGTTATAAGCTAACTTTGTTAGGGAACATAAACTGAAATCTGCATACCGGTTTTGATGCTGCTGATTTTGTGTTTGTTTGATTTTTCTTAGAGATAATGACTTGATACCTAACATCTTATCTACCATTCAAAAGAGCATTGTAAGACCTTCCTGTATGACAAATCTATATATGACGTTTTTCCCCACTGTCGTTTTTCAAAATCGGGAGCATAATCAGTATGCGGAATATAGACAACAGTAGTCGACAACCAGATGGGTTCAACTAACCAGAGGGCCAAGGATATTTGTCTTCAAATGCCTCTTTTAAGTATTATCGCAACACAAAGATATGCGACTCGGATGATCACCTATTTGTTTTTCATGATGATGTTAGTGGTGCCCCCTATGCGAGTCTGTGCACACTGCTTCAACGCTGACGTGTTTGACCATTTTTGTGACGTCATCACTGATTGTTTACATTTTGAAAAAGGTTGAAAGAGATGCACTGTTGTTTTATCTGTATCTGGTTACATGCACTCTTGTAGGGGGCACCACTATCAATGACATTACCCCAAAATGTAAAACAGTTATTCATCTTTTCTTTGTACTATCTTTGATCTGGTACTCTGTAATAGGACAGAAGACCAAGGTGACTGCTTGGTAGTGTTTTTAGTTGAAGTAGCTCACTAGGTGTCACATGAAGGTGACAGCCCAGACAGTAGGCAAGTGCTTGGTGACAGCAGGTAGTGACAGTAAGAGGGTGACAGAAGGTGGTGACATCAGGTGGTGACAGGATGAGGTAATGGTATTCTCTGTATTACGGTCTACCGATACGGGTGATTATCACGCGTGACACTGCAGGGTCTCCTGCCTATTTTTTTTTAAAGCATTGGTTGCACCTTCTTTCTCAATATCTCATAAACTGTTGGAGATTAAATATTAATTTTCCAGTATATTGTAGATTAGATACATATCTTATCACCAATATCATATTTTATCTAAGTGCACCAGAATTATGATTGCCAGATCCATCCAAAGAAATTATAGCATAACCAGCATGGGACAGGAAACTGCTTCAAAACGGCGAATCATGAGGGATTATGGGGAACCGTAATAAGGCGAATTAGTTGACAGCATGAGTTGACAGAATAAGTTGACAGCAGGTGTTGGAAGGAGCTGGTGTTGATTTAGAAGATCCTTCCTTAGATCTGAGACACAAGAAACAAACAAAATAAAAACCAGTCAGGCCCATATACAGGTTCTGCTGTGGGGGGTGGCGAGGTCCCTAATACCTTTACAGACTGGGCTCAGAATGCGCATTCTGCCTTTATTGAATTGTTATTATGAGTGTATTTTGAGGCTAGTCTGTAAAGGGTATTAATGGAACTTTTTCTAAATCAACAATAACGATCTAAAAAGGGGGATGGCGACACATAGAATTTTTTAAGGAAATGTTGAACTTTTTTTAAACATGCTATACCCCCATGCTAGCCCTGCCACTCCCCCTGAACCTCAACATATTCTGTCACCTTCTGTTAGTTTATCTTTTCCTATGTTCTCATAAATTCACCAAAATGCAACTCCTACCCTGTTCCCAATAAGAAAGAAACCATGACTCGTAGGGACGTACCCGGAGGGAGGGGGGGGGGGGGGGTGCGCCATCTCAAACAGAGTAAATCTTTCCACCTTTTCTTCAACAATTAAATGTAAAACCCCTAAAAATTCTAAAGAAATTATTGAAAAGTTTCACTTGGTGAATCTCGCCATCCCCCTTTCTATGTTAAAAATTATGGTAATTATAAGCAAAAGCTTCACTCAAGGGACCTTGTCACCCCCACCCTCCCCAAGGCAGAACCTGTTTCCGGACCTGAATTAATTTGAGTATACATATTAGTCTACATAGATAAATATATACAGCGGAATTCACATGCAAGTCCATTTTTATGGAAATTATAAGCCAAAGTTCCACTCAAGGAACCTCGCCACTCCCCATGGCTTAACCTGTGTACGGACCTGAATTAATTTGAGTTTAACATGCAAGTACCCTAGGTTGGTTTATGATTCTCGATATAGTGCAAATGATGTAGGCAAAAGGGATATGTTTAATAGTAACCTTAGAGATGTTTTCTTACAGCAAAACATTGTTGTGTAGATTATTTTTCGACACAGCGCTTCCGGGTTTAGTTCATTTAGCATAACTGAAACCTGAAAAGAAAGAAAACTGAGAAAAAAGGATTAGATTTAGTAATTCAGGTGCAGGGGGGCGAATTGGAACTATGAAGGGTGTAGGTGGGGTGGTGAAAATCTTACAGCTACATTGTAGTCTTAAACGTGAAATTGTATAAAGGCCTTCTGGCAATTGTGTAGGGGCATTTGTTCATGAATCATAATATGGGTGTAGACCCCTAAAATCGACAGGACAACATGGCTATTTCTTTAATTCAACATGCAAAATGGAAGCTTCTTAAATTTGACATAGAAATGCAAAATTATAGTTTGATCAGGGCCTCAAGATCAGCAATTTTGTCATTTACCAAAATTGATGGTATTATTGCAAATTAGCATCAAAGAGGGATACTCAGATGTGAACTTTATTCACGATAGACAGAATGTTTAATCGTGAGACACTGATCAAGAATTTCCTGATCAGCCAAATTAGTTATGAAGATATGGTCCCAGGCGGTTTATATACACAAGTATGATCTAATTGTAGATAACTTTGGTGATGATCATGCAATGGTATTGAACCTATGGTAAGATACCCAATGTCAGATAGGGTCATTTTCACTGTAGGGAATCGATGTTACAAGTATGGTTGGATATATCACATTTAGACATAAACTACGTATACTGCTATTCTTCTATTTTGTATGCATCCCCTTCCACCAAAAATAACACGATGAAAAATCAAGAACTTGATATTAATCTGAAAAGCCTTAGAGATAGATCTATACATAAATTAAAATGAAAAACTGCGCATTGTCAATCGTCCTTTCCATGCATTTTAAAGTTCCACATATCAATTTACTCTTTGGTTGCTGGTAACTTTTATACTCTCATAAATATTTACGTCAAACCTTTGTGATTCAAACAGACTGATTTTGCTCTAGACTATAAATAAGCCCTTGAGAAATGGCTTGACAGCAGTGTTTTATTTAATCACTGAATTTGATGTCGTAGATGTTTATTCAGGGGCGGATATAGGATTTCGGAAAGGGATGGGGGTCCACATATAGGCTAGGTAATGAAACGTCGTGCATTTCCCAGACAGCTTGCATCGTAACAGAAATGTTCTGCAACCATACTATTTTAGTCAGTTTGTTAATAATAACAATAACATTATTGACGGGGAGGTTGAAACCTAACCAACTTAGAATGTTATCATAACATTATTTTTTGGTGAGGTTAGGACAAAACCAAAACAGAACATTATAAGAACATTCTGTTTAGGTTGAAGAACATAACCAGAACGTTATAGTTACATCACATTGCAACGTCGCAGCAGTAGGTCACAGCGACGTAATTTGGAATCATCAAAAGAACTTAACAAGAACCAAGCCAGAACGTTGATGCAACATTATTATAATGTAACACCTCTGGCTGGGTTGTGCATACATGAACAACGTCTTTTTTCTCTTGGTCAAGTTTAAGTGTAACCCAAAAGGGGGGGGGGGGGTGTCCGAACCCCCAAGACCCCCCCTCCCTGGATCCGCCCCTGAGTTTAGAATAGTTTAAGGATGCACAATAGCTGTCACACCTGTCTATGGCAGTTGCCACATTCAGCTAAAATTTTGTGTATTTCTGCATTATCTAAACAAGAAAAGACCAAGGTTGGCCAATAACAACCCAATGACAAACCATGGGTAGAGAAAAGACAACTTTGTACACTATGACAATGTCGTAGACAATTCCGGCTACTGCGGATAGCTGACTTCTCACCTGCAGGCAAATTTGACCAATTTTCTCGACAAAACCCCATAGAAAATTAGTGAATAACTGTGATATATCTAGTTATAATGATTCTAGGACAATAACCTCTGGGACAACGACCCCTGAGACAACTACCGCTGGGACAACTACCCCTGGGACAACTACCTCCTAGGAAAACTACCCCTTAGGACAATTATCCCTATGGGTAGGACAACTATCCCTATAGGACAACTACACCTGTAAGACAACTACCCCTATAGATAGGACAACTACCCCTATAGGACAACTACCCCTCTGAATAGGACAATTACCCCTATAGGTAGGGCAATTACCCATTTAGGACAATTACCTCTACAGAAAGGACAACTACTCCCAACGGTAGGACAACTAACCCTATGATAGAACAACTACCCCCCTTGATAGGACAATTACCGCCATTGGTAGTACCTGCCCTGGATGTCCAGAGCTGGGCAAAGGAGGGGAAAGGCCATGGGGAGCTGCCTTGGGTGTCCAGAGAAAGAGGGTAGTCATCTCATCACAGGATTAGTTGTCCTACCAATGGGGGTAATTGTCTTATCAATGTGGATAGATGTCCTACCTTAGGGGTAGTTGTCCTACCAATGAGGTAATTGTCCTACCATAGGGTAGTTGTCCTACCATAGGGGTATTTGTCCTTTCTGTAAGGGTAATTGCCCTACAGGGGTAGTTGTCCTACAGGGGTTGTCATCCTACCCATAGGGGTAATTGTCCTAAGGGGTAGTTGACCTAAAGGGTAGTTGTCCCATTGGTAATAATCCTAGGGGGTAATAGCTGGTTAGATTGAATGAATTTTCAAACCACTTGGAAAATATTTAAGGTATATGGCTACACATTTAAAAAATAATGTTCTCTAGTTTTTCACCATCTAAAACTACAATTTAATAATGATATGGTTAGTGAAAAATTCTATGCTAAAGCCGTGTGATTTGTCAACATATTACCCAGCATGCTAACCTGCAGGTAACATTCAAGAAATTGGCTATGCTTGGTTGGAGGAATTTGCACACATGGGAAATAAGATAATGTTTTATGCATGTGTCAAACCCTTCAAACTGTCAGGTTCAAACACTTAAGGGCCATACCCACTAGGCGATTATCCCTGACTCTGCCGACAAATCGACACTAAAATTGGCCGATTCAAGGGCAGAATCGACCAACTTTACAGACAATTTAGATCAAACATGCCCATTTCAATATAGGGTACTGACAGGCGGTCATAAGAATCAGCCGATTCTCCCAGTTGCCCTGTCCCTCATCGGTGGTAAAATCGCCTAGTAGGTAATGGGCTTTATATTGCTTCTGTATGGGAATTGTCTGTGATAGCTTCTTTGGATTACAAAAATGTCATTATTGCAGAAAGACATATCATATAAAAGCCTTTATAAACTTGACTGTGACAACAGCTTGGAATCTAATCACTTTTACCAGAGACCTAATGAACTAACCTGACATTTATCAGCATATTGAATATGTATATATGGGAGCATCTTGGCAACCGTCTGAGTCACACTCAGTTGGAGGTGTGTGTACTAGACCTGTATTTGTGTAGAGGCCAATGAACTTCAGAACACGTCACTCTCTGTGAACTGTTTTTAGTAGATCAAAAAGTTACCAGCCCACTAAGACATCCTTGGTATTCTCCTACCCACCCTAATTGATTGGTTATTTTTATTTCTTTACCTTACTCTTTGTGCTGCTCATTTACAGAGAAAACACCATCGTGTGTAAAAAGGTAGAAAAAAAGTATGGAAAAAAGCTACAGACTAATATGTCAATACAATTACACTGTTTGAAGTGCAATAAATTTTGCTGGACAGAGAACAAGGAAAGTTTTGATGGAGAAAAGAAAACGGATCACGGGGGTGAATGTCCTTTGGTGTGTTGTCCAAGAAGGGACACAGCTTTATGCAGCGTTACCGGGCAACAAATACTTTTTTTTGTGCCCGGTTATGAACTTGACCATTTCAATCAATGGTGATTAATGCTTATTTGTTGCCTTGATTGCCATAATTGGAAAGGGTTAAGAAATTTTGCCAAGTGACTTGACTACCCAAGCAAGAATATGATGTTATAATAACGTTATTATAATGTTCTGTTTAGTTCTACTTTAGATCTTGTTACGTTGTTTTGATGGCACCCAAAGATGTCTTTAGAACCTAACAATGTGACCTCGCACTGTGGCGTTATTGTGACATTCTTGTAACGTTCTTTCACATTTTAAAAACGTTATTATAACATTCTTTAATAGTAAGGTCTCAACTTCACTAAAATATAATGTTATTATAACATTCTTTTTTGGGAAGTCTCAACTTTACCTAAAATAAAGTACCTGTTACCTGAAAATTGGGCGGGTTACAGACTACCCAGAAAACTATGTTTGCAGAACATGCTTGTTACATCGCCGTTTGCATGGGCAACCACTTGAAGTCAGTCACACTCAGTTGGAAGTGTGTATCCAGCCAACTTGCGATGTAACAGAAATGTATTGCAACCATACTTTTTTTAGTCAGTTTGTTCTTACTAAGATGGCGCATAACAATTACATTATTGACTGTGGGGTTGAAACTTCAACAAATTAGAATGTTATTAAAACATGATTTTTTTTGGTGAGGTAAGGATGAAACCAGAACAGAATGTTAAAAGAACATTCTGTTTAGGTTAAAGAACATAACCAGAACATTATGATAACGTCACAGCACTATGTCACAGCAGTAGGTCGGAGCAATGTAATTGGGAGTAACCAAAAGAATGTAACATGAACCAACACAGCTTGCAACATTATCATAACGTCATAAATCTGGCTGGGGTATGCTTTCAACGTGCGGCTAGACCTGTATATGTGTAGAGGCCACGAACTTCAGAACACATTAATCTTGGTAAAAAGGCAACATAAAAAGTATGGAAAAAAGGTACAGACTAATACGTCAATACAATTACACTGTTTGAAGTGCGATAAATATTGCTGGACAGAGAACAAAGAAAGCTTTGACGGAGAAAAGAAAACGGATCACGGGGTTGAATGTCCTTTGGTGTGGGAGTTTTCTTTTAGGCAATCCCCGGTTGCTAGGTTTTTGTCCGCTTAGAAACCTGTTTTGTCTTTCTAGAATGCGAAGTTATACTGCACCTGCATCAAATGATTTGTGCTGCATTTTTTTTAATTTTTTATTTATTGAACCACATTCATACAATATGATCTTCAATGTAGGTAACTTGCAAAGAGAGAAATTGACAATAAATATGCAACAGGATTCACTCAAACAGATATATACATCAATTATATAGATTATATAAATCATATAATGTCATCATGAGTTTATGATGATAGATTAGTTAACTCAAGGTGGTTGGTATCTTTGTCACCAGAATGGTGATAATGCAAATATTAATTCACCTTAATTAGCAGGCTTATATTTTGACCCATACAAAATCCTGTGGTAACACAAGTACGGTGACCAGATGTACAAGTATTATGGTGCACCAATATATATAATGGAGCAAGTGCGATGACAACATTATAATTATAGTTTATGAGGAAGTATACAAATGTAGTTTATCAACTTATCAGCAAATCCACAGGCAAAAGTATGTATACCTGCAATTCAGGATAATTAACTATTTCTATGATTAATTGGTTAGCTTAGGTAATATGAGTTTATATTACCCAGCAAAAACCTATACTTATATCTTACATATTTATCAGGAGTTTATGTTCACAGTTGGGGAAATTCAACCTTTATGGACTGGGAATCAGAGATCTTGTATGTATATATAGGAAATATCGAGACTGGAAAGCCACGGGTAATCCTGTTATGCACTACTGAGTCAGATGCAATCTTCTTTAAAAACTGCCTAAAGATCCCCTTTAAGTATACCTAGCACTTGGTTGATCAATTCCAAAGTTTGATCTTGAATTCTTAAGTTCTAATGATTAAGACTAAAAGAACAATTTTTCTTTAATAACTCATTGTCCTTATTAATGACAATAACAAACAATAAACCAAACAATCAGGAAAAAAATACCTTTCAGATGACATATAGTATGTTATCATATTCTACATAGTTCCTGAGAAATTTAGAATAAATTTTGCTAATTAATCACAAATCGCGTAATTAGACAGTGTTCGCATACCTAAATTCTTTGGAACCATCTTGATTCACGATCCCTAGGATACTATAAGGTGAAAAAAATCACGAAAAATCTAGGGGGCTCACCATGGAGGCTAGATCAGGATTTTCAGATTTGGCTCCTGGACTATATTGCAATGGCATGCACAGACTCTCATATAGGGCCGCAACCGACATGACATTCACGCTGAAACAGCATGAATTGGTAATCTTTGCTTGGCTACAGAAACATTGCTCTCAGTCATAAGTGATGGTTAGGGAAGCATGAGTGACCCAGCAGTGCTAAAGGTGGTCTATATGACCTGGTAAGGCAGTCTGGTAAGGCAGTACATATCATGCTACAATGCTGGCGATTCACGATGCAGGGTCGCCCATTACCAACATACAAATACTGAGCTGTTTTTCTACAATCCCTTTTAACATATAGTAAGCATTACAGATGTACTAAATACTGGCAGACCTTAAATATTGAAAAGGGGGGCTAGCTTTTAGAATTTAAGATTTTTGGCTGAATACAAAAAAATTGCATATTTTACGAAGAAATGGAAGGTAAAGCCCTTGACCCCCTTTGTGCATTGGTGATTTTATTGGAGAAAATCTACAATATGGACTGATTTTTGGGATTGGAAATTCCAATTGGTACATAAATTATATGCATTAAAAGGAGTGGTGCAGCAGGGGCCTCCCTATTTTGAGCCAAATATTAATATCATTTCCTATCAACAGGGGCAAATCCAGGAATTTTATAAGAGGGGGCACCCATACTAGAAGGGGAACCAGTAACTCCTATGTGGACCTCAGTTTTAAATTAAAAAAAAAAAAAATTACAAAAATTGAAATTTTGTCCAAAAACATGGCTTCATGCCTCATGCGCGCCCCTCTAAATCTGCCCCGGATAAAAGACGATATACAATTCTCCCAACCACGGATAGCCATTTTCTTGAGTTTTACCTGAAGGTTAACCTAAAACATGATGCATGCTGGGTAATATGTCGACAAAACTCAAGGCTTTAGCATATGAATTTTCATAAATTGTATCATTATTTGTAGATTAACATTGTGGAAAGCTTGGCATCATTATTTTTCAAATTATCATCCATATTCATTAATATTTCCTGAGTTGTTTGAATATTGATTAATTGGAGATGGATATATTACAATTATTTGGTTGTTTTCTATAGTTGTAAAGGGTTTTTGTCGACAAAATCAGTCCAAATTAGCCTGCAGGTGCTTAGAGTACTGTAAATCAGCTATCCATGGTAGGGAGAATTACCTTAAATTGCATCCTGTCTTTGGTTTTGTAGGCCAGGAATTAACCTTCTTGGTTGTCAGTATATAGAAGGCACTATTTAGAGCAGTCACTGCCCCATAAAGTGGAATAAGTAGAGTGTGGTTTTTGTCCATGTCAACTCTTTTCTTGTGAATGTTTATGTCAAAAGGACTGGTTGACACACCAGTGGTAATTTGGTTAAAAACCTTGAAGGCAGTATAACACTACACAACTTGAGCTGCGATATGACGATGTTGCAGGGTAGTTGTACATATAAGAGACATGTTTTTTTGTTACGCATGTGTAAAATACTCTAAATAGCCAATTTCCAAAAGTAAAATTGCTCCTGGGTGTGAATCTTCGGTGATATCATCATTTTATGCTGATATCCAGATCAAGTTGTGCTGTGTAATAGTGCCTTAACTTAACTAGGCTTCGTTCACATGTTCACCACACAAAACATCCTGGGGCCTGTTTCATAACAAACATCCATACTACTACGTGAGTTTTACGTTTCATAAACTTACGAGCACCTTTTTGGGTGCCATAGCTAGGGGATGTCCATAAACAGGGGCGGATCCAGGATTGGAAGAAAGGGGGGGCGTGCTATAGCAAAATTTTCTACGGCACCCTCCGGGTGCAGGAGTTTTACATTAAAAAAATCTAAATTTGGCAAAAAAAGGGGGGGCGCACGCCTGGCACGCCCCCCTAAATCCGCACCTGATAAATGATGTCACACTTTTTCAGGGTACTTCTAGGGCCCACCCACCCCCCTTTCACACTAAATTCTCTAATCTAAACATGAAAATAAGGCCCATTTTCAGGCAGTGTCACACTGTTCAACACACCCACCCACCCCCTTGTGTGTGACACCATTTATGGACAGCCCCCTACATGAGATTTGTGTTTGCTTATGTGAGTTTGCATGGATTTACAGGAGTTTTGGGTCAATTTACGGAAGTTTTAGGTCAATTAACATGAGTTCTGGGTAAATATATGCGAGTTTTGTTATGAAACGGACATTTCAAACACTTGTGAAGTTTCCGAAAGGTAGCATAAAACCTCCGTAGCTACGGAGGTTGCTATGAAATGGGACCCTGGTCTATGACACTTATTACGCCTCAATAAGCCAATCAAAAGAGGCCATCATTATTCTAATTAATCCAATGATTCTGTAGACAGGCAAAGATTAATAACTTGTAATTTTTCACCATGAGCATGGCGATGGTAGCGCCCCCTATGAGAGTCCGTCCATGCGATTGCAATGTGTAATGTTTCACCTTTTTTGTGATGTCATTGACAGTTTGTTTATATTATGAAAAAGATTAAAAGAGACAAACTGTTGTATTTTATTGTAGCTGGTTGCACCCACTTCCATAGGGGGCGCCACTATCATAACATTCATATCAAACATGTAGGCAATATCATTTATCTTAGTGAAGCTATAATAGTTTTGATTAATCTATGGTTTCCACGAAAAGTAGTTACTCAGTTTACGGTTCATGATGTAACATGTTTTTGGGCCGTTAATTGCCATCTTAGACTCATCTCTACTCTGTGTTCTCATCAGTCGATTTTGGTAAATAATAGCATGCGTGATACACGAGTGCTAAGGCTGGTATATGTAACTCAAAAACAAACTCTCAGATTCTAGTCTATAAATATTATTTTTAAGTATGGGAACCTGTCTGGTACGTCTACTTAGCTTTGAAAAAATAGAATGATAAATAGAAGTCTGATATAAGTTTTTACAAGGTTTCACAAAGGCGTTCTTGCCATTATGGTTGATCACAAGGTTAGCATATAGAACTACAGTACAAAGCTTACATAAAATCTGCTTTTTATAGATATCAGTTACTTTAGTAGACTAACAAGGGACCTATTCCATATAGGCATCACTGATGCCCATCACACCGAAATATTTCCTTGTTAGAATAGCCACATTATTTTCTCAAGATCTCAACATCAAATTTTGTCCTGAAAATCTCTCAATTTTAGATGTAAATATCTAGTTTTATTAGACTGTTTACAGAACTAGAATCAGCCTAGTAGAACAGTCACAATTCAACAATGGAACCCAACACAACAGGGATATCGATTTGTTTCATCGTTGTATAATGCAATAGGTCAATATTAATGCAAATTACAATGATAGGAATATAGATTAAATGCATAGTTTTGTATTAGATTTAAATCAAGCTTCTAAAGGCACACATTTTTATAGTGTTACAACATTGTCAGTGCAACTCTCAAACAAATGTTGTGTCTTACTGCAATACTCTGATGCCCTGTGGCCCGTCGCATAACCAAACCGTCGCAACAAGGACGTCCTTAAACAAGGACGTCCCTATAGCGATGGGTCCCGCTGTTGATTTGCAGCTGTTCTGCTATACCGATTTTAATTCTGTAAAAAGTTCTGGAAATTAGACATTTAGATCTAAAATCCCAGAAATTTTCAGCCCAGAAAAATGATTAGAAATGGGTGAAAATCGATGCTGAATTTTGGCACAACAGGCAGACTTTGACCATGTGCCAAAAATTGTTCCTTATTTCTGTTATGCGACGGGGCACGGTCCTTTCTCAAACATATCATGTCATGTTAACTGCAGTAAACAGTGATGGCTTAACATTAATACTCACATTGCAGCAGACAGTTTTGACCAAACGCACTTGTTGTTCTAACTTAAGGCAAATCGTGCCATATGTTCATGCACATGCACACTGCGCATCCTGGCTGTACTGGTGTGCATTAGAGCATGACCACGAAGGGTGAAAATGCTTAACTATAGAAGTCTACGAAGGGAAATGTATTTTTGCTCATATCTCTGTTAATATTCATCCAATTACAATATAGTAAGCAACAGAGTTGTAGTCCAAAATGTTATCATTTCAAATATATCATCAGATTTAATAAATTCTTGATTTTTAATTTATTATGCATTTATTTGTAATAAAAGTATCATTTTCTATTAATAGATATGTGGATTTTCCGAAAAAGTTAGATCGTTGACCCCTTATTCTTTTCAAATAAATGATAGCCAACACTTATTCCAACCAAATGTAGGGATTTAAATTTCAACTCTGATAATCTCACTGTTTTGATAAGAATTTCTTCTTTTTTATTCCCAAATTCATACAATAAAATGCCCCTTCATTTCCTTTATTTTCGTATTTTGGGGAGATAATGAAGAGTAATATACTTACTTCATATCCAATTGAGTTAGACACACAATTTATAATTTTTGTTTTTGTGATAAATGAATCTCTTCAAGTTGTTTTAATTTGTGAAAATACTGAAATTTTCGATTTTTCTTCATTTTCTTTTGGTGATGTTTTTATTTCAAAAGTTTACATGGTGACCCCCTATTTTTCTCCATTTCTTAAATGGAGAGGGCCTAAACGTTTATTGCCCAAAATTTAAAGAAAATATCAACATGAGAACCATAATGGAGCGAGTTGATTTGATTCTCAGTTGACCGTTGTATTGGTAAATAATAGCAAGTGTGAGCATCAGTGATACACAAGTGCTGAAGCTACAAGTTGAATGGTTTCTTAGTTGACTGTTGTATTGGTTTACATAGTACATGTGAGCATCAGTGATACACAAGTGCTGAGGCTGATATACCTGACTCAAAAATCAACTCTCAGATTTTAGGCTATAAGTATTATTCATTTAGGCCGTATTCCAAATACCGAAAGTGTACTAATGATTTCCCACTGATATACCTTCGGCAGTGCCGATATACTTTCGGCAGCATTTCCAAAATTTTTTTACCAATGCGGCCATTTCATAGAAAAAATTCATGACACTCGAAGATTATCACCGAATCCTCCTGTTATCACAATTTTAAAGATATATTTTATCACAAAGAGTAATGATATATAAAAATATATGTATGTGACCAGTAAGGATGTTATATAGTTTAAGTTTGATTTTAAAAAAATCAAAAAATCCATATGATGATAAAAAATTTTGGTATCGTATTGTATACTGAACATGATTATTGCAATTTTTTCATGGAGATATTTTCTCATTTCACAATTGCAATGGCAACAGGGGCTGGCAATAAGGTAGATATATCTCGTCCTATATTAACCTCTGGCAAATTTTGATTTGATTTCGATTTCCAGATTACCTATAATACAGTACTTTGAATCAGTTTCCTGCCCTATGCTGGCAATCTACCTAAATATCCTAATCAATGTTGATATTTTTCAAATAAGATATTTGTATCTGACATAATTATGTCACAGGCTTATACTATGTCTCTGTTGTTATCTGTATTCATTGTATGTTAATGATCAACCATTGACAAGATAATTGCAGATTCATAATGTGAATTTATATCTGTGATTCTGCCAGTATGAAATCTACCTAGTATGTTCATGTCGATGTTATCATCAGTCGATTTGGTAAATAATAGCATGCGTGATACATGAGTGCTGAGGCTGGTATATGCGTGACTCAAAAATGAACTCTCAGATTTTAGGCTATAAATATTATTCTTTAGTATGGGAACCTGTCCAGTATATCTAATTAGCTTTGATAAAACATAATGATAAATAGAAGTCCTATATAAGTTTTTACAAGGTTGCTCACAGGCATTTTGGCAACACTGGACACAAGGTTAGTATAAGGAACTACTGTACAAAGCCTACATAATTCATATATAGACTTAGCATAATAACATGTGGCCCCTTCTATATGGGCTTCAATGTGGCTGGTCGCATAACAACTCATATATGACAGCGAATGAAAAAAACCTCGCAAATGCAAAAACCCAGCAGCAAATTTCTCCCAATTGAAATGCTCATTTTGGGCTAAAATCTAAGGATTTTTAATGTAAATATCTAGTCTTAAAGAGCTGTTTACCGAACCCAAATCAGCCTAGTAGAACAGACACAATTCATCAACAGGACTCAGCACAACAGAGATATTGATCTGTTTCATTGTTGTATTATGCAACAGGCCGATGTTGATATAAGTAGCAATGATAGGAATTAAATTGAATGCATAATGTAGTATTTGATTCAAATCAAGCTTTTAAAGACACATTGTCAGTGTTATATCTGATTTTAATACCAATTATTTTAATCGCTCACTGATTGGGTATCGTTTTTGTTTGTTTTCTTTTGTTAATTTAATCACATTCATTTACATGATCTTCCAATAAGGTGATGACATAACATAACAAAAAATAAGAGAACATGTACAGACATCCGATTCATATCAATAGCTCAAAGTAAGTTGCACAGCTGAGATTAGCGGCAAATTGTTAAGTTTGCTCTTGTGACAGGCCAAAGGGTCCTTCAAATTTTTACGTACCAATTTTTACGTACCATCGCATGTTCAGGGGCAGATCCAGGATATTGAAAAAAAGGAGGGGCATGCTAAAGTAAAAAACTCCCTAAATCCATGCCTTATGTTAACAAGTAAACACTAAAAAAAACAAAACAGTTGTCTTGATCTATGCAAAATGTAACACATCAAACGGTGTCAATTTGTAATTATTAGTAATGAAACATTGAAACTAGTATTGGTGAAACCATTCTTCATATCCCTTAAGCTTTTGAACCAATAAGTAAATGATTCTATATATAGCCTATATCACTAAACAGGTTTTCATATTCCCTTTTGAATGTTATGTAGAATGTAAGGTTACATGTTTCAGAGAAAATCAAACAAATACAAAATCACATGCAACAAAATTGGTACGCGGAATATGGCCTTATTCTGCTCCGCCTTAACTTTAACCGGGACACGAGCCTTTGTTTGTCTGTATGTTTGTGCACCTGCAGGCTCATGGGATTTTTTACACAAAAACATAGGAAAACCAACAGGAATCTTTCATTGTTCATATGAGAAATGTATTCAAACTTTACTTTGTAATTGTGGAGAACAATATCCTTGTAGTAAAAATAATCTTGGCCATATCTTACCTAGAACACACATTGATTTTTCACCATCGACCTGTTTTGATATAGGCACAATAATGATGAAATCATCTGAAACTGGCAATATAGAGTATTTCATCTGTGCCTAACAAAGAGCCCAGCCAAGAATACGACATTATTATAACGTTGCAGCAACGTTCTATTTGGTTCTGTATTGGTTCTTGTTATATTCTTTTGATGACTCCCAATTACGTTGCTCCAACCTTCTGCTGTGACGTTGCACAGTGACATTATTACAATGTTCTGGTTATGTTCTTCAACCCAAACAGAATGTTCTTATAACTTTCTGTTTTGGTTTCCTTCTAACCTAAAATAATACTATAATAACATTCTGATTTGTGAGGCTTCAGCCTCACCATCAATACATAATTGTTATGTGCCATCTTAGTAAGTAACAAACTGACTTAAAAAATATGGTTGCAGAACTTTTCTGTAATGTTGCAAGCTGGTTGGGTAGGCTGTGGTAAATCATCATATCCCTATAGATCCTATACAGACGTTGTCACGTGGTCTATTATGACATATTATAATTACTTTGGATAAATCTAACAAAATCATCTTCCTAGATTTTTGTGAAATGTGAATAATATCTAGTTTCATTTGATCACCAAGATGGTGGCCAGTCCCATTTCTGGCATTATGATGTCATTGGCACAATGTCTATATCGAATGGCGAATGTTCCCTTTATAGAAACAACCACTCGCGTCTCAACCATTTCTTTACGGCTTTGATAGCCATGAATGACCAGCGGGGGACACTGAGGAACTATTATTCCCAGAACCCCCTGTAGCCTCCCACTTTGAGGGCCAACTGAGTCTCATTCTCAGTTGTCGTACGAAAAAGTAAATCACGCAGACATCATGTGATTCACTTGAATTCCTACAAAAACCTCTTTGGGGAATGTCCCCTGAGGCCCCTTTCTGATTTGATAGGTAAATCGAGTAAAGGTATACATTAAGGTGGTATTACACTACTGAATAGAGCTCTGATATGTTGATGTCCAAGAGAAGTTGCATATATTAGAGATAAAATTCTTTGTTACACATTATGCAAAATACTCCAAATTGCCAATGTTTAACAATAATATTACTCCTGAATGTGAACTGTGTGTAATATCATCATATCATGCTGATATTACAGCTGAGGATAAATAGATTAATACTTTAGTAAGAATGGAATAAAACTGTCAAGGCTGGAACATAGGGATATATTATATCATAGACCTTGTGCATATGTGGTCACGTGACCATTTTTTGTTGATCATCATGTTGTCATCACAATCATGTGGTTATCATTAAATTTGAAACTCATGGGCTAATTTTGTCTTCTGGATATTCATTAATTATGGCCCATATATAATCAAACTGATGGCTTTGTGATGGCATTGGCTATGACATTGCAATTGGCTATGTATGAATCAGCCTAGTGGAGATTAAAGGTATTTATAGCTACATGTATTTGTACAGAGAAGGATAGTGTTTACATAGTGCCAGTTTACCTAAAGCTCACTACTCTTTTAAAGGGGGTCCCACTGGGCAACAAAAAGCAGCCATCCTGTTCTTTACCAACTAAAGACTGGATTCCACGTGGCGACAAATTTACAAAGTTTCATGGGTAACACTTGGAAACATAGGTGAATTGTAAAATTGCCCAGATAACATTGAAAAATACTGGTGCTGTATTGAAGTGCTTTAATAAAATATACCATGTTTGATTTCTTTGTTGCCCTCAGTGATAGCCAGGCAACGTAATTTTGTAGGCAACAGAATGGCAACAAAAGAAAATGTTGTTGTTGATCTGTTGTTAGACTGTTGCTATGTTTTTGTTGCCATGTGGAATACCCCCTTTTAGTATGGATTCAATGTGGCGACAAATACACAACAGTCTAGCATTAAGTCAACAACTATTTTTTTATAATTGTTGCTGTTCTTTTGTCCATAGAGATTATTTTGCCCTGTTGTTGCTGAGTGCAACAAAGGAATCAAACAAGGTATATCAAATGGAAGCATTTCAACACAGCAATGATTAATATTTTTTATGGTTAGTTAGGCAATTGTTAATTACCTTTGTTTAGCAGTGTTGCCTATGGAACTTCTTACATTTATTGCCAAGTGGAATCCACCCTTAAGTATCTCTAAAGGGCCATAGCCACTAGGCGATTTTACTGGAGACGGGCGACGGGCGACCATTGGGAATAACATAATCGGTGGGCGAAGGTCGCCTGGCAATCATAGTGGTGATTCCGCATGGGTATAATGTACTTTCGGGGCGACAGTCGACGTGGCACATGATCACCGATGAAATTGCCCAAAAAATCGCCGTGAAATTATCAACCTTGCTTGATTAGCCGTCACCTAGCAAAGGCGATGGCAATTCACCTGATTGCCTGTTGCCCATCAACAGTGAGATATGGGGCTTAAAGGGGGCCATCCACGTGGCAACAAAAACGCAGTAATAGTCCCACAACAGGTGGGCAACAATTTTCTGAATCGTTGTTCTGTTGCTCATACAAATTACGTTGCCGAGCTTTCACTGAAGGCATTAACGGAATCAAACATCGTAAATCAAATGGAAGCACTTAACACAGCAATACTATGCTTTAATGTTAGTTGGGCAATAGTGCAATACACCAGTGTTTCCCAGTGTTGCTATTAGAAGCTTTTACTTTAGTTTTCATGTGGAATCCACACTTTAAGGCCAGCAAGTGACATTCAAACTTGTCTGATATCTTATCCTTGTTCCCTGGCCACACTAGGCAATGCTAGTATTTATGGTCATCAATATGTTTGTTTGTTGCTGGTAAAAAATCATAAGTATAGAAAAAGAGTTTTGTATTAGTATTCATGTTGGTTAAGTCAATGGTTGGTTTTCTCATTTTTTTCGTATTGAGCGATTGATTCGTGTTGATTTTTTATGTTGGGGACTAGAATCATGTTGCCATTTGTGTTATTTCATAAACCTATCAATTAAGGCCATCTTTTGTTGGGTGGCTCGCTCTGTAGTACTTATATGGAAAATATTATTCGCTTTGGGTTGCATTGGCTTTATTCGCTTTGGGTTGCATCGGGATTTTGGTTGGATCTACAAACAAATTGTAGCGAATCGTTACCTGAGTAACTTAGTGTAAAATAGGCGTAACCCAATTCAACTTAACACTGGATGGGAGTCTTATAGGCAACAAGGGGCTTTGCCAGGATTCAAATCCATAACCTTTGGGTTTGGAGGTGAGGGTCTTAACCACTACACCGTGAAGTCACATAGAGGAGGAGGCTGGAACTAAGAAATGGGGTCATGACCCAATTTGCTGGTTCCCACAGGTCCTTTTGAAAGCAGTTTAACAAAACAGCAACCAGATGGACAGGTTGGTCATGGCCCATTTCGCTGGTTCTTGGTAAGACCTGAAGAAAGTTCAGTGTGTAGGCAGCAACATGGGTAAGTACATTTTTAGAAGAAGTAGGGTAATAAGCTGCTACCACCAAGTAATTAAACTAAAAGCAGAGGCTTCATGCATAAACAGGTACAACACATACTTAAAAATTCAAGTTCGAAAAAAATCTGATAAATCTTTACACTTATAATATATGGTCAGAACTGAAAACTAATTTGCCCTATAATTCAATATCATTATGCTTATTCTAATTCTAAACTAACAACAGGTGTTTCATTTGTATAAAGAGTAAATATTTTGCCATTTTTCAGTTCAGTTGAGACAAGGAAGCAAAAGTTTCCTTTCCTGTATGTTGAATTATTTATAGCTACAAAAGTTTGGACAGAGAGAGAAAGTGTTCTTACAGTGCCAATTTGCATTGAGCCCACTATTTATTTTGCAAAAAACTGAAACGACACACTTGTGAGAGGCCTACCCTCGATATTTACCACAAAACCTTCCTTACATAAGTTTCTGCTCTTTATTTATATTGGATGAACTTCCCTGGTCCTGTGTAAATTCAGATTGATTGTTGAAAGATAAAATCTGAGTAAGGCACAAAAAGCAATTGCTTTGAAGTAATATTATGCTTCCCTATAAAGAATAAACAAAACTTGAAATAAATAATATTTTCATCACATTTCATAGGCCTGGATGTTCTACAGCCATCAATGATCTACTGAATGGAGTTCCTACCCCTTCACTTCTGATACCTGGTCCCCACTTGGGTGACTAGATTCCCATGGTCAGGGGATGACTAAGGTTGTTAGTTGCCCAGCAACCAACTCCACACTGGCGCCGTGATGTCTGGGGACTAAACCACTAGTCCCCGTGGTTTTTATGGCAAAATATTTGACATGTTTAATATTTCTCTGTAATCACAGGCGATTAATGCAGTTAGTAGCAGGGCAACGTACTAAAGTGTCCTCTAGTCGCCCATCGATAAAGTACAAGAGCGTCCCAACCTGGATATTAACTTTTTAGTTGCCCGGCGACTAGTTAGTTGCCCAGTGACTAGTTTTTTCTCCTTGGTCTCCTACTAATTTTCACTAATAGCCATTGTTAGTTGCCCAAGTGGGGACCTGGCATTAGTCATCAACAAAGATTGTTTAATTATTATAGAAAAAAAAATATTTCAAGGTCGGGATTGTTGGTGATGGGTGTTGGGCCCTACTGTTTTCCCTGTGGTTGAACAAAAGATTGTTTCAACTTTGTACATCACATTCAAACAACTGGCCATCAGTTTTTGTTGTCATTCAATTCCTTAGAGGAAAACCACAAAAATGTATGACCTCATTCTCTGTTTAGAGTGGCAGAACAGGCAAGGTGCAGATCACGGCATGGTACACGCTTTTTAATTCCATGACACAGCATCTGATTAAGATTATGTGTGACTAGAGGTGAGGGGTTGGTTCCCTATGGCCCGTCACATAGTGGCATGCATAACATTGATTGATGGTTTTGTAAAATCAAGCATGGTTGCGCAATAATCCAGCATCAAAATTCACCCATTTATGATAATTACACCATGTTGAAGATTTCAGGAAATTTAGATGTATGATGGTATATTTGTAGGACTTTTAACAGAATTAAAATCGACCCAGTAGAACAGCCACAATTTAACAGTAAGACCCGTCATAAAAGCGGCGTCCTTGCTGTTAGACATTGTATTGTTTCACTTTTTCATCATGCGATGGGCCACTGGGGAGAATGGGGAGTTCATGGGGTACTGATACTCTCCCAATTCATGAGCATCTAGACTACACAAAAGGGAGGAAAATGATGCTCATATACATCCGAATGTATATGTTAGTACGTAGCCAATATGTTAAACCCTCCCCCATTTCCTGGATCCACCTCTTTCTGCCCCCTTTTTAGCTTCCAAAAACTCCCTGAAGACTCCCACTGTAAGGGCTAACTGAGACTCATTCTCAGTTGTCGTATGAAAAAGTAAATTGACATCGTGTGGAACGCATACGCCAAACTCAATAAAGAAGAAACTCAAATAGTCTTCAAAAACCTCTTTGGAGAATGTCCCCCAAGGGCCTGATTCAGAAGGGGGGTGGTCCTGGGTGTCCTGGGAACTTAAACTTGCCAAGAGAAAAAAAAGTTGCATGCATGCACATGAATGCACACCTTTTTGGTATTAAACCTATAATTATATATATGCAGACCCATCCCTTTCCAAAGTCCTGTATCTGCCCCTGGACATGGAAAAGCTGCGCAGTTCGAGAAAGCCCCATCAACAATATACTTCCTTGATCCATTATCTCCACCTGTTTACACAATTGTCAAGTCAAGTGAGAGGCCAGGGGCTCATGAGGAAGACAATATGCGGGAAAACTGAAGAAATTGGGTCACAGGAGAACTCGGTCCAGGAAAACTCCGGCCCCAGATTAACTCAGTCCAGGAAAACTCGGTCTGCAGGAGAAATCGGTCTGGGAGAAATCGGTCTGCAGGAGAAATCAGTCTGGGAGAACTTGGTCTGCTGGAGAACTGGGTACCATAAAAATAACATAACAAGAACCAAAGCAGAACTAAACAGAACATTGCTACAATGTTATAATAAATTCAAATTCTTGCTATGGGAAAGCCTTTCAGGTCAGCAAACATTCTAATGTTTTTTAGAGAATCATGTCAACTGAAATGTCTATACTGGGTAATTTTCTGGATCAGTGCAGACTTACTGTTAGCGTCCCTTTTTCTTATAGGCCTTGTCTTTGTTTGCATGAATTCCTTTCGTATTTCCACATGTACAGGCAATTACCCATTTCATGACGGATACCTGATGCCTGGTTTATGCAAACAGAAAGCTATCGTCTCAGTTGATGATAATGATTGTTGGAGTTTATTGTCCATTCAGCAATTTTTTCAATTATTTGAGGACCAACTCACAGTTTTTGGCTTGTACAAAATACTGTGATTGAATCTATGGGGATGGAAATGATGGCAAGGCAAGGTGGTATAGCAGGTATAAGAATATACAGTGTCACGCATCTCAAATGAAGTTCCCCCTCACGAGTGGTTAGTGGGATGTAGCTATGATTTACTTTTTTCAACTTTGCATTGCTCATTTCATCTACCAATAGAACCTTGAGGTATTTCATTATCGGCTCTGTGATAATTAAGACTGAATTCCATATATACTTAAAGTATGCACTGCCATTATTGAGCATCGCCTGGCTAACGTTTGATTTCAGGATCATCAACTTTTGGTGTGATTTTAGCCACCGAAACTGTGTTTTCGGCCACCGAAAGTTTGATATCTCCTGCCAAAAATGTAATACCAGCTGCCCAAAGTGTGATATTTATGTAAGTTTATTCAAATGTAAGAAGAGTAACAGACATTATTAAGCCCATCCCACATAGGTGATTTCCCAGGTTCTACAAGGGTTAAGTAGGAACGATATGTGTCTGTACTCTCTCAAGCGACAACCGTGAATATCATGTCAGGTTGGACAAGGGTTGGACACAAAGCATCCTTGTCTCTTAGAGTTAGGGTTACTGAAATAAGCAAGAATTATATTTTTCTATATCCTAAAGAATTGATAAAACATTATGATTTCTAAAATTTAGATAGTTCTGGATATTGGATAATATCTGAATAAGGCACAAAAAGCAATTGTTTGAAGTAATATTATGCTTTCCTATAAAGAATAAACACAACTTGAAAGAATATTTTCATCACATTTCATAGGCCTGGATTTTCTACAGCCATCAATGATCTACTGAATGGATTTCCTACCCCTTCACTTCCCATACCTGGTCCCGACTTGGGCGACTAGATTCTCTTGGTCAGGGGATGACTAAGGTTGTTAGTTGCCCAGCAACCAACTCCACACTGGCGCCATGATGTCTGGTGATTAAACCACTATTCGCCATGATTTTCTGGCAAAATATTTGATATGTTTAATATTTCTCCCTAGTCACTGGCGATTAGTGCAGTTAGTAGCTGGGCAACATACTAAAGTGTCCTCTAGTCACCCATCGATAAAGTACAAGAGCGTCCCAACCTGGATATTAAAGGAAACCTTGCACATAACTACAGCATACTTATTTTTCAATGAATTCAATTCAGCATGTTATTCACATCTAGTACTATAAATGTGAGCAAAATGGAAGGAAAATATTTAGTTTACACACACTTATGGGACATTAAAAAAACTAGTTTTTGTTCATTTTTTAAGGGAAATCCCCTAATTGATGACGTAGCAAGGGGAGTTCCTGGGGAATCCCATCTGTTCTTAGAAGGGAATTCCCATCCCTGTAGAATTTCTAATAAGGGTTATGCTCTCTAACCCAAATTATATATATTTGGCCCAATGCAACTCATAACAAATTAAAATGTATATTCATCTACAACCATTTATTAATCAGAGAATCCCAAAGTTACTTTAGAGGGAATTCCCTTAGTTGTGACGTAGCAAGGGGTGTACTCAGTAGCTCAACATTCAGGGAATTCCCCAAAATAACTTCTTTTCCTGAATAACTCCCTTAGATCTCAACACTTTCAATTTTTAAGCTTGACATATTTTCAGAATACTTATGTCAAGCTTATTACACAAAAAATAGCACTTCGTTAATTTATATGCAAGGTTTCCTTTAACTTTTTAGTTGCCTGGCGACTAGTTAGCCACCCAGCGACTACTTTTTTTCTCCTTGGTTTCTGGTGAAAGCTACTAATTTTCACTAATCGCCATCGTTAGTTACTCAAGTGGGGAACCGGCATTAGTCATCAACAAAGATTGTTTCATTATTTTGGAAAAAAGACATATCAAGGTAGGGATTGTTGGTAATAGGTGTTGGGCCCTACTGTTTTCCCTGTGCTTGAAAAACACAATTGTTTCAACTTGGTACATCACATTCAAACAACTAGCCATCAGTTTTTGTTGTATTTCGAATACTTAGAGGAAAACCACAAGAATGTATGACCTCAATCTCTATTTAGAATGGCAGAACAGGTAAGGCGCACATCGCGGAATGGCACACGCTTTTTAATTCCATGACACAGCATCCGATTAAGGTTTTATGGTGTGTGTGACTTGCGCTGAGGGTGGATCCAAGAAGAAGGCTTCAGACCCTAAGGGTCTTGATCCCAACATTTTGGTGAGCATCTAGCCTATGCAAAAGGGGAAAAAGGTTGCACATATATGCATCCAAATGTATATGTTAGTACTTCTATTTTTCTCTTTGGCAAATTTAAGTCCCCACCAAAAAGGAGGAGGGGGAGAGGTCAGGTCCCCAAGGACTCACCCCCTAGATCTGCCCCTGATCATTGTAAGGGTAGCTTTTGTAATGTGTAAACTCAACTTTTGTCATACAAGTCCACACTCTCATGGCTACCCACCCGTATTAATGTAAGCTTAAAGTTGCATGCATAGGTCCAACCTCTTTTTATGCAACCTAGACCTCGTGAAGCTGCGCAGTTCCAGAAAGCACCATCAACAATATACTTCCTTGATCCATTATCCCCACCTATTTACACAATCGTCATGTCAGGTGGGAGGCCTGGGGTCACACATCAGACAGTATGTGGAATACTGGAAAACTCAGACTGCAGGAGAACTTGGCCCGGGAGAGCTTGGGCCACAGGAGAACTCGGTCCAGGAGAACTCGGTCTACGAGAGAACTTGGGTCACTGTGGCTGTTTGCTTTGTATTGGAAATCAAACAAGATATAAATCCCTTTCTTCTAATAAGTCTCTAGGATTCATACCTGAATGTGTAACTTGTCCCTATTCCATAGTTTGTGGATGGGGAAGATCCAAAACATCAATGCGCCGAGTTCTCGAAACTGAGTTCCCCTCTGACCTGAGTTCTCCAGTTACCCTATGGAGGACTTTTGGCTAAGGCCCAGACTCAATATGCTCATCCAACTTTGGGTATATATATATTCTAGGGTTGGACAAGGGTAGGACAGAATAGACATATATATGCTATACCTGTCTACAAGACTTGAGATTACTTGAATGAGCAAGAATTGAGTTTTTCTATATCCCAAAGTACTGCTAAAACATTATCATTTCTTAGATTTTTTAGATCTGTGAATATATAGCATCAGGTTTTGGAGACTTCCCATATACTTATGATTAGTTTTAGTGCTTACCTACCTATTGGGGGTTTTCTACTTGACCTCTCTCTCAAATCACCTCTCCTTCTTGATATACTACATCCTTTGAGGAAATGGTTCTGGTTCTGCAGTTAGTGACCACTCTCACTTCCCCAGAACCTCTCCCAAAAAACTTATCCTCCTCCATGGGACCTCCGTCACTAAACCAGAAGTCAATGGTATTGTCGTCCTGATTACTCTTTCTTTATCTTTTTTTTCCTTGGATTTTTATACAGGCTGAGTTCACTTTATTAAATGTATTTCCAGTGCAGTCCTGTGGACCATTTGGGCACAATTCCATGCAGGGGTCATCCAAATGTCCTTATTCCATGCTGCGCTGCATGGGACTCAAACCCATGCAGTGCCAATGCCAATGAGTGGTACCAAAGCCTCAATGACGCTGGGAACCCCGACCATTGTGATGCCTCATCACATGCCTCAGCCTTATGTATATTAATTTTTGTCATTTTGTCACTTCTACAGGCAACTACCTCTTCCACGGGACCTCCCTCACTGAACCCGAAGTCGATGGTATCGTCGTGCTTATCGCTCTAACTACCCTCATCATATGCCTTATCCATATAATTATATACTAACTTCTGTCATTTTGTCCTTTCTACAGGCAACTACCTCTTCCAAGGGACCTCCCTCACTGAACCCGAAGTCGGTGGTATCGTCGTGCTGATCACTCTGACAATCCTCATCACCCTATCATTGTGTAGATCACACTAACTATTCTATTCATGTACCCCATCCTTAACTTTTGTCATTTTGTACTTTCCACAGGCAATTACCTCTTCCACGGGACCTCCCTCACTGAACCCGAAGTCGGTGGCATTGTCGTGCTCATCGCCCTCACTATTCTCATCACCTGCCTCATCCTGATGGTCAAGGTGCTCAAGTCCTTACTCCAAGGTCCTATGGCTAAGGTCATCAAGAGAACCATCAATGCTGACTTCCCCGGCAAAGCGGCTTTCCTCACCGGATACGTCGCCATCTTGGTCGGAGCCATTGTCACGGTCAGTTGAATTTGCTTTAAGTCCCCCCAAAAATTTGTCCTAGCCAGCCTACAGATCAGCCCTAAAATTGACTGATTCAATAAGAATGACTCTAGCACTGATTAAAATCAAACTCGTACATTTCAATATTGCATATTAATCTGTGATCTGAATTTGCTTGTTTTTTCTGTTATGAATGGGTCGATTTGCAAGTTTTCCATCCTGGGTATAGAAATCTAATATTAGGGACCTGTGGTGTGTTTTGGATTGCAATACTAACCAGAAATCAATGCTGCTGTCATAGATAGTGAGTCGCACTCATGATATTTACCAGCAGTTTGTTAGATATCACCAGTTCAACTCACGATCTTTTGGGTATATTCCAACTGTAAATCTTGGGCAAGGGTGCCTAATGCCACCTCAGGCATAATAATGCATAAGATTGGCAGAAAATGGAGAACAATTACAGGATCTTGGGACTGGTACTCTGAAATGCAACATAGCCTTAACAAATATTCTTGTTGACCAACCGCTTGTGGGGACACAGGGTGGTGAAGTGGCTAGAGCGTTTGCCAGGAGGGGGTTGCATAACTTTCCGTTATATCTAATGGATGCTTAACAGATCATTACTGTTGCAAACAGATGAAAGACCCAGGTGTTGTAAAATCCGCTACAAATTCTCCGCTAATGGTTAAATTTAATGATTTTTCCGCTAATGAATTCCACTAATACTATAGAATGTGCAGAAAATTATGTTCAACAGATCCGTTTAATAGAATAACGATATATGCAACCCTGTGTGATCCGTTCGTTGTGGCCAATTAACGGACAGGATCTAGCAAAATTTGTGGAAAAGTTATGCAACGCCCCCCTGGCATGCAGGAGACCCTGGTCTATTCTGGGCGGGGCTAGGCAAGGCTGCAATGCCTCTCTGTGTTTCCCCCCAATGGCAACATCTGGGCTATCAAAGGTCTCTAGTAGACCACCAGCTGTTGTTTGTGTGGCCCTGTCTATGGGACAGGCACATTAAAGAACAACTGCCTTGGTAAATGTTCGAGGGTCTCTATGTTCTCATAGGTTTGATCATCAAAGACAGAATTGTCAAAACCTTGTTCTTGCTGTGATATAAACACAGATGTTGATACGGCATTAGACAACAACCAACCAACCAACCGCTCATAGTTTTGACCCGTGTTCTGCAATGGGCCACTGTTGGCTACATATTTCACTCTGATAATGCACAGGTCTTTTTTTTAGTCATTACCTTTTTGGAAAAACGTCAATGTAGTATGGTTAACACACCATATAACTTAACTGTACCAGACAAAGTAAAGTCTATTAAATAAAGGATAGGTTTTTGGACTTGTGAATTTATATATATAAAAAAGGCATACATCTGAACTGGATTAGGACAAACCACTTACTCAAGTCTAACCAGTTTTTGCTATACCTTAACCATCTCATAAGAGTAATCTAACGTAGGCTATATACAGACCTATACAGTTTTGTTTCTAGGCCACCTTGAAAAATTAACCTTTTTGTTCTATACAAGGCTCATCTCTAAAGTAATACCTGTAAAGCCCTAATAACACTACACGTCGGGTCTCTGTTCACATTGGGTAAGGTTGAGCGATTTGCGTTAGGGCTGTCTTAAGCACATATCACACTATGGGTTAGGTCGTGTTGGGTCCCAATGTGACAGAATGCGTAGTATATTATAGTACACGGTTTGGCATGCTTTCGGGGATTGCATTGGGTTGCATTGGCACGTGTTGGGTCGTGATGACATTCATTGGATCACGTTGGGTTATGTTGGCTCGCATTCTTTTACAAACATGTCTGTAAAGTGACGCAAATCAGGCACGTTGGGCAACATGACCAAATGCAAATGTGAACCAACGCATAGTGTAATATGGCCTTAAAACAACATACAAAACTAGGCACCCCCTGAGGCACTGAGGCAGAACAGATTAATCATCTCAAATTACTTCTAATGAAACCATTTATGAAAAAAGCTGGTCACAATATATATCATCTATTTTTAACCCTATAAGTTTCACAAATATAATATGTGCTCTTAGTAAGTTAGATATGATTATTATTTGACCAATTAAGGCCATTAGTTTACACAAATATGCTGGCGACCAACATGATAATTAGCAGTGTAGTTGCCCAAAGACTTAACATACACTGGCGCTGTGAAGTTTAGCAACTAAACAACTAATCGCCCTGATTTCTGGGCGAGATATTTTACATGTTTGATATTTTCCCATAACCACCGGCAATTGGTTAATTGCCAGGCAAGGTACAAAAGTGTCCTCTAGTCAAAAGCAGATTTATAGCAAAAGTGTTCTTATATAGAGATTAGGTTTAAGTAGTCTGGTGACTAGTTAGTCGCCCAGTGGCCAATATTTAGTCCTTGGTCACTGCGGAAATGCACAAAGAAGGAACAGCCGGACACTGCATGTATTACAACATATGCCAAAGCAGAATTACATACTTTAATATTAAGTTGATTGGAAAAAAGAATCTTTTTATATTTAGCTGTAGGTTCGATGAAATAAACTGTTTTCCACTTTATGTTGTCATTCAAGACTTTTCAATTATTCAAAATCTGCAATAGAAGATACCTTTAACTTAGTGGAGCCCTCTATATTATAGTTCTAGACCCCTAAAATTTACACAGTGACAAGGCCAATTTTGAAAATAGTGACATGTAACATGACAAATTAATGAACTCGACAGGGTGACAGGGCCTTTTCTTAAATCGACATGCAACATAGTTTTTAGTGACAAAAGACAACACTTTTAGAAATATCTTGACATGCAACAGAGGTAATTCTTAAATTCGACATGTGACATGGGGACCTCCCCATCTAGACCCCCTTTTATACACAGTTATTGTTTTTCCCTTCCGCAGTGATCTTCTAATATGGACATGCCTTATCCAAAATGTGATTTATGCTGCGTCCCCACTTGGGTGATTAACGACGGCGACTAACGTTAGTCGCCCACCGATTAAGAAATTAGTACATCGTCGGGCAACCAACTAGATGCTGGTGAAAAATAAAGTTAGTCGCCACGTTGGGACGCTCTTGCTATGAAACTGGCGGCGACTAGAGGACACATTGGTCGCCCACCTCGTCTACTAACTCCACTAATCGCTGGCGACTAGTGAAAAATATTAAACATGTCAAATATTTCACCCCAAAACCACGGCGACTAGCGTTTTGGTCGCCAGACATCAAGGCACCAGTGAGGACTTGATCGCCGGGCTACTAACCACCTTAGTCGCCGGCGAAAAAAATAAGTTAATTGCCCAAGTGGGGACCAAGCATAAATGAGCAACCAACTAATCATAGGTGTGGTCATGCGACTGTTATAAAAACATGACCTAAAATGGAGAATACAAACCACAGAGAAGGCACAGGGTTTCACTTAGTTACATGGAGAGTGGCATCATTTCAGAACTTAGACTATAGTTACATCCAAGTCCGCTAGTTGATCAAACTAGGACTGTTAACCAGCAACCATTTTAGGTGTGAATTCCATCTCAAATCCTAGCATGCTTTGCAGCCGCTGGTTTATGGCAGGTAGGACCGTAAACAAGTCAGCACCCAAACAACCATCAAAGGGGGTTCCCATGCCATTTATAGAGGGCCAATAAAAGAATTCCTTCCAGATTTTAGGTGGACATGGACTAATGTAAGATGTAAGGACCTATTATGCAAGAGGTATCCAGGTCATGGAAGGACTATCTGGGGGGTTGGGAGTCCAGGGGGTCCTGACCCCCCACCTCTTTTGGTGGACCCCAAAACTACAAAAAGAGGGGAAAATGCCCCGTGTGTACATGCATGAATGTACACCATTTTAGTGCTTAACCTATATATGCTGACCCCGCTTTCGGAAATCCTGTATCTGCCCCTGGTATGAGTGATGATATAGGACCGACCAACTCAAAGCGTGTACTTTTTGACCTTGGACTAACATACCAGCAGGGGAGGGTGCACTTTTTGACTTCTGTGGCCTGTCTAGGAATGGTCCTCAACTTGTTAAGGATATCCTTGTTCACGTTTTCTTGTTGTGCCGAAATCCAGTAACAAAGTTCCCCCAATTAAATTACTCTTTCTATGCCGAAAATTTCAGTGTTATTAAATAAATATTTAGTTTTTTTTAACATGTTTACAGAACTAATATTGGCCGAGGAAAAGAAACCACAATCTAACAATAGAACTCATTGCAACAGAAATGTCCGTACGAATAGAATATGGGTCACTGTGTCAAAATTAAAAAAGATAAATGTATGGAATTAGTCTGCATGAGCCGTTTCTTCAGGATAAAAAATACAGTAAAAAAACCCCCAGACAAATTTGGACAAATATAAGGAGTGCTCGCGCGGTGCACTTCCTCCTCATTTTAACGTTACATTGGAGAGGCCTTGTACGTACATTGTTAAAGAAATAGGATGCGGGAAACCATAAGGATGAGTGAAATTATACCTGTGGGATTGGCCAACTTACGGTCCCTCCTCTTTTATTTTTAATCAAAAGATAATGTAAACCAGGGAGCATTAATAATAATAGGTGTTCCTGTATCTTATAAGTTCCTGCATGTTATCTTTTCAATAAATTCTGAATAACAAGGATGTCTAAGTACAATACTGTGAATGTAATTCAAGGACATTTCATTTCAGGAGAGTCATGTCTACTTGAAAGTTAATCTTGTAACACCAAAATATAACAAACAAGAATATCCATACATACTAAAGTGCATTCCTTCCTACATCTGCAAAAATGTGATAAATATGCATGTCTAAAGTAGTAACATTTTCATAAATCCTAAACTATTGATATTCAACTCCACTGGCTTTTAGACTGAAACATATTTGGATGTGTTCTTTTGTTAGGCATTGTCGTTGAATGATTCAACTCGGCGACTTTCACTCACGACTCCCCTCTGGGGGTACCGGGGTGGGGCTGTTGCTCCTGGGAAGAATATAGACATTGTGCAGATGACGTCACAATGCCTATAAAGTGACTGGCTGCCATATTGGTGATCAAATTAGAATAACTTTTAATCATATTTCAACAAACATTTGGAACCCATACTGATGATAAATATAATCAGACTTACCATTTAATGTTGTAATAAACTATTTTTATTTTTTAAAATCAATAAATTCTACATTCATTCGGAAACCATATGGTGATAAAGAACATGTGGTGATCACCAAAATGTGCCACGTCTGCACAAGGTCTATTGGCCCCCAGTAGAATTTCACATTTAGTTAAAATGTTGAAATGTATAAACCTTTAAAACTGAATAATGTTTAACTAATTGCACAATAGAATTTCGTAACAACGAAAGCACAACGAACTTTTGCTTAGTAACGAAAAATTTCGTTGTAATGAAAATACAATATCTCGGGTTCTAATGAATGAAATTATATTCTGTAAAGTGTTATGAACTAAGAAAAAATCATAAAAAATTCAGTAAAAGTTACAGCTCTTTGGGGACATTCTAAATATAGAAAAAAATTGTGCAAAACCATCGTTGTTACGATAAAAGTAACAACGAAATGTTTCGTTGTTTTTTTATTTTCATTGTTACGAAACACATTGTGCAACGGGCCACAGGCGGAGTAATGTCTTTTTTTGTAGTTGTTTCTCTGAATGCCTTATCTGTCATTTATCATCCTATTTGCCTAGCCTTACCTAACGTGTAACATTCTTCAAAGGTCCTATAAAAGCCATGATCCACGTTGCGATTTTGGGCCAACCGATTTTCTTCTCATGCATTTTTCACATATTTGTACTAAATTTTCTTGATGAAAATACAATTTTTGTGATGTGCATTATTCTAAACTCTTTGGAAAAGTGTATGTTGTATAAGAAAAATGATTATTTAACAAACAGATTTTCAAAATCGGTTCAAAATCGGCCCAAAATTCAACGTGCTTCATGGCCTTTACACTACATGACTTGAGCTGCGATATTGGCACAAAATGAAGGTCTTAGCTGGCCGAAACATTATTGATACTTAATTATGAAATGATAAAACTACCCCCAGACCATCAGCAGGAGTTTAATTTGATAGAGTTTATCCATCTTCAGTTTATTTATGTATATTCTCAGCCCTATATATATGCCCCTTAATAACGTTGATCACATAACGACCCAACCAACGATGCAATGTGCGAGAACATTAGTGTAACATTGCAGAACCTCATTAAAACTGTCTAGTGTTATTTTGATGATAGTACAGTATCGGTTTCATAACAACTTTTCATCCTTCTTGTTATGCCCCAGTTTTATTTTCTAAATTTCCATACATTTTTTGTTGCCATGTGGGTACCACTGAAAATTTAAGAATCACAAAAACAGCAGAAATTGTTCATAATGGTAATCAACCTGTCTAGATAAAAGGTCATATCACTTTCTGTTAAGAGTGTTGCACACAACCCTTTTGCACTAAAGGGACCAAACAAAATGATTTATGAAAGTGCTGATGCTTTCGCTTTATGTAGTCTGGTGAGCACTATCAAGCGACTCCTTTCTGATGTATCTTTCCATGGTTGACTGCTTTTCAAGGATGCTACCTGGAATTTCAGGTCATTAACCCTTTCCACACGCCACCAACATTTCATTCCTGTTTTAAAAGACTGCCAAGGTACTCTAGTAAATAGCCTCAAAATACGCCACATATAGGACACATGAGCCTATTTAGGCCTTATATAAGCTCATTATGACATAAAAAAACTTATTTTCAACCTTCCTATTGTTAGATATGCTATATTATGGATGTTTTCAGCATTTTAGAACAGCAACTGGTATTTTTTCTTTAATATGTAGCTTTAAATTCACTATTTTGTGATTCATTGAAAAGATGCCTCAATGCATCTGGTGTGTGTTCGCTGGCGATGCCTCCAGGCATCTGGCGTGTTTTCACTGGTGATGCCTCAAAGCATCTGGAGGGTGGAAAGGGTTAAGAAGGATGTTAACGCAGATTTCAAAAGTGGTGAGGATGAATATAAGAGTACCAAGTACATCCCATAATAAGAAGTACCACGGGGGGCATCCGAGGGTGTCTGTACGACTCAGCGGGGATCGTCATGATCCCCATAGATCATATGGCTACCCGAGGATGACCCCAAAGGTCCTTCTTGATTTTGTCACCCAAACATTATTCAAACTATGTTAAAACATCTGAGAATGATGAGCGGTACATACAGCCTGTCAATGCACATTGGCCCCTTTCGTACTGCGCCTTGGTAGTGCCAGTGATAAACATATTTAAAATGAATTCAGACCCCACCCATTCCCCTTTTGGGTAAAGTATGCATTGGATTTATGCAGGAATGTATGAAACGATTCACACCGAGCCCATATCCAGGGGGGGTGACGTGGGGTATGCATCACCCCCCTTGGCTAGGCTAGGTCTACTTTCTGAAAAAAAAGTTTCATTATCTGTTTCCCTGTATACCTGTTTCAGTGGTAGATTTAAGCCCCATACCCACTAAACAATTTTTCTGGAAATTCCTGGCATATATAAATATGAACGATTTTGAATAATTTTGAAGTAAATATTCTCTTATTGTACTAGAGTGGGCATATATGGGTATTCTATGGAAGAAGACCCTAGATTCTAAAGGCGGGTGTGGGAGTAGGGTTCAATACCCTAGATAACTGAATTTTGATAGCGTGCCAAATGTGTGAGATGTTTCGTGTTCTCTGATGGGTAAAATCTATATATGTGACCTCCAAAGACATAGGGAGGTATAACCCAGCTTGAGGTGTGACGTTATAATAATGTTGCAGGAACATTCTGTATTGGTTCTTGTTACATTATTTTGATGGCTCCCAATAATGTATCTGCAATGTACTGTTGTGACGTTGCATGGTGACATTATTATAACATTCTGGTTATATTCTTCAACCAGAATGTTCTTAAAATGTTCTGCTTTGGTTTAGTTCTAACCGCACCAAAAATAATGTTATAATAACGTTTGTATTTGGTGAGGTTTCAACCTCACCATCAATAACGTAATTGTACATGCCATCTTAGTAAGTAACAAACTGACTAAAAAGTATGGTTGTAGAACGTTTCTGTTAGGTCACAAGCTGACATGGAAAGTCTCAGATCTAGGACTTGCTCTTTAAACTCCCAGAAGAATAATTTTTTTTACCAACGTAACTAATAAATGTCTTAAGATCTGAATCTATGATTCTTAGAAACATTGCTTTAAAGATACCATTGTTCTTCATTGCAATGAGAATTTCCACAGCTTTTATCTGTTACCACAAACATATCTTGAGGGGTCACATATAAAAGTAGCTATTGCAAGGAGCACTACATGTAACTGGACAATATCTCTAGATTATCCAACTTTTTTCTTTTTAATTGGACAAATTAAGGATTGACTAACATTTCCCAACCGCCATTTCTAGAACAAAAGGACACAGAGAATTTTTGAATTTCAGTAACCATATTATATCATATCACAATAAGACCTTTCAATTGGCGATGCGTGTCCTCTTTTTTTTTTTTTAATCTTGTTAGCAGATAACCTTGCAAACTTTTGTGAATTAGACGAAAATGACGGCCGTGACGGCCGCCGTTTCGTAGCCGTTGCAGAGTGACGACCCAGCGACGGCCCGGTCATTTGTTTCGTACAAAACATTATTTGTTAATTAATTATTTGTTCACGTATGTAGCCATCACATAAAATAAAGAAGACACATTTATGTCGTTTTCGGTCAGATATATTTACCTGTAGGTCAATTTCGGCCCTTGCCCTTATGGGCATGGGCCAATTGACCTACAGGTAAATATATCTGACCTCATACTCCATAATAGTGTCTTCTTATTATAATATTCCTGTTGTTGTCTATATGATTTGAGATTATGATATTTAAAAAAACATCTAATCTTAAATTGTTTGAGATGTGAGAAACGGATTTACGACTCCCCTTTTATTTCATAGAATACTTTGGAGAACATTGACATGACCTCTTTTTATACTTGAGTGAGTAGACAAGGGCACAAGACCCTTAACACTTTCACAGTAAACTAGAAAAGAGGAATGTGGAACAAATGGCAGGGGATACCCCCCAAATCAGTATGTCCGAAAGTTTAAATGAGCTACTGAAATGCCACTGATTTGACACTCTAACTCATTTGAATATTTCAGATATATCTCAGTATACACTGTATTCCTACAGGTTTTGTTCTGGGCAATGCCCATTATAACTGAAGTTTAATTGGGTGCTAAATGTTCTCAAGGGAATGACCTACTTAAAGGTTGTCGTGGAAAGGTACGACTTGTATACAGTCTCCCCAAAGGCAAGCACGTTCTGCGACCGTACTTTTTTGATTAGTCTGTAACCTGCCCAATTTTTTTCTGAACAGTTATGTTATTTTAGGTAAAGTTGGGATTTACTTAAACAGAATGTCATGATAACACATTATTGAGACCCTACTAATAAAGAATATCATAATAACGTATTATAACGTTATTATAACATGAAAGAATGTGACAAGAATGTGACAGTAATGTTACAGGGTGACGTTGCAGTGATAAGTTCTAACAACATTTTTGGGGGCCATCAAAATAATGTAACAAGAACCAAAGTGGAACTAAACACAACGTTGCTGCAACATTGCTATAATGTCATATTTTTGCTTGGGCAATGAAACCCGCCTTGGGCTTTTGCATAATGGGTCTTGCCGTTGTGAACAATGATTTTTTTCAAATCACACACTGCTGTGTGAATATCCAACATTAATTTTCACCCATTTACTATTGGAAATTTCAGGAACTTTAGATTTAAATAGATATTTTGCAGAACTGTTTACAGAATGAAATCAGCCAAGTAGAAGAGCCACAATTCAACAGCGTAACCCATTGCAACAGCGACGTCCCTATTGCGAGACATTGTATTGTTCAACGTTTTCATTATGCAACATGCCACTTGGGCTTGGAGTTTAAAGAACTCACAACTGCTTTTTACATAAAAAAAACCTGTACCTTTGTCTTTTGTACTATTTTATGCATGTCTGAAAGAATAAGGTCATTGATAGGGAAACACGCACACCAATGGCCCGTTGCACAATAAAATTTCGTTACTAAGATAAAACAACGAAAGCACAACGAACGTTTGCTTAGTAACGAAAAGTTTCGTTGTTACGAAAATGCAATATCTCGGGATCTAATGAATGAAATTAAATTCTGTAAAGTGTTATGAACTAAGAAAAAATTATAAAAAAATTCAGTAAAAGTTACAGCTCTTTGGGAACATTCTAAATATAGAAAAAAAATTGTACAAAACCATCGTTGTTACGATAAAAGTAACAACGAACTCTTTCGTTGTTTACAATATTTTCGTTGTTACGAAACCCATTGTGCAACGGGCCACAAGAGTCTTTTACAAAGATGTACATAATTATGTAATTATTCATGTGTAAATATTTGAATTTTTTTTTGCCAATATACAGGATGTCAATGATTCATAAATCTTGTTTAAGATCATAATAAGGAACATCAAAAATAAATATAGACTCAACTTTCTGAAAGTTGCAACATCATTGTATTGCAAACAAACTTCTTTAGCAGGAACAAAATGCAACTAATTTGCCAAACATTACATTTAATCTAACATTCAATTACTTATCATTGCCCTCCCATAAACTATTGAAGAATAGGTCTGTTTTTGCCTATCTTATGTCCAGTATCACTAGCAATACTAATATAAGAAGAACAGCGGGGGGTTTCCGCGGGTGTCTGTAAAACCCAGTGGGGTTTTTCACATACCAAAGGTGAAGCCTGAGGTACATACAATCCCCATGGGTCGTAAAGACACCCGAGGATTACCCCACAGGGTCTTCTGTATTTTATCACCCAAACAAGATTCAAAACTTTATGAAAAAACTGAAAACAAGGAGTGGTGCCCACAGCCCCTCAGTACACACTTCCCTCTGTACACACCATTCATGGGCAGTGCGGGTGATAATTACTCCTATGTATCTTTCACACTATTACAAGAGTAGTTCTGTCATGGCTTCAGCCCTGACTCCCGGGAGTGGCTATACACGCGACAGTCGTGCACGCGGATGTAGGGTATACAGAATTTCTTAAATACGCGGACACAAGTTTGCACATACAGATCATGCTTACATTCACGGACATATGATAAAATGGCTTGTATTGTATTTTGAAAATATTATATGTGAAGAGATTAGATATAACATAGAAATGAAAAAAGAAAAAGGGGGATTCGGGGGCTTAGCTCCCGATTTACAAATAACATATTGATCAGAAGGGGAGGTACGTCCGCGTGCATAACCCTACTTGTATACGCGGCCACAACGTCTGCGTATTTTGGCAGGTCTATTTGCGTGGACCTCGCACCAGCGTATACAAGAAATTCTATGTGCACGACAATCTGCTGTCATGCCCGCGTGTATAACTCCAACCCTGACTCCCCTGGAAGGGCTCGGTATGGTCATGTATGAGCGCGTATATCCCGTTCTTATTTTCATCCTTTTACTATTACAGGTGCTGAGGCAGAGTAGTTCTGTGGAGGTTCTGGCCCTGATTCCACTCAGTATGGTCATGATATGGTCAAGCGCATATATATATCCCTTACTCATTTTTATCTCTCTACTATTGCAGATACTCGTGCAGAGTAGTTCTGTCGTGGCTTCAGCCCTGACTCCGCTGGTAGGGCTCGGTATGGTCACAGTTGAGCGGGTATTTCCCATGATGCTTGGCGCTAACATAGGCACTACCTCCACTGCCATGTTGGCTGCCTTTGCTGCATCAGGGTCTAGGTTCCATACCACTTTGCAGGTAAGTATTTTTCTAAATACATTTTCAATAACAGCCTTTCATAAACATTTTCATGATTTGAATGGTGATAACCAAATCAAGTACCAGCAAATAGGAAAGTTATTTTTGTATGCACTTCTAAAAGTCATACCAATACATCTAGTGCAACCCTTCAATATACTAATAAGCATACAATTTCAAAATGATATTTTGAAGGACAAACAAATTACCAATACTCTTATCTAAACACTTCCTTCATGTATAACCTTTCTAGTCAATATTACATTGAATTCCCCACACTACAAAGGTTTAACCTTCCCTTAAAATAAGATACGTTTACTTGTGCAGTGGATTGAACAGTACTAAGCTAACTATACCTCTCATAAATTTCATTTACCCGATGTTAAAACACAGTCTTGTTGATTATTCACAGATAGCATTGTGTCACCTGTTCTTCAACCTGACGGGCATCATCGTCTGGTACCCGATACCCTTCATGCGCAAGGTCCCCATTCGCCTTGCCAAGTTCCTTGGCAGGACAACTGCAAAGTACAGGTGGTTCGCGATCATGTACATTGCCTGCATGTTCTTCCTGATCCCGCTGACCATCTTCGGACTTAGCATCCCTGGTTGGCAGGTCCTTGCAGGGGTGGGCATTCCAGTTATTGTCCTAGCCATTAGTGTCGGGATACTTAACCTACTTCAGCACTATTGCCCACAAAGACTGCCTGAGGTACTCCGCAACTGGAACTTCCTTCCGGAGTGTATGCGATCGCTCGCCCCACTGGATCGGAGGGTCACCCAGCTCATCGCCTGCTGTGCATGCTGCAAGTGCTGCAAGGATCTAATCAGAGAAGCTGAGGAAGATGAAGAAATAACCAAAAGTAGTATTGCGAACGGTTCAAGTCCTGCTGTGTTGGATTCGCCCAAGGCTGTTGTAGTGCACACAAATGGCACTGCGAACAGTAACCTTGGGTTTATAGCGGATAATGACTCGGATGGTGATGGTAAAACACCTACAGCTGTATGGGGCAGCAACGTTAACCCTGAAAGCTATGAAACCAAGCTATAACCTTTACACATGTTTTTATACTAAATGTGCCATGTGTCAAAAAATAAGTAATTGGTTGCTGTCAATGTTGATTTTTGAAAAAACATACAAAAAAACAGACATTTGTTAAGATTCAAATAAGTATAACAAATAATGAAAAAAAGTACTGTTATGAAGTCAAAGGAATGTAGAGTCATAGCAATGATATGAGAGACTTGTTTCAAGAATTGACTTAACATCTGACAAAATATTGAATCAATGGTATTTTTCTATATTCACTTGTTTTAGAGATGGCAGAAGTAAGTATAATGATTAAAGTCCCCCCCCTAAGGCCCCATACCCACTAGGTGACTTTGATTAAAGTCTGCTGACTTTACAAGAAGAGTCGGTCAATTTTAGCACCAACTTATATCAAACATGCACGTTTCAATATCACATACTGACATGTCATTTGAATTGGTGATAAAACAGGTCGATTCTACTAGAATAATCGGCCATTTTTCGCACCGACCAGTCAGCCGAGTCAGTCAATTGCCTCGTGGGTATGGGGCTTTACAGACCTCAGAATGCATATTTTACCTCAGACAGTCTCATCAACCAAAGAATAACATAATATTGTCATATATTCTGTCATAAAAAAACCAAAAAGGTGCATGGTGCTTAATAAATAATTGTGTTGATGAGTGATAGTGAAATCATTGACATTAAGAAAGTGAATTTTTATAATGGTATCATTTTGGTAATCCTGTTTACTCATAATAATCTCAATTTTATAAAAAACAAAATGAGTATAGAACATATTTCACTGAACTTGCAATCCATACACATTTGGTGACTGTAGGTGCTGCTCTTAGAACAAAGAAAATGTTTGTAAATAGAACACATATGGACACATTATATTCCTGTGGTAGGCCCATTCTTTATTTCTAATTAAATTTAGTAAATATGATTGTCTATGATATCCCATTTCCCAATGTATCCATCTTATTTTCTGCGAATGGTGTAGTGTCTGCAGTATATTCATAGATACTTATTCATTCTTTAAAGAAAACCTTGTACATAGTGATAAAGGTAGAGATGTTTTAAGAATATCCCAAGTGATCAAAGACACAGTTGGTCTATTATATGTGCTTTGGGGGTTCAACTTTGTGATCTCCCAAGAACACTAATTGGGAATATCTAGCTTTCTATGAAAGGGAATCACCAACAAAAGAAATATCACCCCAAAATGGCCCAAATATACAGCACAGTCAAAAATCTAAGGCAGTTTTTAGTACTTGGTATATTGGCAAATAAATTCAAAGCACATATTTAGCACTGGATTGCATTTAGTACTTAAGGGGTTATATTCCTAGGTTTAAGCTCTTTTGAGTAACAAGAGATGAACAAGAACATATGATTGTGAAAATGAATAAAAAGAAAGTAGCCTATTTGTTGTTTTTCTTCTTTTATGAAAAATTAAAATCAATCTATTGGATGATTAACCAACATAAACACATTGATAAACAAGGCTTTCTTGTTCAAATCAAGAACTTATAATGTTATAATTTTATTTCAGATAAAGAATATCCTTCTCATCCCCTTTTGTATTTGTGATTTCTGATTGACTATGTTTGTCAAAGTATTGTACACTACATGTTTATATGTGTGCTGAAGGTGGGGGGAGAACAGGCTAATGCTTGACCCCTTTCAGGATAATTGATGAATTAAAAAAACCCCCAGAAAATACATTGATTAACACAAACAGATTTCCTTAGTATGTCCAAAACAAATATAAAACAGACACTTAAATTCTACTTTTGAGTTACATTTTTACCAGCTATTTCTATAATTCTCTTGGTTTTGTCATTTACAGAAGTTACATTAGAATAGAAGAATTGTTATTTTTGCAATATCCATTAAAGCTGTATTTGCACATAGACTACAAATTACAAGTAGCTGTTAGTTAGAACCCTCTCAGATCTCATTGGAACCCCTTTGAATTGCTGAAACCCCCTCAGATTTTCCTGGAACTCCTTCAGATTTGCTTGAAACCATCTCATATATTTCCAGAACCCTTTCAGATTTTAGGGCTGGGTACTCTCCAACAGATCACACCACTTTTAATTTGGGGGTTTAATTTACATTTGGGTGGCTTGGACTGTGATACGGCTGTTTTCTGACCACATTCCATCAAAGTTGCAAACTACTGTCATAAGGGAGGTTGGTTATGTCTTATGTGTTATCATATCGAGGGTAAATGCCTGGATGCATGCGATATCCCCCAATATATATGTATAACCAATTGGGTAGGAAGTCCTTGGTGGGTCATCAACACAAGGTATGTCAGGGATATCAGCCTGAGGGCAGGGCCCACAGGGCCGCCCAAAGGTTGATATCCCTGACATACCTTGTGTTGATACCCCACTGAGGACCTTCTCCCTGGTTGGTTATGGATCTATCATACCCTGGCAATATTTTGAAGTGAATTAACCAGCTGAACTATTTTTTATTGCTGGAACTACTTTCTGTATCACCCTACCAGTATATTTTTTTAAATTTCGATCCAATCTTACAAAGTAAAATTCTTCCTTGGACATTGTTGATTTATGAGAAGATTCAATGAGATGATTACATGAATGTTTGGATAATTACCACGTGTACAGTTTTTTCTCTATAATGCGCTTAAACAATTTCCTGTCCTTTACTGACTGCTCCTCAATTGACAATGTGTCCCACAAGTCCACACCTCTGTAATAACTACTATTTTGTACTCTAGTTGGCATTGTAAAATCTTTCCTAAAGTTTATCTTTAATTTTTTTCTAGTTTGAATTGTACGACTCGGATTTTCTTGTTCTAAATAAGTTTCATTATGACGTAGACCATACATAAGCATCAACAATTGAGCTTGCCTCCTAACATTCAGGGGCTGAATGTTATACATTTGATATAGTTCAGCAATATCATTCACCTTTCCACAATTGTAGCGTATAGTCCTTGTGCAATTTTCCTGAAGCTTGTCTAGTTTTCAAATGTCACTCTTTTTTGAGCTATCAATCACAAAGCTTGAATATTCAAATAAAGGTTGAATTGTTTGTTTGTACAGAGTCACTGATATTGATTTGTTTATATATTTTCTATTTTTTTTGAAATCATACAGTCGCTGATTTACCTTTTTCCATATTTGTCCAACAAGCTTTTCAAAACGTAAATCACTATCAATTTTTATACCCAAATATATGTATACATATTATGGCTATATGGCTTATCATGAATCTTAGTCTGAGGGGCTATCGTTTGGGCTTTAAAATTAAAAAACATGTGTTTAGTTTTAGTGACATTAATTGTTAAACGATTTCTTAAACACCAAGCACATAAAGTTGTGTATGCAGACTCACTATGTCTCATAGCATCGGGTACAGTATAGTCACCACTGTATAGCACAGTATCATCTGCATGCATAATAATATCTGTACCTTTATTGTCAAATTCTTGAAATAAATCGTTCACATAAATAATAAAGAAGAGTGGTCCTAAACAAGTTCCTTGACCAATACCATAGGCTATATCCCGGGCTACAGAAACAAATTTCCCAATTTTTGTTTTAATGATTCTATTTCTCATATAACTAATGCACCACTGTAATGAGTTTTGGTCAAATCCGTATAATTTTAAACTCTTAACTACTGAAGCTGTATCTCCCTAAAGTATAATAAGGATGTGACGCGAATTGGTGGGGAGAATTATCGTACATCGCAACATGCAATAATCGCATATCACAAGCTGCCATATCATGGTTAAAGGGAGCCAAAACCAATAAATTCAATGAAATTTTCGAAACTCAAATAATCATGGAAATCCATTCATTGAGCCTATTCGTGGCCTATGTTAAAATCTAAACCATGAAATAGGGTAAAAAATAATCAAAAACACGTTTTTCTTGCTCAAATCAATTGATGTGGATCCGTAAAAATAGGGTTTGTTTATAAACAAATGCAAATATTACCATCTCTTGTGGCATTCTACTTCAGTTTGAGCTAGTTTTCACAGCTAATACTTTACCACTGACCTTAACTTGACGCATCTAGCATATTTCTAAATTTATCTCAGCTTTGAAAATGTTGTCAGTTTTATTGGTTTTGGCTCCCTTTAAGTCGCAGTGAAATCGTCGCCAGGTATAAAATTCCCCTCATGTCTTGAATCTGTGCCACAAGATCCTGCTTGTAGATCACATTTGACTTGCCAAGACTATTCACTCCCCAAGCAAAAAGGCAATTCACAAAGTCACCTTTTTGGAGCACACGACTGCCTCCTAAAGTGTTTTGGCCATGGCTGGCAGGTGAGTCATCACCTGGCTCAGGTAAACCTAACTAGACTTCTCACACTTCTAGGAAATACTTTGGTTCAATTCTGAAGTACATTTTCCCCCCATTGAACTTAATTAAGAATATGATTTTCATGAATGCTATTTTCCTTTGAGAAACTACCCCTATTAAGGATAGACAACACCTCTCAGGGGCTATTTCGCGGTGGTTTCGTTGAGGAGGGCTATATCAATTATTGTACACGATAATGATTTGCACAATACAGCTTTAAACAATTAAAAACTCAATTCATTGATATACGTTATTTTGTTATGTATTGGACAGAATTTATGGAGATTGACTGGGATCTGAAAAAAGTCATTTTTAACTTTTATTTTTTGAACAAGGATATCTCACTTAATACTAAAGATAAATGCATGAAATTTTGTATATGGCTAGATAACATTGAATTGGAGGGAAGCTGTCTCAAATTTCTAATTTATGTCCTAGATTTTGTTTGATCAAATGTAGAAAATTAATTTGAGAAAAATCATAAAAATCTTCCCGTTTTTTTTTTTTTTTTTTACATAAAATGAAAACTAAGGCCTAAATAAATGAATCTGAGACACGCTTCCCTCTATACAAATGTTATAACAAGCTCCCAAAATTTTATAATAAGTGGTAGCTGAGATATTCTTGTTAAAAAAAAAGAAGTCAGAAAATCAGTTTTTCTTCTCTTTTTTCCTTAATATTAGCGTGAAAACAGCGTAGCTTATATCAATAGATAGAGACAAAAAATCTTTGTATTTGATATATACTACGCGTACGTTACTGTACCTCTGATAGAGAGAGCGAAATACAAATTACCACCGCTGAGAGGTGTTGTGTATTCTTAACTGTATTAGTGTATATTTCACTGAAAATGAGCTTATAAATATGGGCCTGTGTTGCTTCACTTCATTCCTTTATAAGAGGATTATTTCATGAATTATTGCCTTCCAATTATTGTGGACATATCCAAATTGTTGAATATTTCCATGTCGACATATTTCCCACAATGCACCTTGATTGAGCCAAGGTACACCAAATACTACTATGCAGAGAACCGCGTCTGGGAAAATTAGCATGTCAGCCCTACCTGGCCAGGAGGTACACCTTTCTCTAAAAACAGGTTTTTCTTCTAGCTGTCCCACCTAACTCTAAGACTTTTTGTATGACTTGACCCACTCCCTCTCCCAATTTATGGACCTGCACTTGAATGACTTATCCATAGGTCAGCACACGTAAAGTCAAATAAACCAGACTCTTCGGGGCGGATACAGGATTTTGAAAAGGGGGGTCCACGTATATGCTACGTACTAAAACTGCATGCACTTGCAAACACGCATGTGATGCTTTTTCCTCTTTGGCAAGTTTAAGTCCCCACCAAAAGGGGGGTAGGGGGGTCAGGACCCTCAGGGACCCCCCCCCCCCCCCTCTGGATCCACCCCTGCTGTTTGAAAGAGAGAGTTTATTGCCAGTTGATGGAATAAAAACAGGGCGACAGGCTGGCAAGGGTGAAAATTGTATTGCTTGACATCGCGAGTTTATTTAAGCTTTTGTACAAAGTGACCGAGACAAGAAATCCAGCTAATTCACACTACCACAGATAGCCAATTTCTTGACTTTTACCTGCAGGTAAGTTTTCAACAGGGTGCATGCTGAGGAATATATCAACAAATCAGAAGGCTTTAGCATAGGAATTTTCATTATTCATTATTTCTTGTTTGGCATAATGAAAATATTTATTTTTTAAATTTGTATCCATATACACTACATATTTTCCAAGGTGTTTTCATTCACTCATTATAGGTGAGAATATCACAATTATTCATGAATTTTCTATAGTTTTTCCAGGGGTTTTGTTGACAAAAATGGTCAAAGATAGGCTGCAGGTGCTTAGAATACTATAAATGAACTATCTAGGGTGAATTTCAATAGGGACACCCTCTCAGGATAACCTCATATTGAACTTTTTGACAGGTAAATGTGACCGTACTATAATAAGAAGCACCGCGGGGGGCATCCACGGGGGGCTGTACGACCCATAGGGGATCGTCACTAACCGAGGGCGAAGCCCGAGGTAAGTACGACCCCCATGGGTCCCCCTTGGATGCCCCCTAAGGTGCTTCTTTATTTTATCACCCAAGAAATAGTCAAAATCTTTTACAATTAGTCACAGTAAACAAGAGCGTTGAGTAAACATTGAGCGGTGCGTACAGCCTGTCAATAGGCCCTCCCCACAATACGCACTGCTTGGCGGGTGATAAATTGATATAACCCTTACCACTCTTCTTAACTTTCTTTTACGTGAATCCCTGACTTGAGTACTTAAAAGCTTTTAATTTGCACAATAGGTTAAATCCCTAAAACTTAATAGCACAGATCCTTTCAAAGACCTTTGATCTTGAACTCAATCGGATAAAATTGAATATTTAACGGAACAACATTTCACAACTATAAATGGAGGTTGTAAACAAATTAATTGGTGTTAAGGAGGTGGAACATTGTAATTTTGAATTCATATTGTGATCGGGATTGTGCGGCCACCCTTGGACAGCCCCCTTGGTTCTTAAGGCGGTTCCCCACAAGGCGACTAAACCACGGCGATTAACGTTGGTTGCCCGCCGATTAAGGAGTTAGTACTTCGTCGGGCAACTAACTAATCACCAGTGAAAAAAAAAATTAATCGCCATGTTGGGATGCTCTTCCCATCAAATTGGCGGCGATTAGAGGTGATATAAGTCGCTCTGGCAGACGATTAACTGCACTCATCGCCGCCGATTAGAGAAAAATATTAAACATGTCAAATATTCCACCCAGAAACCACGGCCACTAATGGTTTAATCGCCAGACATGAAGGCGCCAGTGTATGCTAAGTCGTCGGCCGACTAGACCATCAATTATCACGTTGGTCACCGTCCTATTCTTTCTAACTTATCGCCCTGTGGGGACCAGGCTTTAAACTGCATCCCCACTTGGGCGACTAATGCTGCGTCCCCACTAACGGTGGCAATTAGTGGTTTCCAGTTGTGTCCAAGGAGGAAATGATTGCAGGGCTACTAAACAATTAATCTCCATCTTGGGATGCTCTTTTTATAAATCTGCTGGCAACTAGAGGACACTTTAGTACATCCGGCAACTAACTAATCACCATGTGCTATGGGTAAATATTAAACATGTCAGATATTTCACCCAGAAACCACGGCGATTAGTGGTTTAGTCGCAAGACATCACGGCACTAGTGTCTAGTTGGTCACCGATTTTTGTAATCTATTCACCCAAGTGGGGACCAGGCTTTAGATTTTAGTAGCAGGGGGACTTGTTTTAACCCTTTCAATCAATGGGGGGCTTTTTTCCTTTTTGCAATAGTGGTAGCCGTGTTTTAAAAGGGTTAACATTAATTCTGCCTACCACGGATAGCTGATTTACAGTATTTTATGTACCTGCAGGCTAATTTGGACTGAATTTGTCGACAAAACCCCTGAAAAATCTATAGAAAATAAGTAAATCATTGTTATAAATTCATCTACAAAGAACAAATTTTCAAATGACTCACAAAATATTAATGGATATGGATACTAATTCAAGAAATAATGCTAGGTAGTTTTTAACAATGATAATCTGAAAATAATGATACAATTCATGAAAATGTCAATGCTAAAGCCTTGAGTTTTGTCGACATATTACCCATCATGCATCCTGTTTTAGGCTAGCCTGCAGGTAAAACTGATAAAAATGGCTATCCGTGGTAGCGAGAATTGCTGAGGAACTAAAATATTAGTCACCCAAGTGGGGACACGGCTTATGTATGTAACCCACTCATTCTGTAAAATTTTTGATCTGCCCCTGAATGTATTTCCCTACAGTCCCTACAGAAAACAACACACTGTAGGCGTTGATAGCCACCAGTTAAAGGAATACAAAGAGGGGGATAGGCCGGAAACGGTGCAAAAAATGTATCGTTGAGCAATAAAACTACAATCCAAGGTAAAACGCTCATGGAGATTGAAAAGGGCAAATACAAATGTTGACCTCATAGGGACACTTTTATGCCAGTAGAACATGATCATAAATGTGATTTATGGCAGCTGTTTGAAGTGTGACTTATTCTTAAAGTCACTCATAAAGCTATTCCATATAAATAACCTATATGTATCAATAAAAGAAGACCCGCGGGGGGCATCAGAGGGTGTCTGTACAACCCAGAGGGGTTCGTATGTACGAAGGGCAAAGCCCATGGGTTGTACAGACACCAAAGGGTCTTCTATATTTTATCACCCGAACAAGATTAAAAAATTTATGAAAACACTGAAAACAAGAAGCGTTACGTACAGCCAGTCAGTACTCACTGCCCCCTTATACGCTCTGCTTGGTGGACGTGCGGATGATAAATGTTTGGTAAGAAATGGTTCATGTTAAACCAAAATGTTATTTTATTTTTATAGAATAGATTATATTACTTTTCTTTGACTCCTTTGATGGTGGGAATAAAACATTCATAGACAGACTACAGGAATTTACAAATGGTAGATAAATACTTGCATGTCATTATGTCCGGCAATTAAGGAGTAAGAGAAGGAAAAAATATTGGATAAAATATTGGATAGACCTAAACGAGAGGTACATCGTAAAGATATGAAATACATACTTACAAGTATTGGAAATTGTTACCAATTTCCATACAGTTATAGAAATTGGAGTACATCAAAGTTCATTGATGAAATGATAAAATTCTTGGTCTGACATGTGTCTGGAAACTTAAATTTCGCAAAATATAAGTGAAATGAAAGAAATATTGACAAAATGTAAGTTGGACCCCCCTTAGATTTACCTAGAATGTCCTGCGAATTTTGGGTTGCTACAGCCCTCAATGCAAATGCACAGCGTTATTGTATTTGCCAAGCCAGCTTGCGACATAACAGAAACATTCTGCAACCATACTTTTCTAGTCAGTTTGTTATTTAGTAAGTTGGCACATAACAATAACGTTATTGACAGTGAGGTTAAAACCTCTCCAAATTAGAATGTTATTATTACATTATTTTTTGGTGAAGTTTGGATGAAACCAAAACAGAACATTCTGTTAAGGTTGAAGAACATAACCAGAATGTTATCAAAACGTCGCAGTACAATATCACAGCAGTAGGTCGCAGCAAGGTAATTGGGAGTCATCAAAAGAACGTAACAAGAACAAACACAGAACGTTGCTGCAACGTTATCATAACGTCACACCTCCGGCTGGGTGGTTTATGTGCATAACCCCCCTCCCCCTTTCTGATATCCTATATCCACGCCATGAGGGAATAAACAGAGCCCACATCAAGAACTGGAACATAAGTTTATTCTTGTGTAGTCTTAGTCTTGAGCCAATTTGATGAAAGAATTGCTCAATAATTTTGAGATGTGACATAATAGAAATAGTGATTCTTTCGATTACTGCAAATTAACAATAGTAGTAAATGGAATACTGCCTTAATGAGTTTCCTCATAGCTTTCTCTCCTCACTTCCTATATCAAAGCAGCATCTGCATTATTCTCTACCGCAGCTTCACATAGCGTCCTACATGTGTAATGCTTCAAGGTAGTGCGCAGGGGTCAGAGTGCATGCTATATGGGTACCCAGGCAAGCAGCAATAAGAACATTCTGTGACTGTACTTTTTTGGTTAGTCTGTAACCTGCCCAATTTTCATGTAACAGGTACATCTTTTTATAATAATTATAAAGAGATGTACCTGTTACATGAAAATTGGGAAGGTTACAGACTAACCAAAAAAGTAAAAATATGTGGCTAACCTAATAATTATTATTAGGTTGAGACTCTCAAAGACAGTGTTATGATCACGTCATATTCTGATGAAGTTGAGACCTTACCAGAATAACAGAATGTTATGATTTTGTTTAAAAACATTTATTTATCCTGAAGCTTACAATTGAGCTCATCGCTAGTTTTTGTTGCCCTCCAGCAATGCAGATGGTAATCAAATTCATGATTTCACAATATCATAAACTGGGCTGTGGTGGGTACATGATGAGTAAGTGAGTGTGTGAGTAATGGATGCTTAACTCCGTTTCAACAACTAAGGTCATATTAACAGCGAAAAAAGGTTGGGATGAATTCTGTCATTGGTGATTGTATCTATGAGATGAAGGTGACAGGGCAGGCAAACAGCAGGGGATCAAAACCTGGAAATTAATTTTGCTGTACCTCATCCCATAGTGAACCGAGCACCAACCTTGAATTGAACCCAATGAACCACTTGGTCAGTGCTGGGTCCCCCATATCGACACCTTATACGATCAGCAGGGGCTACTGGGGGCCTATATAAAGTATATACGGCAAGGTAAGGTGGTCTAACAGGAAGCTTGGGAAACCAAACCCGGGCCAGCCGTGTGCAATGTCAGCATGCTAACCACTAGACCACCCAACCCCACTTGATTGGTGCATGATTTTGGAAAGTATGCATGGGGGATAGTGTCCGAATATAAATTTAGTAGCAAAATACCACACATCTTTGTCATATGTACAGTGTTTACCAAGTTACCAAGAAAAGGAGGAGGGGTCAGAACCCCCTGGACCACTTGGATTTGCTCCAGGGGGACTTGCTTTTACAATATCTTAAAAGAGTTAATTTACAATTGTCAAGCATACCCCTGGTTTCTAGAGATTAGATTGCACATTTCTAACAACTTCTTTATGTACTTTGCAATGGCAGATGCAGGATTTGGGGAAAAAAAAAGGGGGGGGGGGCTCATATGTAGATATAGGCTAAGTACTAAAATGGTGTGCATTTGTATGAACACATGCAACTTCTTTTCTCTTTGGTAAGTTCAGAACCCCCTGGACCCCCCCCCCTTGATCTGCCCATGTCATTAGCTGTTATTTCATCATGTCGCAGTGATGTCGCAGTCAATGTGTAGTATAATACTGCTATTAGAGAGAAAATTTAAATGTCATACACACGTACCTGAATGTACAACTTGTTAGTACTTCGCCTATATGCCACCCCCCAATCCAAATCCTGGATCTGCCCCCATATCCCCACTTTCTATCCTGAGTCATACAAGGTCATTCATCCCATACTGACTTATGGGAGTCGCTATGTTGTGGTGTCATCCTTTTTAAGCCCCATACCCAGTAGGACATTTTTACACAGTCAGCCGACAGATCAGCGCTAAAATAGGCCAATTCTACCCCTAGAATCAGCTGATTTATACACCGATTCATATCAAACATACATGTAATTTCAATATACCATGCTACCAGGCGATCACAAGAATCGGCCGATTTTTATGCCGACCCTTGGCCGACTGTGTAAAAGTTGCCTAGTGGGTATGGGGCTTTACTGACCTATCCTGGCTGACACAATTCGTACCCAGCCCCAGGTGGTGACTTCGTTATCCGGCCTGTTGGTCACTCCGAAACTGGGGATTTCCCACTCACGATAGGGAGTGACAGTACGCAGCCAAACATGTGACATTTTTATAAGGTTGAGGCAATGTCTGGTTTGGTACGTGTTATGTTATTTTTATGGCTCTCGATAATGTTTCTGCAACATACTGCTGTGAAGTTGCATTGCAATGTTATTGTAACATTCTAGTTATGTTCTTCAAACTAAACAGAATGTTATTATAACGTTCTATTTTAGTTTGGACCTAACATCCCCCCAAAAATAGTGTCATAATGATGTTCTAATTTGGTGAGGTTCTGAGGTGAGATTCATCAATAATGTAATTGTTAATTGTTAATGTAATTGTTCATTTAGTGAGGTTCATCAATAATGTAATTGTTATCTGCCATCTTATTAAGTTACAAACCTTACTAAAAAAGTATGGTTGCAGAATGTATCTGTTACGTCACACATTGGATGGGTATGCACCAGGGGGATTGGGGGTAAGAAATTTGTGAAGCTGCATTGACACTTTAGAGAAGTGGGGCTGGTAGGCTACTTTTGGCCAAACATTTATGATTTGTATGTTTAGTTTTTGCCCCAGGACGCTCAAGCAGAAATTTTAACTTTGTTCAAATAATAAAAATTCTGGAATAAAATTCTTGGCCCTGGGTCCACCTCTGAAATTTGTGTATGTTGCTGTTCCAATGCGTATTTAAGTTCAAGTTGGCAGTGGATGCGTGGTGTGTCATTTTTTTGAGCATATACATGTACATATGTATGTACGCTGCCAAAAGGGTCGTCCGATGACCCCAGGACAACCCCTAAGGATCATCTATATTTTATCACCAAACAATTCTCCAAATATGTCTAAAATATCTATATTTAAATAGTAACAAACCAAATTGAGTCAGCAAGTTTGTGGTAGATGGTAATTTCAAAAGAGACTTATTTTTCATTGGTGGTTGGTTGTTGTTCACAACGTTTCGGCGAGTCTGTCCGCTTTCATCAGGTGATAAATTTTACGATAAGTGGTTTATAAGGTACTACTTCAGAGCAACTTACATGCTCCTGTTCCTATAGTAACAATAACAATAACAATGAATTTGGTTAACTAGGTCTTCAAGTCTTCTTCGTCTGGTTTATCTCAGTGGTTGGGTATAATTTTTAGCCCTTAATGATTGAGTGGGTATATTTTTGAACCCTTAATAGTGGTATTACTGGATAATATCAGATGACTAACTAGGTAGTATATTCATGAATACAATTGGTTGTGCAATTTTTTTTAATCCCTAAAATACAGACTGTAAATACACACCTCCCTCTGTATGTACCGCTCCTCGGCCGTGCGGGTGATAAAACCTCAGACTCACACCTTTTCCCCTTCTGAGTGATCAAAGCTACTCAAAAACCTATAATTATGTTATATATATCCTGCCTCTCCTGTTCCTGGAATAGGCAGTACATTGCCTCTGACTGGGACCTCTTCCTGGGGCCTTAATTCCAGGATGTGTGATTCTGGGCTTTCCCAGCACTCACAATAGGACAGTCAAGGTGCAGTAGTGGTGTAAAAAAACGGCAAAAATGGGCAATTTTTTGAGAATTTTTGTGTTACAATTTTCTACATTAGTTTCATAAAAATAAAACCAGAGTCTATATCAAAATTCCGAGACAGGGTTCCCTCTGCGTGTGTATAAAGATGATTTACCAACACTTTCAAACCTTTAAAATTCAAGAATTCCTGATGTCACCGTATAAAATCTATGGAAAGAGAATGTTGCCTATGTCAGGGTTTTAGACAAGGGAATGCCGCCATGTTGAATTTAAGGAAAGGTAATATTGTCATATCAGATTTTAGAAAAGGGAAAGTTGACATGTCGAATCTGAGAAAATGAAATGTTGACGAGTCAAATTGAAGAAAGGGCTATGCTATCTTGTCAAATTTAAGAAACGATAACGTCCCATGTCATTATCCTTTGAAATCTCATGTCACTAAGCCTTAAAAAAGGCCATGTCACTAAAATGGGTGTAGGCCCCTAAAATCCTAAAATCGAGAGGATGGCCTGGACATGTCTTAATTTTGACATGCGACATGGACGTTTCTTTAAAATTGACATTGAAATTCCAATGATAGGACCTAGACCCTTAAATTCAACATGGCGACATGGTGATTTCTTAAAACTGACATGCAACAAAGGACTTAGTGACATGAAGATAAAACACGAAACAACACGACAGGGACCATTTGATACATGAAAAGTTCTTCGAGGCGACATGGGACCAGAGAAGTTAGTAACAAGGGACATAATGATTTCTTAAATTCGACACGCGACATTGGGACCCTCCATCAAGGGCCCCAAAGACAATGACCGACATGGCCATTTCTTAAACTGTTAAATAGACAAAAAGGCCATGTCACAATGTCGGGTTGAAGGGTCTTTTGTCTTCAGATCTATTCTCTCTGTCTATCATGCTACACCATACTATTGTAACGGATCTATATATAGCTAGTAGCCCATTTATTAACCTATCCCAGTTTACACGAACATTAAAGTTAACCATGAAATATTTTCAAAATTGCTTCTGTGCTTATTCCATGAAGACAACTGCATAATACAAAATTTACCAAAGCAATTCCCTTAAGAACCAACGTTAAAGCCTGTCAGCGCAGCCAATAATGTTCAACCCTATTTTGCCTGGAAATACAGCATTTTCATTGGCTGCCAAATCTACAAATCTGGCAATTGGTAAAATTTGATAATTCATAATGTTTTAGCAACACTTAGGAATATAGAAAAATGTAGTTGTTGCTTATTTCAGGAACTCCAACTCTAGGAGACATGGATGGCCTATAGTATAATTGTGTCCGCCCCCTACCCAACCCTGGGATATACCCAATCTGGGATTGGCTTACAAAGGACTGCGTCTATTTTCTGAAAGGTATTAGAGGAAAACATACACTGTTACATAATGTATACAACTGACACAACGGGAGATCATATACTAGGTATTTGAGTTGTACAGTTATTCTAAATAAAGTGAATAAAAAAAGTACTAAGACGACGACCCAGCCTACGCTCTCAACCGTACTCCTAATCTACACCTTCCCATTCCACCACCCCCCCCCCCCACCCCACCCGCTCCCCCACCCCCACACGCTTCTTCCCCCCCCCCCCCACCACACACACACACCATCCCCTTACCTACTTCCAGAGACCTTGTATGTATATTGAGACAGGAAAGCCAGGGGTAAACCTGTTATACACTACGGGCCTGCCACCAGGGCTGTGGTTGGAGTACATTTGCATTCACCCAACTATACCGAGGGGGCCTTCCATTTAGTACGTACACACATTGAAAAAAAATCTCAGTCCTCCCCCCCGCCAAAAATGAATATGTACTAATATTTATGTACATTTTCAAAAATCTCGGACCCCAGGGCCACTCCTCCCTTTGATGCGTATGTACTAAATGGAAGGCTAAGATGGCTTGTGTGGTGCCACTTGCTTCTCCAAAAATAGATTGGTGATGGTCAGACCCTGGTCACGGTTGACTGGTTGGGTTCCAACCACACACCAGGGAAATGATCACATAGGGCCATAGAGAAGCTTTCCAGTCAACATATATGAAAACCTTGTGGTGACATGAATGTAAACTTAAAACTTATAGTCAATAAAACATCTTGAATCTTGCATCGTGAATCTATATGCTATATGTGCATGGTAACTTTTTGGCGATCACCATGTTGTCCCAGAACCACGTGGGGATTAAATAAATATAAAAATACACCAATTCTGGGTGGTAAAACTTCATTTGATGATTTTATAAGACTGTTTTAAATCAAAGCACCAAACATATATAATCTAAATGTACATTTGATATTGACAATAATGATTTGTAAAGTGATCACCAATATGGCGCCCACTCCTTTTCTAGGTTTGTGACGTCATCTGCACAACGTCTATAGACCTTGTGCAGACGTCGTCACGTGATCACTTTTTGGTGATCACCACGTGGTGATCATGGTCACATGGCTATTATATAAATAAAACTTTAACAGTTCAACGTGATCACAGTTGCCAATTATGGTCCATTGAGTTGGGTGTAGGTAAACACGGTACAGATATTTAGCGGATAATGTTCAGAATTATGAATTATAAGGTTTACAAGTTGATCACCAATATGGCGGCCAGTCCATTTGTGAGGACGTGACGTTATCTGCACAAGGTCTATACATACAAGATCTCTTCTACTTCTACTTCGACCTATTACCCCCCCACCTCCCCCCCCCCCCCCCCACCCCAAACAATCAAGGACGCCCGTCGCGCCTATTAGGGGCCTATACCTGAAGTACCTGGGTCCTGTCTCCTTCTACTAGTCACGTGACCAGGTGGGTCTGAGAACGAGGCGCTGTGTGAGGTGAGACGCTCGTCAGTCGATGCCGGGACACCACAGGTGGCGGGAGTAGAGACAGGTGAGGGAAGGTTTACCTGGAGCAAATATTTAACATCATCAGCCGGACAGCGGGAGTAGGACTGCACTCCACAAGGGGGAAACTAGCTCTGAAGCGCTGAAACCTCTCCAAAACTGATTCAAACTTACCAAGAGAGCCGGGAAAACTTTAAGGAAACCTCTACAAAACTCGTTCAAAATTACCAAAAGAGCCCGGAAATTTTAAGGAAACCTCTCCAAAACTAGTTCAAAAACACCAAAAGAGCCTGGACATTTTAGGTAACATTTAGGGAACGCGGAGGAGGTATACCTTTATATTATATATATATTAAACGTTCAGACTTTGTCAAGGAGTGCCGGCCTTTGGTTGAAGGATGGGGAAGGGAAAGGAGAAGATCTCGATGGAGGAAGCCCCTGACGACCCCTGGGCCCTGCCGGAGTTCGTCGACAAGACCACACCCTGGAACCGTGAGTGTTTGGTTTATTTATTTGTAATATGTTTTGTATTATTTGCTTACTTTGATTCTGGTAGTCTTTGAGCCTTACAGGCATTGTGGTATAGGTGGCGCTGTTGTAGTGGTGAACGTTGGTGAACACAACCCAGGGGCGGATCCAGAAATTTTGGAAAGGGGGGCTGCCCATATCAGTGGCGGATTTAGGGGGGGGGGGCGGCGGCGGCCCCCCCCCCTCACCTTTTTTTTGTGTGGCCAATTTTACATGTTTTTTTTTATGTAAAATTCGGCCCAAAAGCCATTAAAGAAATTTCTTTTTCAAAAGCGCCCCCCCTTCCAAATCCTGGATCCGCTACTGCATATATAGACCTTGTACAGACGTGGTCACGTGATCACTCTTTGACCCCCTCCTCGTGACCCCCTCCCTTGATGCATACGTAATTAATGGAAGTCCCCATGGCGACATGTGACATGGACATTTCCTAAATCTTACATACATCTGACATTTAAGAAGATAAGTGACAGAGACACGCCAACAATTCTCCCTACCACGGATAGCTGGTTTATAATATTTTCTGCACCTGCAGGCTAACTTTCACAGATTTTTTCGACAAACCCACTGGGAAAACTATAGGAATATTGAAATATTTGCTCTTTATCCATCTGTAATGAATATAATTTCTTACCAACTGAGAAAATGTTAGATCTATATAGATACAAAGTGAAAAATATTGTAGTTTGATTCTCAATCCATCTATAGTTCTGCTGGTTAGGAAAGGGCCGATTTTGTTTATGTGTCTTTATTTTATATAGAATCTGATTATAACACTACGAGTGCTTGAATATACCATAGGGACAAAATATCACAAGGAAAATATAGAAATTTCTCATATATAGATTAGACAGTCACAGGAACATCATATTACATTGCAATCAGTTTTTATTATAGGGCAGCACACATTTTACGTTTTAACTTTTTCTAGCTTTCTTGGTCAGCAGACCTATAGAGCCCCCACAGTGGCAGCCTAATAAGGGTCCTGTCCACAGCAATGGCCAATACCGAACTGAACCTGGGTGGAGGGGTGCGGTTTCTGAAAGTTTTTGAAACTGCATACATGTGCATATATAACCTAATGGAAGGCCCTAAGAGCAGAGACGGATCCAGGAGCGGGGGTCCAGGGGGTCCTGACCCCCTCCCATCCCCCCTTTTGCTGGACCCCTTAACTACAAAAAGAGGGGAAAATGTCGCGCGCATATTCACAATTGCATGCCGTTTTAGTACTTAGCCTTTATGCTGACCCCCCCTTCTGTGAAGCTGTAGGTAAGTAGGACATATAAAACACCAAGTGGACCACTCGCCTTACTGGGCAAACAACGGTAAAGGTGCGATTACACTGCATGACTTGAGCTGCGATATGACTATTACACTGCACGACCTGAGCTGTGATATGACTATTACACTACACGACCTGAGCTGTGATATGACTATTACACTACACGACTTGAACTGTGATATGACTATTCCAATACAAGACTTGAACTGCGATATGGCTATTACAATATATGACTTGAGCTGCGATATGACTTTTACACTGTATGACTTGAGCTGCGATATGACTATTACACTGCACAACTTGATCAGCTGCGATATGACTATTACAATACACAACTTGAGCTGCGATATAACTATTACACTCAATGACCTGAGCTGTGATATGACAGTTACACTGCACGACTTTAGTTGCAATATAACTATTACACTCTACAACTTGAGCTATGATATGACTATTACAGTGCATGACTTGAGCTGTGATATGACTATTCCAATACAAGACTTGAACTGCGATATGGCTATTACAATATATGACTTGAGCTGCGATATGACTTTTACACTGTATGACTTGAGCTGCGATATGACTATTACACTGCACAACTTGATCAGCTGCGATATGACTATTACAATACACAACTTGAGCTGCGATATAACTATTACACTCAATGACCTGAGCTGTGATATGACAGTTACACTGCACGACTTTAGTTGCAATATAACTATTACACTCTACAACTTGAGCTATGATATGACTATTACAGTGCATGACTTGAGCTGTGATATGGCTATTACAGTGCATGGCTTGAGCCACGATATGGCTATTATGCTACATGACTTGAGCCGTGATATGACTATTACACTGCACGACTTTAGTTGCAATATAACTATTACACTCTACAACTTGAGCTATGATATGACTATTACAGTGCATGACTTGAGCTGTGATATGACTATTACAGTGCATGACTTGAGCTGTGATTTGACTATTACACTTCATGACTTGAGCTGCTGTATGACTAGTACATTACACGACTTGAGCTGAAATATGACTATTACATTAAATGACTTGATCTGCAATATGACTATTACACTACACGACTTGAGCTGCATTATGAGAATGTCGCAGAAAAGTCATATATATATTTATATTAGAGATGCAAGAGATGCAATGCTTTGTTGCCAATTTTTCGCCATTAAATCTATATCCTGTGCAAGAATGGTGATGATCACATCACGCCCATATCGCAGCCCATATTGTGTAGTGTAATAGATCGCTGGAAGGAGTGGGTGGGTGGGGGGGGGGGGGGGGGGCAAAGGAAATCGCAGGTTGAACTCAAGAAAAAGATATATTGCCGTGTAAGTTTTAAAGATAGGACGGCATCACACCATCAAATTTAGAGAATTCAATGTCCCAAGTGTGTCATTATCTTTTAAATCCCCGGTCATGTTCCACTTAACGTCATAGTTGTTCATGTCACTGGGTCGGATTGAGGGGGTCCTGGCCAATTATTAGGTCAGAAGTATCATACGATATAAAAGGGGCCTTCCATTAAGAACATACGCATCGAGGGGGAGGGGGGGGGGGTCTGATATGTCTTTTTAAGGTGCATTTAATGTATAAATAGAATGTGTACTTTTGCCCAAGGTGGGGTAGAGGGGTCTGAGATTTTTGAAAATGTGCATGTATACGTACTAAATGGAAAGCCCCTTGGACGTTTTACAGGAAAAACACTGATTTGGTCAGGAGCGCAAGACTGTAGTCTCTACTGCATAAACACTTATTAGATCACATGCTGCAGTTTATAGACTTTTTACTTGATTAACACATATTTTGTTGGATCTGTAATACTATAGACCTTTTGCTGAACTATACACCTTTCTGGTTGGTGTGTAAGACTATAGACCATTTACTGCATAAACAGAAATTATGCACCCTGTGGGGGTTCTGGGGAAGAATAGGCCCCCAGTAGCCCCTGCTGATCGTATAAGGTGACGATAGGGGCATACTGATCAAGTGGTTCTTTGGGTTCAATTTCTGGATGGTGTCTGGGTTTACTAAGGGATGAAGGTACAGCAAAAATGTTTTCCAGGTTTTGATTCCCTCTTATTTACCCGCCCTGTCACCCTCATCTCATAGATATGATCACCAAAGACAGAATTCTTCCCAACTTGTTTTCGCTGTGAAAATGACCTTGGCTGTCGGTATGGTGTAAAACATCCATCACTCACTCGCTCACTCACTCACTCACTCACTCACTCACAGAAAATGTGCTTGATGTGTATTAAAGACACAGACTCTTTACTGGATAACCACCTACAGGGACAGATCCAGACATTTGAGAAGGGGAGGGGCGCCTCGAAAATTGGTAAAAAATAAGGGGGGGGGGGGGGCGCCTCAGGCGACCCCCCCCCCCCTTAAATCCGTCCCTGATCTATTTGGTCAAGATTGCTATAGTCTTTTTACCATAAACACGGATTTATCTTAAGGTTAGACTACGGTGATGAGTATCAGATTTACTAAAACTGCCATATCTCTGGGGTCACTAATGATATTCAAACATGTTATACATCATTCAAAAGCTCTTATTTTTCCCCATCTCATGATATATCAAACAGCATTTATAGGTTTAAATTCGAAAAAATAGTTATCAAAACTGTATTTTTTCACTTTTATTTTTTGATCCAAAATTTCTAACTTAATATCATTTTCATAGTTTTGAAACTTGGCAATATTATCAAAAACATTCATTTGGAGGGAACCGTGTCTCAGATTTTTTATTTATGTCCTAGTTTTGATTTTATGACAAAAATCGGCAAACTTTTTGTCATTTTTGGTCATTTTTTACAACTTAATTTTCTAGACTTAATAAAACTAAAACTAGAGCATGAATAAAAATTCTGAGACACGGTTCTCTCTATATGACTATCATCTATATGCCTACAAAGTATTATGACTTTCCCTTCATTATTGACTGAGATATTTTGATTCAAAAAAATTAGGTATAAATCACAATTTTTACATTTCCGATCAATTTCTATTTCTATTCTATTACACATAGTAATAAAATTTATATCATAAGATGGTCAATTCCAACATGAATCTAATGATATATGGTAAATATTAAGATAGATAGTAGCAAGATAATTTTTCTATAGTTTTGCGCGACTAGTGAAATGACCCTTCATCACAGTAGTCTAACCTTAAGTGTCGGGCAATATACCTTTTACTGATAAAGTGCCTTTAGGTTAAATATGCAAGGTTATCGACCTTTTACTGTAAGGTTATCGACCTTTTACTGAATAGACACCAATATTGCAATAACTGGGAGTCTCAAGGACATCAATACCTGACGTAACTCCTTTATTCGTGACGTCAACTCCAAAACGTCTAGATGAAGTTAGTGACCATTCATTTTTAAGCTCCTACAGTGCCGGCCTATCCTTCGCACAAACAACTTAATAAATTCTGTTTGTTGACAGTGTACCTACACACCTACTCACTAAATCCGGTATGTTGTTGTCATGGCCTAAAGCATCTAAAGCTTAAAGGAGCAGTCTTCTCCGTGAGTTCAAAGAGATATTTCCGCTGACGTAAACTTCGCAACGGAACAGCAGGCGACGTGTTTTACACTTTCTGAACGTAATGCGATGACGTCATTCGTCACTTCATGAATTTGTCGAGGCGTTTGGGCAGTTACAACGTGTCTATTTATATCTGTCGCATGAATGAGAGCGTGGCTTTAAGAAACAGCCTTATTATGAAAGTAGTGGGTGGTAAACAACAAAGTAGAGACGTCTTTTCCTGCACTTTTATTTCATACTTTACCTGGGGGGGCGACCAAGAAAAAGCTACGAAAAATCGCATCCACGAAAAGTTATAATACCCACGATAGCTTTTTTTTCTATCGTGGGATTTTAGAGGAAAAAATTTCGTGGATTTTTTTTGTCCTTTTTTTTTTTTAAATTACACACTCCCAAATTGTCCCAATGTATTTCAAACGCACATTAGAAAGTATTTTAGTTGAATGCATATATTATAAATGACTTCAGTATGCTTTTTCACTAAAATTTAATGTCTACGAAATTTTCGTACATTTTTTCTGGGGGAAGAATGTCTATCGTGGCCACGAAAAATGAAAAAAACAACACCACGGAATTTCGTAGCTTTTTCTTGGTCGCCCCCCCTGCAGAGCTCATTTTGTGTTCCTTTTATCATGACAAAGCGACAGGTAAGAGTTCCGGCTAGATAATTATGATAAATGTTATTTTCTATTAAGTGTTGTGGAGCAACAGGACACATATTGTCATTACACTTTGAATGTACTTTTAGAGTTGCATTTTGGTGAATCTACGAGAACATCGGAAAAGATGAACCACCAGGAGGTGACAGAAAATGTTCAGGTTTTTGAGTTGTTTCTTGTGTCCCAACCAAAATCTATAGCTAGACCTATACATACTGGGAAATATGTCGAAATATGTCGACAAATAACAAAGTTTAAACATCTACATTTCTATGAATCCCTTTAATGATTTGTGATTTGACGTAATGGAAAAGCAGAGAGCAGTAGAGCGTGTGAGTGCGTCATGGAAAATGGGGACAGAATAAAAAAAAAGATGAAGATGAGGATCAAATTCTTCTCACCATGGAAAGCGTATTCACTGAATTGTACAGACTAACCCAGATCAAGATGTATACTGGGAAATATACAGACAAGTTTAGGGCCTCAAGCATATGATATTTCATTAATGATGTCTTTCAATGGCCGTCGTTGTCGCCAGGCGACGGTAACTTCAAGCAATGTTGATAATTTGCTGGCAATTTTACCACCGATTTTACCGGTGATCCTGTCAGCCGTCGCCCATCGCCTAGAGCCAACACAATACCCACAGGCTGGTTCATCTTAGGCTAATGACTAGGCCCGGGCCTGCACCCTGTGAAAACGGGTAGATCCAGGTCCCCCAAAATACTTGGTCTCCGTTACAAGTACGTTCTGCAACCATGCTTTTTCAGTCAGCCTGTTGCCTGCCCAATTTTCATGTCACGGGTTTGTAATCCCATCTAGACCTAGTGACCCCGTATGGGAATTGGGTCAAGCTCACGGTCAACTCTGTTGGCGTAGTTGGGTCCCCTCAAACAGGGAGGTCGTTTGCACATATCAGCTTCCAGGTCTGACTCTGTTAGGGTAAATGTGTACATAAACTGTGCTGGGTTTGAACAGAGAGTTGGTATAATATTAATGAGACTTCACTGGGTGCTTTGGACAGTGGTGTGACCCTTCCTCAACGGCTGGATCGGTCAAGTTTAGTGCATGGGGGCATAGACATGACATGTTATGTATGTCTATGATGGTGGTCGTAACTCAGCCAAACATGTGACGTTATTATAACGTTGCAGCAACGTTCTGTATTGGTTCTTGTTACGTTATTTTTTGTTAAATGAATATAAAGGTGTCACATAATGTCATAATTAACAACTTTTATTATTTTTTAAGTCATGATTTCTAGCTGCATGTAACATCCACGTGGTCATGAAGAGCATATAATTTATGGTGATCACAAAAAAGTGATCACGTGACCACGTCTGCACAAGGTCTATAGCTCATTTAAAATCCACTTTTACTCTTCTGAACTCATTTGATAAGTAAGTTCTATGAACAGGTGTTTCACCCCTTCACGATTCCAGTGAATACGCCAAAGTGTGACGTCATGTCTCAATAACAATGGTTTGTGGTGTGTCACAGGAAAAAACAAAGTCATAAAGTTCAGGATTATAGCTCACATCCGGGCTATTCCTGGAAAGGAAACGGTCACTAAGTACACTGTTTTGAAAAAAAGTAGGTGTACAAATTTGGAATATTTCTCACCTGAAGTCACATGGAGGTTACTTAGATGATCTCTGCAGTTAATCCATGAACGGTTACAGGTCTGCTGGTAAAGAAAGACCAATTTTGTCCCCCTGACTTTATTTTATGAATAATCGGGAGGATTTGATTATAACACTATGAGTACTTAAACATGCCACGAGGTCAAAAATCCACAAGGTAAACATGTTTCAAAAATCTCAGGTATGGATTAGATATTCACAAAAACATATCAGGGTATTGCAATAAGCTGTTTTAATTGGGAATAACACATAGAAAGTTGTTCTTAAAGAACAACTGGAATGAACGGAATACCCCACAATAGTTTATTGCTAGGGTGTCAAGGGAAGCAGGGACCTGGGGGCTATTCCACAAAAAGGTATCTGCAAGCATCAGGCTTAACTTTGAATTTGTACGCAAAAAGTATAAGTAGCGAAGAGTGTATAATAATGTCAAAAGGTAGCTTGCTATGTGCACTGTACATAGACAAATGTTCACAAGTGACAAAGATAATTTTGTGTTTTTATTTGATAACTCCTTGAATTCCCAACCAATTTTAAATCGGTTTTCACCAATGGATTCCTGCTAAGAACTAGCTTTTTAATAGTACCTCATACATTATCCTAGCCATATGATTTAACAACGAAAAAAGAAATTTGAATATTAAAAATTATCTATGAACACCGAATTGCATTTTGAACATATAATATACGGACGCATTTGGTGTGCTGCGAACATTGTGCAGAACTATATTTTCGCATCTATCTGAAATATAAATTATAAATGTTTGTAACTTTTTATGGAATCTCCCCCTGGTCCTCACGTGGCCACGTTAATGTGATGTTCTAAGTTCTCTACATTTAATTATAAGTTTCTGCATTAAAGAACCGTGAACCCTTTTGTGGGGACACATCAAGTATATATATATATATATATAATATATATATATATATATTTATATATATTATCTGATTCTGATATATATTTCATCTGATTCTAAGCCCAGACACGTGAACCCCTGGCACATGTTCTTAAACATGTAACGGGTGGTTATCCTTGGGATACAGTGCCTGATAGTGATATTGGACACGGGTTTCTGAGCATCAGTCATTTTATCTCTGATTCACTTCCCTATATACATTTTTTTCTCTTTCATTTAAAGCCAGGGTATCGTCCTTCAGTTGTGAGGGTTAGGGACTCCACCCCTTACCCTAACGACGTCGTAGGCGGCGACGTGTTTTGCGACGTTAGAACGTAATCCGGCGACGTGATTGGTCACGTCACGAATTTGGCGCCAGTGAGTGGGGGTTACAACGTAGCAAATTACGTCCTAAACACGGACGATACCCTGGCTTTAACTTTTTTTATGGTTATCTACTGTAACAAGATCAAAAATGAGGTTCTTGTTTTCCTCTTGCGTACAGTATGAAATACCAGCGATATAAAAATATCTTAGTGTGAAATACCAGCAATGTAAAAATATTTGATTTACAATGTAAACTATTATGAAAACCGTAAACGGTATTGCCTCCAATCTTCACTATTGGCAGATATTTTGCTAAACGTGGGAAGTATATTTTGCATAAATTAACATTTTGTGACGTTTTTAGAACGTTTACTGACTTTTTAAAAAGAACGTTCTGTGACGTTTTTTTTAGAACGTTCTGAGACGTTCTATGACATTTTTAGAACGTCCCGTGACGTCACAACCTTGGCTGGGTCAGGCCGGCTTGTAAGGGGTAGACAAGGAGGAAGGTTCTATGGCTCCCCTTCCCTACGTTTTATGATCATCAAACACCCAAATAGCCCAGTGTTTTGTTAGGTCAATGTGAAAATAAACGCATCCAATTTTAGCCCAGAGTTTTATAAGTTTAATGGTAAGATATAAAAGATATCAATTAGTGGCAGGTGAATGCCAACCAGATGAGTGAGTCTGCTTTATGTAACATGGGATTCCTGTCCCCAAAACGACACCTTTATGTAACTCGACGAAGGTGAAAGTGAAAGAAAATGTAACGACTGCAGCCACCCTTATCAATATCATTCACCCGGCTAGTCATGGAGTGGGTAATGGGGGGGGGGGGGGCATTGAGGGGGGAAACCAGTAGGATAGGGGGTTGGGGGAGGGTTGGGAGGAGGGAGGAGGAGGGGGAAGCAAGGGCAGATACAGGATTTTCGAAAGGGTTGGGGAGTGGGGGTCAGCATAAAGGCTATGTATGCTAAAACCGCATGCAATCGCGAGTACGTGTGCAGCATTTCCCCCTCTTTTTGTAGTTTAGGGGTCCACCTGACCCCCCCCCCCTCCCAAACACACACACACCCCGGATCCGCCCCTGGGAAGGAGGAGGGGGAGGGGGTGTTAGACCGTAAAATGTAAATCTGCCCTAAAATGTAATTTGACGTAAAATGTAAGTCTGACAGATAATGTAATTCAAATTGCCCTAAAATGTAATTATACCTTCTGCCTTAAATTGTTAAAATGTAAACAGAGTTATGAACGTAAATTGTAAATCATTACATGCCTCAGGTCTTTTAGTTCCCCACTGAAACACTACAGGAAGGTTATATGTGCTATATTATATGCAATACCCATATAACATTATTATCTTTTTGACCATATTGTTCATGAACATCTTAATTAAGAACTATGGGAGAACCAGGCCATGAGAGTTGAAATATACAGTTTCATACTTCTATTTTTTGCACATGGATATCTCACTTACAAATGTCATAATAGCCAATATCCTAATTGTGACATTTTTTGACTTTGAAATTTGTGAAAGTTTATGAGTCCCCCAAGGTTTACATTTAGGTCACCCTTTCCTGTTTTGATTTTATGTAAAACTATTACATTTTATGGTAGCTCAATAGTCATATTTACATGATAGGTTAACAGTATTTACATTTTGCGTCAGATTTACATTTTACGTTGATTTCATTAACATTTTACGTTGATTTACATTTTACGTCATATTTACATTTTACGGTCTAACAGGGGGGAGGGGGAAGAGGAGAGGGGGTTGAGGAGGGTTGGGGAAGGTAGGAGAACTTCAAGCATTCACGTGGTAAGACCAGCCGTGCGCAACAACTGAAGAATGTATACTTTTAGAACTTGGGATGCTCTATTGCACTCCAATTCAGGGGGCAGATTGACTAGTGGGAAGAGGAGGAGGAGGTCACCTAAAGGAGGCCAAGAGGGGGACATGTGGGGTGCATCCATGTAAAAGAGTTTTGCGTTCCATTTTTGTACTTAGTTCATATGCTGACTCCTCCTTTCAGAGTATTGTTCGGCTGCAAATGTATATTAAAACTTTCGACTATGATGTATTGTAACTTGGGGGAAAACATCTAGTTAGTGCAAGAAGGTTGTGGCCAACACTCTTAGCACAGGTCATATACTGTTCATATAACCGTTTAATATTAGAGAGCATATTTTGGAAAAGGTAATAGAGGGGCCCTTGATGGGGGGTCCATGTTGCATGTCAAATTTAAGAAATTGTTATGTCCCTTAATCGTCACTTAACTTCTCAAGTCCCATGTTGCTTTTAAGACCCTCTCATGTCGAATTTAAGAAAATGCTCCTGTCATGTCGTTTATTTCTTTCTTCATGTCACTAAGCCTCATGTTGCATGTCAATTTTAAGAAATGGCCATGTCGCCATGTCACATTTAAGGGTCAAGGGCCATAATAGACTACCTTATGGCCAAACATTTTGGGAGTGGGTTCTAGTAATGAAATAATTATTTGACATATAGCCAAAAGTTGAGTTTATAATGTTTCTGAAGTCCCAGAGATTCTTACAGTCTTTATTTGTTCATTCTACGATATCTCGTTCCTTAACAACTGTATATGTGACCCGATCTGACATAATGAGTCGCAAGTCGCGGAGATACGAATTTGAGTTAGTAAGATATGTTCCTCACCTCGAAAAGAGCTTCATTTTGATACCAAGATTGTGTTCGTACGATGATTAGGGCCAAAGTTAGGTTTTTCCCTATACGCGGTAGGCTGGAAACTTGATTCTGAGAAAAACGCGTTTGAAGTTTTTATGTGCGGTTTTGGTTAGACTCGGTCGGAATTCCTTGGATACCACTAGAAGTTTATCTCCCACCGACTTGAGACTTGGAATATACATTCTAGACTAGTTGAACTACAAAATACTGTGAAGTCATGCTTTAGAAATGGAAACTTTAATCATGCCGGCCTTGTAAAGATAGAGTACAATTCCTGTAAATCTGCACCTGAAAATGAAAAACTGAAGCAAGAGGGCAAGCTCAAACAGTCACAATACCTGTTCTAGAAGGCTGAATTGAAGTCACAACGACTTGTAAAGAGTCTATGGGAATGTTCAAGTGTATTTCAGCCTGTTTTGCCATAAATAATAAGTGTCATAGTTCCAGGTAAGTTGGATAAAAGTTCCATAAAGTTGAAAGTTGAAAGATCACAAAACGTCAGTAAACTGTGAGTCTAAAACAACTCAAAAGGCACAAAAGTACCAATAAAATATTAAAATTCGAACTATATACAGGTATTCTAGTCTATGATTCTAGTTGCTAGAGGATGTAGACAGACCACGCCCCCGCCCCCGACTTTGGCTGCGTTTACGTTTGGTCGGGGGAGTGATCTCAGGGGAAGTGTCTGAGTCTGAGTCTGTTTCCATTTCACGTCGCATTTGGGCTACTGTCTCTCTGTCTGAGTCCTCTGAGCCCGAGTCAGGGGTTTTTCCTCGACCCCGACCGCAAGCTCGACCCCGACCTCGCCCCCGACCTCGCCCCCGACCTCGGCCTCGCCCCCGACCTCGCCCCTTTCCTCTACCACGTCCCCTTCCTCGCGCCTCCTCCTCCTCCTCCTCCTCCTCCCCTGCATCTCCACCTCCACCTGCTCCTGAGGGCCCTGGACCTGGATCTGGCGATGGGTCCCGCCGCCTTGGTGCCTCTGCTGCAGGCTCAGGTTCCGTGGGCTTGGGGCACGTAATGTCTTTGGTTTCCTCTGTGCAGAAGTCTCTTATGTTTTTGAAGAGGTACCACTGCCGACGAAGGGGAAGCCCAGGGGAAGGTGTGGCCGGTGGTAGGACCTTTGGGACGGCTCCAGGGTCCACAGTGAGCACATCCACTTCCTCTGGCTCAGAGTCAATGTACTGTCGGACGGTTACCTTCCCGGGGCTGTTTGATGAGAAGATAAAGTGGTGATACTGCTTGATCCCTTTTATTGGCCGGGTGAACGGGGTCAGGAAGGCTTGCCAGTTATAGGTTGGGACAAAGACGGCCCCATCTTCTGACCCACACAGCTGAGGGATGTTGACTTCTTTTTGGGTGCTGTCCCGGACCGTCTTGGCCAGGTCAGCAAGGCAGGATACCTCGACACGGCGAAACCGCTGCTTGAGGAGACCGAAGCACCAGTCGGGGGCAAACTTGGTGTGGCCGGTTATGAGAAAGTTCAGAGTGATCTGCTTATGCAGACCAGTCAGGACCCGCCACATGAGATAGCCAATCACGTACTTGTTCTTGTTTTGCCCACTGCAGTTGTCACAGTGGAGGTCAAGGAGGCGTTCACCGAGGGAGTAGTTGGCAAAGTAGTGGTGGAGGTAGGAGATGACAGCGTTTGAACCCTTGCTGCCGCAGTGGGACTCATCAATAAGATAGTTTACTTGACGGGGGATGGCTTCAGCACACATGCCAAAGATGCCTACTTTGCGTGGGACGAGGAAGTAGAGGGGCCCTGGCTGCATGGGGGAGGAGGGGAGGTGGACCTGCTGTGCGTAGTCGAAAGATACATGCACCCGGATGTCAGAGGAACAGGGAGTGTGTGGCCCGAGCGCCGGCCGGCCTGCCTCGGCATACGCCTGCTTGGCAGCGGTAGTCAGTTCCTGGTAGAACTCCTGTTCCTTGGCCACCACCTCCAGGTGCTTCTGCTGCTTCTTTAACTTTGCCTGCTTAACTACTTCGGGGAGGTTAGAGGAGTAGGAGATGTCACGGTTGTTCCTCTGACACTCCCAGCATAGGTCAGTCATGGGGCGAGAACACACAATACGGGGTAGCAACTGGCACCAGAGGTTACGGAAGGTGGTGACGGCAACCTGACGGTGGGCGTCCCCGATGGCCTTTAGATAAAGTTTATGCACATCTACCTTCCTTGTGCTGGAGGGGAGGAGGAGGATGTCGTCGCGTTTGTGCGTGGAGACTCGGCCGGGGAGGACGAGGGCATAGGTTTCGGCGTAGGAGTTGATGAAGTCGACCACACGGCGGATGTCTGCGAGGTCGAGGGAATGGGTGTTGGCCTTGCGTCCGCCTGACCTCTTAGTACGGGGTACGACCCCGTTCTCCCGATACCACTGGCTGATGGTGGTCATCTTGTTGATACTGCAGCTAAAAAACAAGAACACACAACTTACAATTGGAAATGGAATAATGTTGGACATACCAGGTTCGGTTACATAAAAATAATGTTTGGTTACATAAAATAATTATTGTGTACATGTTAATAAGTTACAGCAGGAGACAGGTTTAGGAACTACTTAGACAGAGAATGTTAGCTGCAGAGATGAATAATTACCTGTAGAGAAAGAGCAGGGTGTCCCGGCAGACCTTCCTGCCCCCGGCGGTGTAGTGGCTCTGTTGGTGCTGCCTGGCCCCCTTGCCCTTTTTCCCCTTCTTCCAGGTCGACAGCTGTACCGAGGTGTCAGTACAGGCACTTGTAACGCCCAACAGGAGCATGTCCTTCTCCCCTGGAATGGAAATCCGACACAGAACTTTAGTGATGTACGAGCGACTGACTTTGTGAAAAAAAAAAAAAAGTTTAAGAAAGTTTACGAACATTACTCTCGGCTGGGTCTACCCCCGCGGTCACTGAGGTTACTTGGCCGAAAATCGTATGTCAATGCCACAGAGGAAAAGTTACAGCCTCCAGGAGGTCATACAGGTATTATAGATGACAAACTATCTTCATTTAAGACGGTTAATAGGATGGTTATTGGCCGCACCTGGAGTCAGCTGGGCGACCTCCTGCCGTTTGTCCAGACGCTCCGCCGTTGAGAACTGGACACAACACGGGCCGTCGTTGTGGTACTTACACGAGCACCTAAACATGACGAAAGTCCACATTAATGTCAAAGATATGTGAGGGCACCCCTATAGATTGAATTAGGTTCATTAGATGGCCGCTAAGAACTTTTAATTAGGCCTGAGAGAGCATAACGGTCAAGGCCGTCCATCGTTCAAGTGCGAGACGCCATTAAGTAGGTCACGGCGGCATACTTTCAGCAAATGTCGATTTTGAACATAAAGACAGATAGAAACATGAAAATAATTACGGGATATCTTAGAAAACATGTTTGGGCAACTTCTGATGGCCGGACAGGTCTAACGGTTTGGTATTTATAGGAATTTTCAAACGACACAACTTGGGCAATTTCGATCGCAAGTCGCAAACAAGCATGGCCTACCTAAATTTCTGGCAACTGTCACTTTCCTCCTGCAGCAGTTGGTCCGTCGGATCAGTGATAACCAGGGGCTCATCCTCGTCCTCCTGTGACTCCTCAGCCTCCTCCAAATCCTCTATGTCCTTTTCCGACAGGGTAGCATCCTCCTCCCCCTCCGATAAGTCCCCATCGTCCTCGGCAAAGACGAAGTAATCCTCGACAAGTTCTCGCCATTGCTCGTCGTTGGCGCCGCCATGAAGATTAGTCCGAACAATTGTATTTAGCGCGGCTGCCACGGCCTCCTCACGCTCCTTGGGGGTAGCCATGTAATCCTAACAATGTTTGGATCCAAACTGCACTTGCAGTTCAAGAAATAACACGCTAATTAACACGTTAGGCCTCATTGAACGCGCACCTGCTTCTGTCGGTCGGACCTTTAAATTTTACAAACAGTGGCGCTTCCGGCACGCCGAGGGGGTCTCAGCCAATCAGAGCGCTTGGATCGCAACACGTGACCTCCTTGACAACGATTGTTTACGGCGACGGCTTTCGCGATCCGCCTTCTGATTGGTCCATCCCCGTCCCAATTCAAAATCCGACGATGCGATTGGCTAGAAGAGGTCCCGCGCTTTTCGGCGGTACCAAAAGTTCTTGGGTTGTCGACTCCTAAAAGCGGCTCGCAAGTCGGCAAAGTTGATAAAAATCGGCGTCTCAGGAGCCTTTTGTTTTAACTCACTGAAGCAGAAGAACGACTTTGGGGGCCATTCTAACACACTAAGAATATTAATTTCATCAAAATATTTTGGGAAATGAAAGTCCTGATATAAAAGATTAAGAAAATGCAAGAAAGTCATTTTCGATGGTGGGGCCGATTTCCGACTTCAGAGGCCCATATCTCAGTTTGACCGCGCGTGACTTGCGACTCATTTTGTCGGATCGGGTCACATATATGATACAGCCCATTATGTCCAATTCAGGCCTAAATCAGGTCTAGAAATAAGCCTCTTTGTTACATTTATGAAGAAATATGTGGACAAAAATACATTTTATGGAAAATTTTGACTTAGTCCATCCATCATAACATAATTTGCTAATGTCTTCTTACAGAGTTTAGATGAAAGACAATCGCACTCAATAACCATGACACATATATTTTGGGCCCTAGACCTATAGCTTTGGGTTTCTCAGAATTTGACCTTGCAGGAATATACATTCCTCACCTTGCTCTATTTTTTCTAGTTTCAGTTTTTATTCAGGTTAAGTCAATACAAAACTTGTTTTCACCATGAGCTTGATATACATGGGTGCAGAGTGAGTGAGTGAATGATGGATGTTTTACACCGTGCCGACAACCAGGGTAATTTTCATGGTAAAAACAGGATGGGACGAATTCTTTCTTTGGTGATCGTATCTTTGAGATGAAGGTGACAGGGCGGGCAAACAGCAGGGGATCAAAACCTGGAGATCATTTTTGCTGTACCTCATCCCTTAGTGAACCCAGACACCAACTGGGAATCAAACCCAAAGACCCACTTGGTCAGTGCTGGGTCCCCCCTATTGTGGCCTTTTACGATTCACAGGGGCTACTGGGTGTCTATATTCTTCCCCAGAGGCTCCACCCCCAGACTCCCACGGGGGTACATAGATGCAGATATCCCGGGGGTCTTAAGGCTTCCCCACTTTTGAATGTGACTTTAACTTGACAATGAGATAAAATGTTGTGAGGATGGGCTCAAATGTCAAAATGTGCAAATGTACTTAGCCGATGTGCTCCCCTCCAAAATACTGTATCCGCCCCTGCATATTCACTTTCACTTTCATTTTGAACATATTTATATCATTGCTTGGGTGATAGAATATAGAAGAGGGGTCGTCCTCGGATGGCTGTACAACCCATGGGGATCATACAAATCTCCGGCTTCGCCCTCAGTCCGTGACAATCCCCTTTCGGTCGAATGGTCACTCTCGTATGCTCCCCGGAGTTCTTATTATGATACATTCTCATCCTCATGTTCTTATAATCTTATACAATCTAGATTCCAGATTCTACATATATATGCCTATGCCAGCTCCCAATGAGTTCCTACCATTGCAGACGCTTTGACAAAAGGTTGTCATGATTAATGGAAAATAATGTCGGAATTATTGAAAAATGTTATAAGAATTTTTAGAAATATCGGAACGTGTTTTGGGATTTATCATACATGTTGAAAGTACCTGGATGGAGAGTGTGGAAGGCTAGAGGCCGCTCTTTTACTTTTAAATCTGGCTTATCAAATAGTGCATGAATGAAATGGAAAAAAAGGAGAAAAAAGTGGAGCATTAGCGTCATGGTTATCCACATACCAAGGCGGAGTAGGACAGTTATTGAGACCAAATCTGCCGTATTATACATACCGATTTTGCTGCCGATTTAAAAATAAATTTAAAAAAATAGACATGTTATACATCATTAGAAAGGTCTTACGATTCTCTATCAAATGCTATATAGGATGTCACGTTTTGTGTCATTTTCTGAGAGAAAATCGACCAAATGCAAAATCGGGAGCATCAAAATCGGTATCTTAAATTGAATATGGGCTTTAGAAAGAATGATTCAGCCCCTCAATGCATTTGTAGTCGGTTAACTCACTGTCACTCAGTAAATTCCACAAAAAGTTGTTCTTTATCATTGTAAGTCATAAATGTGTACTAATATAATAAGAACCACGGGGGTCGTCAGAGGGTGCCTGTACAACCCATAGGGGTGAGTCACGTACCAATGGGAAGCTCGAGGTACGTGCGATCCCCATAGGTCGTACAGGCACCCAAGGACGACCCTTAAGGTTCTTCTATATTTTATCACCGAAACAATTTTCCAAACATGCCTAAAATACTGTAAATGAGGAGCGGTGCATACAGCCTGTCAATACGCACTGACCCTTATACGTACCGCTGCTTGGCCGTGCGGGTGATAAATACATGTGAATATTATTCAGTTTAACACCTACTTTGTTCTACAGTCTGTCTAAAAATAGAAATAAAAAGAACATGTTATGAAAGAGAACTTAAAAACAAACAAACAGTTGACCCTTTCTGCGAATCGTCACCCCTTCCTGGATACAAACATATATATATATATCTTATAATTACATAGTCTGTTAGTATTTTTAGAAACACAAAAAGAGTCATCGGTATTAAGTATATGTCGCGAATTGAATCAATGCCAAAATTGAATTATATAATTATATAAGAAATATTTCAAAGTGTTGTGGTTAGGAGCCATCCATAAATGATGTTAAACACGTGCAGTTGGGTGGGTAGGTGGAACAGTGTAAAGGCGGGTCCCCATGTGGCGACTAAACCACGGCGATTAGGGCATTTCACCAGCGACCAAAGAAGGAATATTGGTCACTGGGCGACTGACTAATCGCCAGGGGTCCAAAATATTAATCTCCACGTTGGGACGCTTTTGCCATCAAACTCACAGCGACTAGAGGACACATAAGTCGCCCTACCCACCGATTAACTGCACTAATCGCCGGCGACTAGAGGAAAATATTAAACATGTCAAATATTTCGCCCTGAAACCACGGCGATTAGTGGCTTATTCGCCAGACATCACGGCGCCCTTGTATGTTTAGTCGTCGGGCGACCAAACCGCCGAAAAGGGGGTATTTTATACGTTGAATGGGAATACTGGGCTCTTGAGTATGAACCCTCAAGTCAGATTGTGTACACTAGGTGCAGGGTGCATCCTAAATTTCGAACATTATAGATTATGGACGGTCCCTGTAGATCTATCTTGTAAGCAGGCCAGAAGAAAAGAAAGTAAAAATGCAAAAAATCACGTGGCGATCACGAGTGTAGCCAAGTTGAGGTGAGATGTCACTGGTTTCTGAGAAAACATACAGGGCATGTCGGTCTATATAATTGGGACCTTCCTTATGTGACCTTTCTGATGTGACATTCCTTATGTCATTCAGTACAAGGGAGAAGGGCAGGTGTTAGACCGTGAAGAGACGCTGGAACCTTCCAGTTATATTATAGTGGTTATAGTCTAATAGTTTTACTACAGTTGACCCTTGGTTAGCCAACCCATCGATGCTAATGCTAACGCAATAGGGGCTGCAAAAAAATTGCATTCTTTATTATATTATTTCTGTGATGGGGGGGGGGGGGGGTCCACTTAAAATGATGTCATTTCTAGAGGGGGGTCAAGGGCCACATGACGAAACTTGACAAAGGGGGGAGGGAGGGGGGTCAAAAAAAGGTCAAAAATTGCATGATGTTATTTATGGACGGCCCTTGGCATTGAAAATCAGTGTTACTTGTTGCTTTTGTCATTTCAGAGTTTTTAAAATATGGAAAATGGTACATTTTCCTCATCTGTTGCTTTTGTCGTTTCAGAGCTGACTCGCTGTGGTAAAGTGCGGAAGGTAGTATGGGGCTACTTCGGGAAAGTCATCGTTCTCATCCTCCTTCTTTACCTCTTCGTCGTCTCCCTCGACTTCCTCGGCTCGGCTTTCAAGCTCTTAGGAGGTAAGTAATAACCATATAATCTATTCAATCTATGTTAGCAAAATCTATGACACATACTCTACTATGAATTTATTTTAAAACATATAATAAACTTAATTGAGAATTTGTGAATGAATATATCTATGTTGGAAACGTGGAAAACTTGTTCAGTTTTCAAACTTTACAGCACTCTTTTGAACTAGAAAAAAAAGTTAAAAAAGAGTTTTGAAAAATAATAAAAATTCATTCTGTTATATATAATGCATGATGCTATTTTTTCCCCACAAAAATGAAATATGAATATGCAATATCTAGAAATATTGGGGATAATTGAGAAGTAGCTTACAGTCACAGGGGTGGGGGAGGGAAGCCCAATAAGAAGGTAAGTTGTAGAGGCTTTATGCAAATTGCTGATTTTAATCGGTCTTTTAAAAGCGGGCAGTGGGAATTTTGGTTAATCCTAGATATGATATACACCTTTAGAAAGCATTTGTAATTCTCTTTCAAATGATATGTAGGATGCATAGCATTTGCCATGTTACTTAAGATAAGTTACAAATTTGAAACACCAAATTACCAGTGGTCAAAATCGACTGGTGGCTATAGCTTTTAGAGCAGCGTTTTTCCCCCTCTTTATCAAACTTAAGTCAAAAGCGGCGGGGGAGGGGGGTGGTGGTCAGGTCTGTCAAGGAGAACTGAATGATTAATCCTAAACTTCTGACCTTTTGACCCCATGGGAGTACCGGGATGGGGCGTCTGGTCCTGGGAAGAATATAGGCCCCCAGTGGCCAATTGCACAATGGGTTTCGTAACAACAAAAATAATTTTATTAACGAAATTAATATTTTCGTAACAACGATGGTTTCCACAAAAAAATATTCTATATTTAGAATGCCCCCAGAGAGCTATAACTTTTACTGAATTTTCTCTATTTTTTTACCTTTTCACATCAATTTACAGAATTCAATTGTAAAATCGTAACAACGAAATCTTTGTTAAAGATATCTTTGTTGATCCTCACAACGAAAATCCATTGTGCAACGGGCCACTGTGGCCCATTGCACAATAGAATTTCGTTGTGAGGATCAAGTTAAGATATCTTAGTGAAAAGTTTTGTTGTTATGATTTTACAATAGGTTCTAATGAATGAAATTGAATTCTGTAAATTGATGTAAAAAGGTAAAAAATTAGAGAAAATTCAGTTAAAGTTATAGCTCTCTGGGGGCATTCTAAATATAGAATATTTTTTTGTGGAAACCATCGTTGTTACGAAAATATTAATTTCGTTAATAAAATTATTTTTGTTGTTACGAAACCCATTGTGCAATGGGCCACAGTAGCCACTGCTGATCGTAAAAGGCTACGGGGGATCCAGCACTGACCAAGTGGTTCATTGGGTTCGAATCACCATGGGTGTCTGGGTTCACTAAGGGATGAGGTACAGCAAAATTGAATTCAAGATTTTAATCCCCCGTGGCCCGTTGCACAATGAATTTCATAACAATGAAAATCAATTAACAATGAAACTTTTCATTGTTACTTTTATGCAACCAGTGTTTGCCTGCCCTGTTACCCTCATCTCATAGAAGCGATCACCAAAGACTGACCAAGTCAAAACATGTGTCTGAAAAGTCAGAATTTGTCCTAACTTGTTTCACTGTGAAAAATGACCCTGGCTGTCGGTACAGCCTAAACATCCATCACTCACTCGCTCACTTACTCACTCCAACCTTGTATTCCCAAACAGGCAAAGCGGCAGGGCGTATATTCCGGGAGAACCAGCTCTTCAATAACCCGATCTGCGGGCTGATGATCGGGGTGCTTGTCACCGTGCTCGTCCAGAGCTCGTCCACCTCCACCTCCATCGTCATCACCATGACAGCACAAGGAAGTCAGTAACAGCTTGGTGTTATTCTTGATTCTTAAATGCATAGCTATAGGGATAATAATTATGTATAAACATATAATCTAAAACAGGACATTTTTTATTCATATGTATCAAGGGTAATTCCAGACAGGTTATATACTTATATCATGCTGTTGATTTAACAATAACAGTGTCGATATTTTATGCAATTTTCACACAGAATTATGCATTTTTCACACAGATTGATCAGTAATAACAAGTGTTATATCACAGCAAAATTTATAGTTACACTAAGATACCAATGCTATACCACACCAAAAATACTATAGTTTCACTAAAATATGTAACTCAAACTTTTGTGAATGTTGCAATGGTGGCGCCCTCTATAAAAATCAATGCTAGCTGATACAAAAATTACAGCAGTCCATATCTTTTGATCTCTTTTTGTAGACATAATCATACAATCTATGACATAACAGAAATGGTGAAATAGGCCACCATTATAACACTTTGCACAGACTCTCATAGGGGGTGCCACCTCCACATTGTTCAAAACTACTGGCTGTTGTGTGTCTGGCCCTGCCTATAGAACCAGGCACATTAAAGAACACCTGCCTAGGTAAATGTGTAGGGGTACGGTCTCTATCTCCTCATAGATTCGATCATCCCAGACAGAATTGTCTAAACATTGTTCTAGCCATGATACGACCATAGATATTGATACAGCGTTAAACACTTATAACCAACCAGCCAACCATTGTTCAAAATGTAATGTTGAAATTTAGCACCTTCATCTTAGACGCTCGTTAACGTTGATCACACTATTACAGTATTGGACGTCAGCCAGGCTGTGTTTATCATCATGGGTGCCAACATCGGGACATCCGTGACCAACACCATCGTATCGCTGGGCCAGGCGGGAGATCGAGCCGAGTTCAGGAGGGCCTTCGCCGGGGCAACTGTCCACGACATGTTCAACTGGCTGTCTGTCCTCATTCTGCTACCGATCGAAGCAGTGTCCAGTAAGTGTTCGCCATTGGATGGGCAAAAGATAAATGTTGTCTTCATGGGTGCCAACCTAAAGACATTCATGATATTTTGTCGTAACGATACATTTAAACACCCATGATCAGTGGATTTTCCAACTTTTTCTAATCCCAAATTGTTCCTATGTAGTTCTAACACACATTTCATGTGATTTTACATATATTAATATTGTGAATGATTTTATTATGATTTTTCACAAAACCTGTAAGTCCAAAATGTATCGTTGATGTTTTCTGGATGGGATTTTTGTACCATGGACCTTAAAATACCCACAACAATATTTTTCAATGTATCGAGGACGTTTTCTGGATGGCACTCCAGGTAGCATAGGCTGAAAAAAAAGCAATGTCGATTTTAATTTGATTCTTTTGCTATTTCTATTTTTTACTCACCAAATGGACATCTATGAGATAGCATCTACGTGCTGTCTCATGCTGTTCCAACCTTTTCTGGTCAACTCTGTTGGATTTTGAAAAATTGTTGCACTAAAATCCTAAAAAACGTTAGGGTAGGGCCGAAAATGTATGTGTTTCTAAGGGAAATCCCCTAATTTGCGACGTCTCAAGGGCATCATAACTACCCCTCAGCTTTCAAAAGGGATCCCCCACTCTATAAGATATATATATATATATATATATATATGAAATGAAATCAAACATAAAATATCTATATTAGGCTACATGAAGGATAGTATCAATTACATTTCCTACTCAGCTACATTAATTTATTAACCAGGGAATCCCTATTTATTTTGAAAGGGAATCCCCTTTGCTATGACATCGCAAGGGGAGGAGAGAAAAGCCCAGAATTGAGCGAATTCCCAATTTTATTTGTCTTTCCTGACATTAGACTCTTATCAGGGCATCTTGCATTTTTCTTTCATTTGAAACATTTTTAGAAAACATAAATGAAGTGGAAGACACAAAAATCAGCACATTGTAGATTCATGTGTAGGAAACCCTTTAACCCTTAGCTCTGACGATTGCCTTTTTCCCTTTCTGTAGATGTCCTACAACGCATGACACTTCTGATTGTCGATTCATTCCACATCGCCACAAACAAGGAGGCGAAGCGGGACATTTTAAAGGTCATCACGAAACCTTTTGCCAAGCTGGTGGTCCAGGTAATCATGGATATCTTTCATTAAAGGGAGCTAAAACCAAAAGAATTGACAAAACTTTCAAAACTCAGATAAGTATAGAAATATTTTAGATGAGTCCAGTCAAGGTCAGTGGTATTAGCTGTGAAAACTAGCTCAACTGAAGTAGAATGCCACAAGGGACGATAATATTTGCATTTGTTTGTAAACAAACCCTATTCTTGCAGATCCACATTTATTGATTTGAGCATGGAAAACGTGTTTTTAATGATTTTTTTTAAAACACATTTCCTGGTTTAGATTTTTACATGAGCCAGAAATAGGCTCAAGGAATGGATTTCCATGATTATTAGAGTTTGGAAAATTTCATTGAAATTGTTGGTTTGGCTCCCTTTAAGTTCAACCATCTCTCTTACAAAATAGATTCTTCTGATAGTGTGTTCTTTTGTTTCTAAACATGACTTGTTCTTTATTATATCCTGGGATGATACAGGTTAAAGAGGAACAATGATCCATATGCTAATGGGAGTTGAACCTAGGTTGAAGGGAGCCAAAAGCAATGTAGGGTCACAATTTTGCAAATTCTTTTAACTATTGAAATATAGTCTATGGCCATAGCCTAGGCCTGTGGTAAAATATAGACTCTGAATATAGACTTGGACTGCATTAAAATACATTAACATCTCCGGTCAATTTTGGTGACCCACCAAAATTGGTTTATTTACAAACATTACTGTCCACAGGCATACATGACGAGTATTATGGAATTCAAGTGAAGTTATAGCTAGTTATTATGGTTTATACTGTGCCAATGGCTAAAGTTAGACTCTTTGAATGTATTTTCATAATTGTGTGAGTTTGGAAAATTTTGTCCTATTTTGACACAACATTGCTTTTTGCTCCCTTTAATGATTTATATTACTGCTTGTGGGGGAAAAGACAAGTCAGGTTTAACTTTTAGGAGATTAAATTTGTATTTGAAGTGAATCTTTTAATGTGATAATAATAGTATAATCATGTTGCCCTAAAGTGGTTCTGTTTTGTTTCGTTAATGATTATTAATACTGAAATACAAATCTACACTTACAAGATAGTATGTGTTGATTGAGAAAACCACACAAGAACTATTTCAATGATACTCTCCAATGCACCTGGATTACGATGATAAAATAAAATAATTTTCATATTTTTCAGCTGGACAAAAATGTGATTGAGGAGATAGCACTCGATGTGAATAACACGGTTGAACATGGCTCTATACTTAAGAGAATATGCAAACCAAAGAGTAAATCATCAAGCAGCAAAGTAAGCGATGCCATGATGTCAAATGAAACTATGATGGCCAACACAACAATGATGGTCAATGGCACAATGATGGTCAACAAAACAATCGTCAACGATACACTGATGACAAATGGCTCAACAATAAGCGACATAGCTGACCATGGCGCTAAACATTATCCTCGATGTAAGAAACTCAATTATTCTGTTTAACAGATAGCTGTGAGAATATATTTTTCTTTTCTTTATTTGGTCAAATAAAATGAAAAAAAAACAACACTTAAGTAGACATAGAAAAATCATTAGGACCCTAGCTATAAACAGATATTTTCAAAAGAGCCATCCACTGATTATGTACACATTTTGAACTGTTTTCTAGTCCCCTTCCCACTCTGGAGAGATCTTCTTTAACATGAATTATGCATTAACAATGTTGTAAATTCCTTGACCCTCCAAACCCCTTTTTTATGCTATAATTAGTGGACAGCCCCTATCTGTGTTTTTTAAAGTATCTTAAAGTTTCCATAAAAAGAGACAGCTACACAAAAAGACAACTGGTTTATGTCTCATAATCTTATCTTTCAGGTGAATCAGCCTTTTCATACTTTCCTGAGTCAATGAGTGACGAGGCAGTCGGAGCGATTCTGCTGGTGCTCGCTCTGTTCGTGCTATGTGTGTGTCTTGTGCTGATCGTCAAACTTCTCCACTCGCTGCTAAAGGGCACGATTGCCAAGGTCATACGGAAGGTGGTCAATGCTGACTTCCCTGGCCCCATGAGGTTCCTTACGGGTTACTTCGCCATCGTCATTGGAGCACTTCTCACCATCGTCGTCCAGAGCAGTTCCATCTTCACGTCGACTCTTACCCCGCTGGTTGGAGTAGGAGTGATCTCCATCTACAGAATGTTCCCGCTGACCCTGGGAGCCAACATAGGAACAACTGCCACTGGCATCCTGGCTGCACTCGCAAACTCTGGCCAAGAACTGAAGAACGGTCTGCAACTTGCTCTGTGCCATCTGTTCTTCAACATCTTCGGCATTCTCATTTGGTATCCTGTACCTTTCATGCGAAAGGTGCCCATTAACCTTGCAAAGCAGCTCGGTACAACAACTGGAAAGTACCGCTGGTTCGCTTTGTTCTACCTCTTCCTCGTCTTCTTCCTGCTTCCCTTGGGTGTCTTTGCCCTTTCCATACCAGGCTGGTACGTGCTTCTCGGGGTCGCGGGACCAATCTTCCTGTTCTTCATCATCATCGTCATCATTAACAGCCTGCAGAGTAGGAAGCCCGGATGCCTTCCCCCTAAGCTGAGAAGCTGGGATTGGCTTCCAAAGTGGATGCACTCACTTGAGCCCATGGACCGGGTAATCACCACTGTTTTCTTCTGTAAGTGCTGCAGATCTGTCACCAAACCGCCGGACGATGTCATTGTCGAACACCCATTACCAGAGAAGCCAATGGACTACGGAAACACAAATGAAGGATTCACAATGAGTGAAGATTACAGCAATGGTGGTGTCGAGAAAGATCACAGTAATGGTGATGTACAAAATGCTCAAGATGCTTCACATTCTGTCAGACTGTAAAAAAAAAAAACTCCTTACAATTTTGAAGTTTTATTTTTATTTTTCAAAAATCATTTAGGAAGATTGACATTTAACCCAACCCATGATAGTGGTATAGATAATGAGCAAGATGTTTTACAAATTTTGTCAGATTGTAAAATTAATGATAGTAGCATTTTTTAGTTTTCTTTTATCTTTTATTTATCAATTTGGAAGATTGCCACTGAAACTAACCCATCATGTCTCAAACAAAGGATTCACAGTGGGTAATGACTTGCCTGGATTCAGCAAGAAATACCCAATCAAAGATTACAACTGTGGTGGTGTAGATAATGATCAAAATGTTGAATGTACAAAATACTTATTTTTTTAGATTTTAGATTTGAGTGCTTGTGGTTCAGTTTAACATATTATTATAGACTTAATTGAAGTCACAATATGCTCCTTACAGCTGGTTTTATAGAAATGTCATTCTCTGTAGGGACCATAACTATTATTTGCACTCATATTTGAGCTTTTAAGTGTCAGCTTTAACACAATAAATACAAAATGAAAGCATTTGCTATCTAATTCACTGCTGGTCTTGTGAAAATAGCATTGTTAGAGTAAATAATTTTGTGTGTGGTAAAGTGAATTGTATGGGCAAACAAAACTTAGATTTTTATCAAGTCCAACCACATCTTTTGTACATAAAAGCTCTTCCAATAGTTATAGACATTCCACATAACACAAACATTATATCAGTAATAGAAATAGAATTGTATACACAGGATGATCAAACTTGAAAATGGATGATAACAATATTGTAAAATGATCATTCTATCATAAGCTCATCCCCACACTAAAGGTTTTCTGTTGTCATCTATTACTAGGAAGTAATAACTAGATTGTGTAGAAACTATAGATCTGGTCAGCAAGAAAAAGCTCATTTTGTGTTCCTTTTATTGTGACATAGCAATAGGTAAGCGTTATAAATGTTGTTTTACATGAAGTGTTATACATTAACAAGACACATATTGTCATTACACTTTGAAAGTGCCATTAGAATTGTATTTTGATGGATTTATGAGAACATAGGAAAAGACTCACTCACATGAGCTTACAGAAAATGTTCAGGTTTTTGAGTTGTTTCTTGTGTCCCAGATCTGTAGTTTCATATGTATTTTTTTGAAAGCAGGTATTTCATGTTCTTGACCAATTCTATTTTTCCAAGACTGTGGGTGGGAAGCTCACAAACCTGTATAATAAACCCATTGTTTGCGATATTATTCAATTATCATTAAAGATGATACAACAAAATAATTATGCAATGACATTATAATAATAAGAACCGCGGGGGATGTCCGAGGGTGTCTGTACAACCCAGAGGGGATCGTCACAACCTGAGGGCAAAGCCTGAAGTTCGTATTATTCCAATGGGTCATACAGACACCCGAGGACAACCCTAAAAGTTCTTCTTTATTTTATCACCCAAGCAAGTTTCCAAGTATGTTTAAGATAATGAAATGAGGAGCAGTACATACAGCCTGTTTATACACACATTTCCCGGTACGTACCGCTTGTCAGCAGTGCGGGTGATAAAATACTGTATGTAATAAATAAGATTGATCTATTTTGTATATATCTTATATATAGCATAAATATCATTACAACAAACAACGGTTGTGTTTTCTTCCACTTTAACACACGTTTTATTGTTTGTAAACTAGTTTAATTTAAGTGCTCACAGGGTATTCTAAGTGAAAGAATCTCAGACAGATCACCAGAATCTCAAAAACACACGTAATAATACAAGCAATGATGTTAACAAAAATCTCACGAATATCATCAGCTTTTATTGGCAACCTGAAAAATTCATGCTTACTTACTAAAGATATCATGTCTACATATTCAATTAGTCAATATATTGTTCTTGCAATAATTCCCTAAATGGTTTATTTGTGTCCTGATAGAATCTCAGGCTAAAAGGTGGAGAATGTATATTTAACAAATATGATAAATGAGTGAGTAATATTTTAAGTACCAAGTTACCAACTTCATTTCAACTAATAATACTTTGGGAACTAGTTTATATCACAAACTAGTTACAGGTATTTCTAATACCAACAGGCTTATTTCAACTAAGTTGGACATGTTTAACTCTATCAACATATTGTAAATCATTATATAATCCTTTCAGAAGCTTTCGTTTAAGACCGTTTAATTCAGATTGCAAGCTATTCCAAATCGGTCCATCTGAACGTCAAGGAGTTTTTCATATGAATTTAATCTTTAGTATTAGCACAAGAAGAAAGGATAAATCATTCAGTCTGGTTATCTTAATATTTGCCCTATTCATTTACCATGGCAATTTTGTCTCTTCAGGGTTCTAGATAATATGTGAATTTCTGTGTAACTATAATATATTCACACAGAAATATATATCATATCTTCACCTGTTCAACTGTTAAGATGAGTAAAAGTGTACTGGTTCAATAAGAATTGTCATTGTAATGGTGGTATTACACTATGCAACTTGAGCTGCGATATTGTCGTTATATATATGAGGATGTTACAGAAAATTCACACACAGGTGTGATATAATTGTTAAAAACTTGCCATTTGGAGTATCTCACATATGTGTAACAAAGAATTTACATCTCTTATATGTATCGCCTTCCTGCGACATCGTCATATCGCAGCTAAAGTCGTGTAGTGTAATAGTGCCTTAAGTGGCCAGTAGGGGGATTGAGGTATTATTCAGGGGTCAGTGGCCCGTTGCACAATGAGTTTCGTAACAACAAAATTAATATTATTAACGAAAATAATATTTTCGTAACAACAATCGTTTTGCAACAATTTTTTTCTATATTGAGAATGCCCCCAGAGAGCTGTAACCTTTACTGCATTTTCTCTATTTTATCCCTTTTTACATCAATTTACAGAATTCCATTCCATTCATTAGACCCAGAGATATTACTATTTTTGTAAAATCATAACAACGAAACATTTTGCTAAGATATCTTAACTTGATCCTCACAACGAAATTCTGTTGTGCAACGGGCCACAGGACACTCTTAAAATCTCCCTACCGTGGATAACTGATTTACTGTATTTTAGGCACCTTCAGGTTAATTTTTGACTGATGCCTTCTTTATTTTATGTGATGGCTAAAAACTGGAAAAAAACATTTATTACTTGAAAAATTGGTGATTTCGTAGTGCCGATGGGAATGTCGGCACCACATCAGTGATGTCGCCATCTTGTTGTTTACCTTGTACTCAATTCTCATTGGTTAAAAAGGGCCACGTGGTACAATTTTGTTTGGAACTTTTGGAGGTGCTTATAAACCAGGATATGTTAACTTTCTGAGCAGCAGGGCTTCTTATTCCATTTGAAACGGCACTTTATCACCTGCACGGCCGAGCAGCGAGGCAAGTGCGTATTGAGATGCTGTACATACCGCTCCTTGTTTTCAGTATTTTCAACAACTTTTTATTCCTGTTTGGGTGATATCGGATAGGGGTCGTGCTCGGGTCTACAGACAACCCTCTGGCCAGCGTATGGCCCGCTGGCTTTGCCCTCGGGCCGTACGCTGGCTGGCGGGTTGTCGCCTGACCCTCGGATGCCCCCAGTGGGCCTTCTTATATTAATATGCACTGCTGCTCCCGCTAGCCATGATATCAATGTACATATATGTGTATGTATATTAAAACCAAAATAAATCTAAATCTAGGGTAATGTTTACTGAATGAAATTAGATTCATGCTTTAAAAAACAAAATTGTCTTATCATTATAGTGTATGTATTGAATCAATGCAAATATTCCTTGTGTTGGTAACGTTTTTATGCAACACTTTTACATTATAGTGTTTTGTAAATATCTCTCTATATAATTGTACATATTATTCTTTTTATAAAAGGCTATTTTTATTACAAATTTTGTAACTGTGTCTTTCTTGATCATTGAATTGGACGTTTGCCATTCCAATTTTAAAAAGAAAATACATTTTGTGATGCAAGTTCAATAAAACCATGCTTCATATCATACTGTCTTCTTTAATATGTGATAGCAGGCCAGTTAGTAGAGATAACATTAACTTTTTCCTATTTTTGTAGGATTTTCTCATTTTTGGTGATTTTCGATTGCATGACTTATTTTTCAATATTACTTTAATATATGTAAGAATATTTTTGTGTTAGTTGCGATCTATTCGTACACAAATTTAATGTCAGGAGTGGAGAAAATAAGTAGAAAAAACATTTCCTCCTTTCCTATATTTTCACCAGCTGGGAGAGGCATTTCTACAGTTAAGTCTTGAATCGTATGTCAAAACACTTCAAACGATTGAAAAGACAGAAAGGAAGTTATATTAACGACAATAAGATTGCAGAGGCCAAAATTTCAGGGGCCATTTTCCTTTGATATGTTTTAAGAATTATGGGCAAGTTTCACACTAGGTGTATCATAAATGTGTTTCTCACATCTCACAAAATTTAAGATAAGATGATCTTAATATTCAATAATCTTAACTCTGATACTATAGTTAACAACAGGAACATAAGATCTTAAGTCTGAAACTCAATCATGAAAAAGTCAAAATATCTTAACAAAAAATACGATCTTACAGTTACAAGTCCCCTATGCCCCCTATGTAAATACAAAAACATAGCAATTTGTAAATGTTTGTGCAAGGATCCCTTTAAGTTTACCATTACTTATACAGACTACTACCTTGAGTGGCCCATTCCACAATGAGTTCATAAACAATGAAAATCAATTAAACAATGAAACTTTTTGTTATTACTTTTTTCGTAACAACAATTGTTTTGACATTTAAATAAAGGTTATTCACATTGTGCTCAATGAGTTGCAACTTTTACTGTGGCCGGTTACACAATAGAATTTCGTTGTGAAGATCAAGTTAAGATATTTTAACGAAAAGTTTCGTTGTAACTATTTTACAAAAATAGTAAAATCTCTGGTTCTAATGATGAAATTGAATTCTGTGAATTGATGTAAAAAGGGAAAAAAATAGAAAAAATTCAGCAACAGTTACAGCTCTCTGGGGGCATTCTAAATATAGAAAAAATTGTGTCAAAACCATCGTTGTTACGAAAATATCAATTTCGTTAATAATATTATTTTCGTTGCTAGGAAACCCATTGTGCGATGGGCCACTGATTCTTTTTTCTAATTTTGTCCCTCCATATATCAGTTTACAGCAGAATTCAATTTCCTTCATTAGGAACAGGGTTTTTACTATTTTCATAGCAATGAAAATTTCGCTGTTAAGCAAACATTCGTTATGTTATCTTAAGTTGATCCTAACAACGAAGATCCATTGTGCAACGGGCACAATGTTCTTAGTAACTTTTAAAATAAGAGTTATTAATAACTCTTATAGCATTCGAAATGGCTAAATGTAGTGACGTATGACAAAATATATGGTGGCCGCCATATCGGTGATCAATTCATATCCATTTTTATTTTTGCAATTTGAAAGCATTTAGAATCTTTTATAAGCACAATTTACTGACTTAATCATAATCAACCATCATTTTTAGTCAGAGTTGATAGAATTTGGATTTATTTCATAGCCACATGGTCATCACCAAAAAGTGATCACGTGATCATGTCTGCACAAGGTCTATGTGGTCTAAAGCATAGAAAATAATTGATAGTGAAAACTATATCAATGTCTTGTGTGAAGTATGACAGGAATTATAAATAAAAACCTGACTCCGATTCACTATTCCTTGTCCATTTACATTTAAATTGGTTATTTACGAGACTTAATTCAATTTATTATTGTGCCTCTCCCTTTTCCTGGTAGAATTGAACTAATCAAGTCTGAACCTACAGCCAGAAAAATCTGCCGAGACATGCTCCAACAGAAAATAGAAAAATATTCATGAGATATACTTTCAATATTTCCAGTTTATTCAATTATTATTTATATAAGTTGATCATCCCTTTTAATCAGTGTTTAAGATCAAAGGATATGCATTTGTTGTGGCACATTAATATTGCAGAGATCCTAAATAGAATGATTTAATGTCACATAATTCTTTATCAACAACTTTTCAAGAATTCTTAACAATATACTTCTTTGGGAACCAATATCATGAAGCCAGTTCAGGTTTTAATGGAACCTTTAAGAACTTCCCGAACTCATCGACAGTGTCCACAACAACACATGCATGAACCTTTCCTTGCTTGCCAACAAACACGGCTTCGTCATCTATTGGGTAAATTGGCTGGTGCCAAATATCAGCCTTGATTTGCATGCCAAACGTCCCGTCAAAATAAAAAGCGACAAAATCATTAAGTTTAACATCATCTCCAGGGAGTGCAAGAACCAACACAAAAGCATTATTGTTGGCAGGAAAGAACACCTGCCCTCCATCTGGATGGTAGTTGGCCTCACGTGTTAGGATGTAGGCGCGATCTTTGCTAGACACGTCTTTTGGAAGGCGCCCTGTGATGTAGTCTCCACCAACAGCCTCGTTTTGAGCTGTACTCAAGTCATCCTTCCAAGAACACCGAAACATGCCACTCGTGATGCCGCCATCTTGTCCCGTGCCAGGACAAAGCGGCCTCGGTCCTTTCACGGGCCATGGTGTTATCCAAACTTCTTCGTCCTCAAAAGATCGGACAATTCTCCCATAGTCTTTAATGGATTCTTCGGTGGCTATTTTTAAGGGTACCAGGTGGGGGTCACCGTACTTTTCCTCCGAGGCATCTTCATAGTGAGCATATCCGCTTCCACCAGGCATTTTCTTTTTAAGAGTTTTTTCCTGAAAATACGAAAAGAAAATATAATTTTGCTAGAAGCTATCTGATAATCACGTCTATCTGAAGGTTGGAAGGAAGGAGTAGACATTCAAACTTGTTCAAAACTTATATAGAGTCTCATGGTGGCGCTTTTTAAATTCATTTTTTTTAACAAAGACGTATTTTTACCAATGCAGGATATTGAATTTGAATTTCAGATATACGTTATTCACATCCTGTTCTAGGGATTGATGTCTTGAATTCTTCACTCAGTGGCCCGTTGCACAATAGAATTTCGTTGTGAGGATCAAGTTTAGATATCTTAGCAAAAAGTTTCGTTTTACAAAAATAGCAAAATATCTGGTTCTATTGAATGAAATTGGATTCTGTAAATTGATGTAAAAAGGGAAAGAATTAGAAAAAATTCAGTTGTTGCAAAACGATCGTTGTTACGAAAATATTATTTTCTATAATAATATTATTTTCGTTGCTAGGAAACCCATTGTGCAGCGGGCCACAGGTCTTGTTTATGTCTTGTGTATGTTTTATGAAAAAAAAGAGTACCTATTTGTTTTTCATACATTATTTTCTTTATTTCATAGATTCAAAATTCTGAGATGCCAATCCCTCAGGAACTTAGGGAACACGCATAGAACAATTGAAGATTTTATGTTATACAATAACTGAGAAAAATGTATCACAAATTACATGATTTGTATTTTTGCCAAACTTGGTAATTAATTCTGTTGAAAAGTGTACGTTAACACTAGAAGTACTGGTATGAATGATATACTCTTTTTTTTAATTAAACATCTCTTCGTATACACAAAGTTCTTCCGATGAGTCTGAACCATTTATATACATAATGACCTATTGATGAACAAGCATGAAAAAATACACGAGAATGCCAACAAAACCTGAAGAAATACATTTTCAATTTAGAAATGTCAATTATGTGCAATTGGATTTCCAGCTAATGACGATGGAAATAGCTTATGCAATCGGAACCAACAAGAAAATAGACGACTAAGCTTACCTTTCCCCGACAAACAGCCTGTGTAATAGTAAGCACAGGTAGACTAGTGTACCTTCCTTATTGGTGTGACTTTTATCAGGAAAGTCAAAGTCAAAGAATGATACCTCACTACGTGTGGGAGACTAACAGGTGGACCTTTTGTAATCATACAGAGCTTGGTTCACGTATTACGGGTTGCCTTAAGGCCCGTTCAGTACTAACAGACACATTATTACATGCTCTCTAGACCCAGGGCGGTGACAAAAAAAAATCACGACTCTTATGTCCACGATTCCAACATTTTAGATTCGTGAAATTCTTTTTGGGTTAAAAACTCCAATTATATTGCAATATGTTTCTAATGGATATAATAAAGTGTTTTATATAGATATTGTTATACATATTCTTTATATGGAAATTTTAGTGCATGAATCCAGCATTAAAAAGGTACCAAACCGATCTCCCACCTGTAGTAACAAAGGAAAATGATAATATTGATAAATGATTGCTATAGATCTGGATCTCAAAGACACACTTTTAATACTCTTTTTTTCCTTCTTCCCCTAAAACTGCTGTGGAATTTGCCCCAACGAAAAATCCGGAAATCTGAATTTAAATACTCAAATTAACCGATGAGCCCTGTAGAACCAGGTCTAGTAGCTATCATTTGGCTTTTATGACTATTGTCTAGTTACTTAATACTCCACCAGGTGGCAGCACGTACATGGGGAATAACATTTAGACAGGTACTTTAAATAAACGTTTTTCTGATGATCATTTCTCTCATACCTTTGGATATCAACAACCTAGAGGAATGTATTATATACCAGTATATCCCATAAATGCTCATTTTTCAAACTTCATGGATTGTAACCAATTCATTAGATATCTTAACCGCCGTTTAGGTAATCTTGAGGAAGTAGTGTTGGTGGGGGTTTGAAGTTTTTAGCCCACATCATAAGTGGTTGGTCTTGGTATAATCTTTCGTAAATTGAATCGAGTACATGCTTCATAAATGGCTACAGAAAAGCATTCTTAGCGCATGACTGTATATGACATAATCATGAAGTTACCAATTAACTCAGAGAAATCGGAACCACATTGGTTTTGGTTGCAAAAAGGTTTAAAATTTCAGTATGAATATTTATAAGTGTTGAAGTCAGATCAATTGCTGTACATAGGATATTTCTAAGCACACGCATGGACACAAATCATACATACACACAGACACATGCACACACACAAACACACAGACACACACACAGACACACACACATACACACGCAAATACAAACACATACGCATACACATGAACACACACATACACACATACACACATTTAAACACAAAAGCATGTCACACATGCATACACACATACAACACACATTATACTATAATGAGAAGGACCGCGGGGGCATCCAAGGGTGGCCATATGACCCATAGGGGATCATCACATACCGAGGGTGAAGCCCGAGGGTTGTACGATCCCCATGGGTCGTATGGTCACCGGAGGACTTCTTTATCTTATCACCCAAGAAATATTCAAAATATGTTAGAATTACTGGGAATAAGGAGCCTTCGGTGAGCGGTACGTATGGCTTTGCAATATGCACAGTTCACAATATGCACCGCTTGTCAGCAGAGCGGGTCATAAAAACACACATACGCACACACATGCACACACAAATACACGCACATGTTAACAAACTCAAACACACAACATACAAACACAAAGTGGAAAGGTAAAGCCAGAAACCGATAATAGAAACTTGGTAATAGAAAGGTATAAACAAACAAGATGGCGGAATTCCTCAAACACTTCAGGCCATGTGACTTCCATTTAAATGTGTTACTCAATAGGTCTGTTCGGAAACCCGAATAGGTAGAAACCTTTGATAATCCAGAAACGTGTCTCTAAATCTTTTTAAATATGACCACAAAATATATGCATTTAGGATGGATATGTTATAGCACAGCATAGAGATATGATTTCTGGCAATACGTTTTCTGGTTCGTTGCTGCGTGAGAACGATCGTTTTTGTCATGTAAGGCTTTTTGAATTTGATCAATTCAACCATTTTATTGGGTCTAAACTGCTTATACCAAGACAAATTAGTCCTCTAAATTAGTCAATGTACTCGTCATTGGGCTGTTGAAAACAAGCTAAACAGGCAAGGTAAAACAAAAGAAAACTGAGGGCCAGTTTTCAAAATAATTTCATAAAATTCTTTATGGGTTTTGCATTGGATTTACCTAATTGGCTTTTTCGGCCATATACATTTTTCACAATAAAATATATTTTGCAACAGTCTTACGAAATTTGGAGAAACGTATTGTAGGGATCCTCCTTTACCTCTAGGTCCTTGGGGTAGTTTTAGTCTATCTAAATGTAATTTACGAACGTGCCCAGTGTTAAGCTTGTGACGTAACCAGTGAAGTGTGCAATATGGGTGCAATATTGGCCTCCGCCCCAAACCCTCCTCCTCCTGTAATATTCCCATATAAAGCTCGGGGTCCTCCATACTCTGGGTCATACAGGAATCCCCCCCCCCCATCCGCAGGTCTTAATTACACCTTAGAGGCCCCGTAACAATTTTTATATTTTCACGGTTGGATTTGTGATTGAAGTCAATTAGGATATAATAATTGGTGATTATTATAATAACAAGTGACGAGGTAATTGATTTGGACAAATCCTCCTCCTAAATACAATCAGCTAAATCTAAAAAATGTTATGTTGTCTGAGCGTTAGGGGCAACCGGGGCGATGACCTCACCCCCCCCCCCCCCGGAAACTTCATTTCATAAATAGGTATCGTTATACAAATTACACTATTATTTGAGGAAAAGAATACAATTTCAAAAGTCACTGTTTATGTTCCTTAAATATATTTTCCGATTGAGTGAAGCCGCAATCAGAACTATACTGTAAAACTGTTACTTATTACTAATTTAAGAAGAACAGAAGAATCCATCTAAAATGTCATGAAAAATGTCAAATTTTCTAGTTTCTGAAACGGGATTTATAAAGGGAAAAACACGAATGCAGTGTATCATTTGCAAGCAAGATATGGCTACTCAAGACGTTCGCGATTAGCGATTATAATATCAGAAAGATGAAATAGAACTACTTGGTAATAATTATTCTAATAGTAGGACGTTATAAATAACTAATTTACCTACCCCTTATTATTTCTGTAATGATGCTACTTGAATTCACACTAGCTCTCTATTAAAGGTACACATACTGTTCAACATTATTTGGAATGACCAATGATCTCAGATATTTGTAATTGGCTTTTTCTCATGCCTTTAGGAGTACAAATCAAACAGAATAATGAATGTTCATCATTTGTGATGGCAGATATTGACCTTTAGAAAATTGAGGCTTAACCATTGATGGAGAAAAATGATATAGAGAAAAACATACCAATATTTTACTACTGAAACTTACCCAGTAGGGCATCATGTGTAATTCCGTGGGACTTTTGTGATGAAATTATGACACATATCTAGTTATGTTGGGGGGACCAGTAAAGCCACACGGAACAGAATATTTGACATTATGATGACTTACTACCAGGTATCTTGTATAGGTATTAAAGTAGATACTGAACACTAGAGAACTAATGTTTATCGTTTCTGAAGAAAGTTATCACAAGGCATTCAGAAAAGAGGGTGATATTGGTTAAATAATGCTTCATTTATTGATTCTTGATTAATCGAACCAGGAAAATAATGTTAAAAAGTATGTCCTTAATACCAAGATACTTTAAAAAAATCTTAATCAGCAGAAATAATTACATTTCTTTTCAGTTTGTAATTCACCATCCAGGTGGTGCCCTGAACAGTTGCGTGTACCTTTAAGTACACTTTCATATCAGGGTTCACAAAATACTTCAGCTCATGATCATCATGGATAACTAAGTCTAGCTTATTTTTATGGAATAGGGACTTGGAACCTAATGGACTGAAAGTAGTACCGTTAGTTTTCCCTTGACTGGCGTGGTTGTCTAAAATTAATCTGGATCTCAGGAGTCAATGTCAACTCTTACCGTTGATTCTGATTGATGGCAGTATATATGAAAAGGTATTCCACACTAATCAGATAGACAAATCTGAATATTATCTTTGATAATCTATTCATGAGGTTAACTACATTAAGAAATAAAACAAATGTAAATGAAGGAAGGCATTTAAAAGAATAAAAACCTGAGTGGATAAATTAATAGAATCGTCGATTCTTGACTTTTAAATGACTTGAAAACATAGAGCCTAATATTATGGGTGTTTAACATATATCATATATACATTAACATCAAACATACATTATAAGTACACCACACACACCACACATACACCACACACATCACACACACCACACACACCACACACACACCACACATACACCACACACACACCACACACACCACGCACAACCACACACACCACACACACCACACACACACCACACACACACCACACACACACCACACACACACCACACACACACCACACACACACCACACACACCACACACACCACACACACCACACACACCACACACACCACACCACACACACACACACACACCACACACACACCACACACCTCACACACACAACACACACACACACACCACACACCACACACCACATACCACGCACACCACACACACACCACACACACACACACACCATACACCTCACACACACAACACACACACACACACACACACACACCACACACCACACACCACATACCACACACACCACACACACACCACACACACACACACACACCATACACCTCACACACACAACACACACACACACACACACCACACACCACATACCACACACACCACACACACCACACACACACACCACACACACACACACACACACACACACACACACACACACACACACACACACACACACACACACACACCATACACCTCACACACACAACACACAAATCCACACATACACCATACTAATAGCATACATTCACTGTACAGACATATGTAACACTATATATGTACACTGAGTATACACTATGTACATGGCTACCTCTCAGAGTGAGAAAAGTCCCACCCCTACCGAGAGGAAAATGCCAATCACTATGGGGCGCTGAGCGTTATATGAAAAAATCTTAATTTTGTTGTTGTCCTAATTCTTTAATTTCTGTCCAATAGTTTTTTTTAACAATATTTTTCATGTTTGGATTTTTTTGGTTTCATGTGGGATAGCACTTGATATAGGTCTATATCTAAGATTTCAAGGACATAGATCACACATAACAGCGTGGCTAATCCAAAATGTATATTGATATTGATGCGTCAATAACAGGCTGGAACAATAGTTACAGAACGGCTACATCACCGCCTCGCAGAAATAACAATTTTGATGAAGGTATCGCTAGACAAAATATTACATCTTGATCTGTACACCAAACATAAATGCAAAGATTATATAAGCAGTGAAAATTAACAGATATTTCGGCACCATTTACTTGACCTATAGGCCTAATGCAATTCTAGTTCTATAAATTGATAAGAAGAATGCTTTTCACTCTATGAAATATGCCTGCTTCATGGGAAGCTCTTCTATCTGTGAATGTGATGTATTGGTATCCTAAGGAATCCCAGCCAAATATGTGACATTATCATAACGTTGCAGTACATTCTCTAATTGACCTGAGGTAAATATATCCAACCGAATACGACATGAGTGTGTCCTCTTTATTTTATGTGATGGCTAAATACCAGAAATATCATCAATTTATCATAAAAACAATTATTTCTTTTCGAATTTCCAGAGGTTATATATACCAGGATATATTTACCTCATCTGCAGCAGGGCTTATTTGATTCGAAACGGCACTATACGTACTGCTACAGCCCCTAGCCATTGCAGAAAGGCTCAATAATTTTTAATTCCTTGACACTCGTGTCCACATAACTCGCCACCTTTAGGCCGTTAAGTTGGTGGCAGCAATGTTAGGCTGTAGTAGACTTAGGCCGAGTCTAGGCAAACCTAGGCCTAAGATTATTACTACATCAGCCGGCTTACGGAACCAAGCCTACTCAAGCCTACCACGGGAAACTATCCCAGAGTTTTGATTTTAATGAAACCCATTGGGTGGTTGGAAACGGTTGTTTATGGGATATAGCCGGCTGTTTTGAAGTCGGGAGGTATCTTTTAAAGTCACTCAGGATCTTGATTTGTTAAAGATGTATTCGTGGACTTTCAAGGAACTCAAGTGGCAAGACGGGAGTAGAAGGATTTTACGTTAATGACCAAGACGGAGCTACTGTTGTGCTGTGGAGAGGAATAGGAATATTACACCACACTCACATTAAAACAAACACACACTTTGTAGGTTTACCGTCAGCCCAAGTTTAATCTAACAGGCAAAACCAAATAGACCTGACTCGTTATATTGTTTATTAATATACTTCATTTTAAAGGTGAAATTCATTTTTGCCATACAGCAAATAGCGTGCAGAATTACACAGAAGCAACTGCTCATTCGGAGAAAATATGATTTAGTCTATATGATTCATTTATTTGGTTATTGAATTATCTTCATTTTTTTAGGCAAAGTTTCATTCTAATGCTAAAAGGATTTTTTTTCTACATCTTTCTATGATAGATAAACTATTTTAGAATTATTATCAGTAGATAAAATGTCCAAGAGTTGAGGTTTTAAGGAGGGCAAAGGGCAATAATCTGGAGTTGATTAAAAGCGTTTTTTCTCTAAATTAGGCCTACTCATACAGTAAATACAATGTCCAAGCATTAACTTTTCAATCAGAAAGAACTCTTTGGTGATCATGGGGAAGTGCATGTCCCACCCTTGTATGGCGCCCTTTCGGCCCGATCCGGATCGAATGGTACTCTGGTACCCTGCAAACTCCCCTGAGTCCTTTCGATGGCAAAACGAAGAAGATGGCTTTGGTTACAAAAGAGCTTTCAGTTACAGAGAAGCTGCAATGCTTAACCCCGGCTTCAACCGGAACGGGAACATAAACGGAGAGCTTGCGGGGAAAATCCTCTTTTATGAACATGCTGATGCCCAAACGGACTATTCCCTCGAACCAGAAATGCCAACTTTCAGGTTGCATGCTTGCGAAAAGTTGTTTGCGAAAGCCTTTTTCAATGTGCCCCTGGGCAGGATACCAATTGGTGAGAACAACATTGACAACTCCGATCAGTACCGCGGGGAGGGAGGAGTATTGCTGGCATCCCGACCACGGGCAATTGCCTTATTCCTTGACGTGGACGGCCAGCAACAGGACGAGGAACATTTCTGTATGAACTCTAAGGCATGTTTCAACACTGAAATGAAGTCCATGGAGTCACTAGACCCGAAGCCAAAAACTTTGGATAAAGCTATTGACGGGTCTTTCTTTACGTTTATGTGCAGCAAGGCACAGGAACCATATTGCTTCCTCCACCTCCCTTTAATCGGCTATCTTAGTGACACGAGCTTCAAATCGGGCGTGTACGGTGAAGCCCTTATAAGAGCTTTCTGTGACCTATTAGCAACACTGTCACCAGGGAAACATCAAATTGACCTGAAAATACGATACTACTACGACCATTGTGACTTCAACTGTTTGATCCTCGGAGACGGCACCAATGCATTGGGTCGCTGGTACAAATGTGTCCCGAACTCTGTCTTTAAATCGCCTCACGAGACACCAGAGGTTCTAGTGACATCAGATCAAGCAGTAGCTTGTGGAAGCTTCTTCGTTGACCTTGGAGATAAGTTTGACGATGACGCCATCTTGGATCAACTCGATCGGAATGCTCCTGCAGAGAGGTACCGCGGGAGAAATGCTGGAATCTTAAGGAACATAGCAAAGGTATGTGACTAGGTAATAGATATGTTTAGGTAAAAGAAAGAATTACCTGTGTTAAGATTTTCCAGCTGACCCTAATGTTTTGCTCTACGCCTTATATCTTTTCAAAGAAAATAAGCAAACGAGTTTCCTAGATATCAATATCTAGGAGAAAAATGATAAAAAGTGTCAAGATGAATTTCCATTTTTTAGTTATTATCACTGTCACTGCTGTCATTGCTTTTTTGACTATTTAGAAACAGAAAAAAAACTATTGAACTCGACAACGTGTTTATCAGCCCAATGTAGAAAAATGCAAGTCAAATCTATTCTGATTTAAATAAATGATAATAATGTCTTAAATCTCTGTATTTTACTTACACTTACTGTGGGGAAAATGCGCTCAAAAGATGTATTTAACAAAACAAGGGGCTTAATATTATCATGGAAACTCCTATAATAGTATCTGAGAGCTAGATTATAATTGTGAAATTGCTTTACAAGCATGGCAAATCAGTTGCAGGGAGCACCCTACCTTTTACTTAAATTATACCTAACAAATAATTACACAACTGGTCAAAGACAGTGTTTTAGGCAAATTGAGTTATGATCATTCAATACTCAATTCTGTGGAAACCTGTACTTGTATAATGTCTTATGGGTATCTACGGGACGCCCACTCTATTTAAAGATCTGGATTTTATACAAGTCATTTACAATCACCTGAAAATTTTAATGACCAACTCTCAGCTCCAAAGACTCTTCGGAATGTGTGATCCTGAATTTAAACTGATTTCAGATCGATTAAGTTGACTGTGTACCTAGACAGAGGTCAGCCAAAGGTCCCAGGTGATTAGTAGTCAAACAACGTCAACTTTTGTTTGTTGCGGCAATCAAGGGCAGATACGAATGTAAACTATTACATTAGTCAATAAACCTTCTTGAATCTTGAATCTTGAATACAGGATTTTCAAAAGGGGGAGGAGGAGGAAAAAGGCTAAGTACTATAACTGCGTGCATTCACACATGCACAAATGGCAATTTCCCCTCTTTTTTGTAGTTTAGGGGTCCACCAAAAGGGGGCGGGTGGGTTAGGACCCCCTGGACCCCCCCTGGATCTGCTCCTACAGCAATGACATCACTGTTAGTATTACATCATCACCTTTTTAAAAAAAAATAAATTTATGATTTCTTAAGTTTGTAGCCATTACATGAGATAAAAAAGACACCTTTAGGTCAAGTTGAACAGTTCTGTCCATTTCATTAAAGGGAGCCAAAATCAATATAATTGGCACAAATTTTAAACTCAAATATTTATAAAAATAAGTTGGATGAGTCTTGTTATGGTTAGTGGAAAAGTATTAGCTGTGAAAACTACTCAAGCATGGAAAACAATCTCAAAAGGTTTTTCTGCCATATTTCATGGTTTATATTATAACATAGGCCAGAAATAGGCTCACTGAATGGATTTCCATAATGATTTGAATTAAAAAAAAGGTTTTGGCTCTTGCCCAAACTTGCCTCGCCCAATTGACCCAGAGGTTAATATAAAGCACCCCTTACTCCGTAAGCATTTCTTTTTATTATAGTGCGTCAATCTTGGGGGTAATCTATATCCCATATGAAATAGTTTAAGAATATATCTTGGCATAACCATACCAATTTGACCTAGTTACTAAGCAAGAATATGTTTGTGTTAGTCTAATCTTGTTATTCCAATTGTGATCTCCTGGTTCCATATAATCCAGACATAACTCCGGGCTGTTCATTTAATACCAGGCCATATCACAGACTATGCCTTTAATATTCAAGGCCTCACACTCTGGTGGTTTCTCTTTTCCTTTACCACTATACAACTTAACTGTGGCTATAAACACAGCCAAAGATGTGTGGTTATTATAAGGTTGCAGCAACTTTCTGGTTGGTTCTGTATTAGAATTTTGGTTCTTGTTACGTTCTTTTGATGACTACCAATTACGTCACTGCAACTTACTGCCGTGATGTTGCACTGTGACATTACTACAATGTTCTGGTTATGTTCTTCAACCAGAACAAAATGTTCTTACAATGTTCTGTCCTAACCTCACCAAAAAATGATGTTATAATGACATTCCAATTTGGTGAGGTTTAAACCTCACCATCAATAATGTAATTGTTAGGTGCCATCTTAGTAAGTGACTAAAAAGTATGCTCACAGAACATTTCTGTTATGTCACAAGCTGGCTGGGAAGTAATGACTTGGACATGGGAGAACAAATCCAAAGGCCAGCCACCCTATACAAATCCCCTAACCCCTTTCATGTAACTTGGTGCGCAAATATTTAGCGGCGTTTACCACTCCGAGTGGCGGTAACTGTGGAGTTGGGCTCTGATTTTACAGGCCATTACCTTCTCAGCTCAGTCTTAAGACCCTATAGGGGAGTTTACACGATGCGATATTAGCTGTGACATGACAATGTCAGGGGAAATCACACATATAAGAGGGAGTTTACACTATGCAATATGAGCTGTGACATGATGATATTGCGAGGAAATCACACATATAAGAGGGAGTTTACACTATGCTACTTAAGGTGGTTTTACACTATGCGATATGGGCTGCGATATGACAATGTCGCAGAGGAGTCACACATATTAAAGAAAACATTATTGGTTATACATGTGAGAAATACTGCAAATAAACGTTTCAAACAATTATATCATCCATGTGAGTTAACTTTCTGTGATATTCGCATATTACTCTGATATTGCAGCTCAAGTCGCATAGGTGTAAAAGAGCCCATAAGCTGTGACATGACGATATCGTGGGGAAATCGCACATATAAGAGGGGGTTTACATTATGCGATATGAGCTGTGACATGACAATATCGCGGGGAAATCGCACATATAAGAGGGGGTACAACTTACACTATATGATATGAGCTGCAACATGACGATGTCCCAAGGAAATCACACATTTAAGAGGGGTTTTAGACTATGCGATATGAACTGCAGATAACTTGCACATATATATACGTAATAAAAAATTCTTGGTTATAATATCTTTTACATATGTAAAATACTCAAAACAGCCAATTTCAAACAATTATACCATCCCTGTGTGTTGATATTTCTGCGATATCCTCACATTACACCAATATCGCAGCTGAAGTTGCATAGGCCTAGGTGTAAAACCCTCTTATCAACACCACACACTTTGGGCTGCGATGTTGGCGTTATATGATGAAATTACAGACAATTGGCATGTAGGTTTGATATACTTTTGGCAATTTGGAGTATTTTACACATACATGGACAAGAAAGTTGTCTCTAATATGTGTGACTTCTCTGCAACATTGTCATATTGCAGCTCATTTTGTGTACTGTAATACTACCTTGAAGCTACCTTTAAGGCCCTATTACACCACACGACTTTGAATTATGATACGGTCACGATATGATGGTATTACAGACTATTGGCATGTAAGAGTGATATAGTTGTTTGGAATTGGCAATTTGGAGTATTTTACATATGTGTAACAAAAGAATTTTTCTCTACTATGTGTGATTTCTGAGCAACATCATCATATTGTAACTCATTTTGCATAGTGTAATACAACCTTGAGGCTCATTTGAACAGTGGGACACAAGTAGTGTTGACCCATGTTTAAGGCCCTATTACATAACATAACTTTGAGCTGTGATTCCGGCATGATATTATGATGTAACAAACAATTTACACGCAAGAGTGATACAGCTTTTTAAAATTGGCAATTTGGAGAACTTTTACATATGTGTAACAAAAGGTTTTTTCTCTACAATGTTTGATTTCTCTGCAACATCGTCATTTCACAGCTCATGCTGTATAGTGTAATACTACCATTTGTTCATTTGAACAGTGGGACACAAGTAGTGTTGACCTTTGTTTAAGGCCCTATTACACTACATGATTTTGAGGTACACCATCACCAGGATAATTCTGATGATATTACAGAAACTCTGCACACAGGAATGATATAATTGTTTTAGATTGTTTGAATTGGCCAATTAGAGTATTTTACACACGTTTAACAAAGAATATTGTCTCTAATATAATAATATGACCTATCTGCAACATCGTCATATTGCAGCACAGGTGTCAACTTAACCTAAACAGAACGTTATTGTCTTTAAGTGGGGTCTCAACCACACCTAAAGAGACTATTATTGTGACATTCTTATTAAGTGTGGTCACTATATTAGCCTAATAAATAACGTTACAAGAACATCATCAGAATGTCACAATATGATATAGCAACAGTTGGTTGCAGCGACGTCATTGGGAGTCATCAAAAGAACGTCACTGCAACCTAACAGTGTAACACAACGAGAATAAATCCAGAATGTTGCTGCAACATTATTAGAATGTCATCTCCTTCGCTGAGTATCTGTTATGACTTGATTTTTAATGGTCATAACTCTATTTATGATAAGGTTCAGCGAAATTGTTTCTGACAAATTTATGGCTGTCCTTCAGTGGAAGGCTTGTAGCAACCTAACAGTGTAACATAACATGAATCAATCCAGAACATTGCTGCACTTTTATTAGAACGTCATATCCTTGGATGAGTATCTGTTTCTGTGAAATTGTTTCTGACAAATTATTGGCTGACCTTCAGCAGAAAACTGGCAGCCCACTGGGTGTCTGGTCTCAACCATTATAAAAATAGAATCATATAAAGTCTGTTATGTAACTTGTTGTAATAAAGCTGAGCAATACTGTTTGGTGTAACGTAACACCCAACTACACGGCATGTACCGTACACGCTGCCACAACCCATAAAGGCAGTATCACATAACTTGAGTTGTGATATGATGATGTATCAGAGAAATCACGCATAATAGAGATAACACTTTGCAACACATAATTATGTGCAATACTCTACACTGCCAACTTCTAACAATTATATCACTCATGTATGTGAATTGTCTGTAATATCATCATATCGCGCCAATATTGCCACTCAAAGTCATATAGTGTAATAGGGCCTTAAAGCTGTTAAACGGGTAGTGCTACCTATACTGCTATTAGGCTTCAGTAGTTAACAGTGTTAACTTAAGCTTTAATAGTCATAGAGCTGGATTATGGTAAGTCTTTCATGGGAGCATATGGTTTGACACTTTAGATCCTTAGCAGTAAGCAAAATTTAAGATCATAATGATATTGAATTTGAAAGATTGAATGATATTGTTTGATTTTATTTATGAACTCTTAGACAAGTTATTCAGAAACGTTCAGGCCCATTCAAAACAGCACCTGGTGTTATAGATAAGAACTAGAGCATGGCGTCTCATGGATCAGCAAACCAAACTAGATGTATAAAACATAAAGAAATTATGGTCACATTGAGTCAGCTTATTTTCTATATTCAACTATAAACTTTACGAAATACTTTACGAGAATGTCCACCATACTGCAGTGGCGGCAATTTAAGGACATTTTACAAAAGTTCTTAGTATTTCACATAATACGGAAAGAGGCAGAAGGAAATGCTTAGTAAATATATGGATTATAATTTGTGACTTTAAAAATGTCAAATAAATCAGTGTTAACATTGTAATCTTTGATGGACATTTACAAAATGAGTACAACTTTATCTGTCTATGATTTTGGAAGAGTTTCCATGTCTACTTTTAACTATAAAAAATGAACGAGCCCAAATTTTATATTCGTATATTTTAGCAGTTACTAGGCATTTTCTTGGCTAAGTAAAATTTACGAATCAGAAAAAAGATAATTTTTTTCCTCATAAATTGTGCCTGGTTGAGGAATTGGCTATCCATTTGACTGTTTCGAATTACGCATTTTTCGTAAAATGTCTCTAAATAGGCCCAAAGACTTATGGTGAATCAGCAATATCTACGATATGCCGTTACTGAGTAAAACTTGTATTCCACTAGGCGATTTTATAAGGACGCCTGCATGTTACATACCATTTAAAACAGAATCCGTTCTAATGATATATAAAATGTCTATGATTGGTGCATATTCTTGCGATTTTCGGAATCGGGAGTAAAATCAGATAGTGGATTATAACCGTAGGGCCTGTTGGCTGTTTCATTTGCTTGTTTTAGTGCCGTATCAACATCTGAGGTCGGTCTTTAGTTTCCGTAGATTTAGATTAGATTCCATATATCCGATGCTTGAATCTAAAAAGGGATATAGACACACTGTTCCTACTACTGAAGGAAGCCTTCATACGTGGCAAATCATTAAAGAAATCTTTAAAACATTTTAATTTGTTGAGACTCATTTTATCCTATCAGTTACATTATACATGAGAACCATTCATATAGGACCCAGTGTGATCTGTTCTAGAACGAGCTATGAGATCGGGGTGTGTTGCAAAAACTCTGTGGCATTATAGATAGAACATAGAGTACACCAATCTCAATGTATTATGTCCTATACCATATTACCTGATGCACCTTATACTGTAGTACGATATGGTAAATTTCTGCAATCTTTCTAGAAGTAAAAACGTAATTCTTCCAACCGCGGATAGCCAAATCTCTTTAGTTTTACCTGCGGGTTTGCCTAAATCAGGGTGCATTCTGCGTATTATGTCCACAAATAATAAGGCTTTATCATATACATTTCCATTAAAAATATCATTATTTGTTCTTAAATATAGTGAAAAACTAGTCAACATTTTTTTCAATTTGTATACATAAACATTTAATATTTCAAAGATTGTTGAAAATCCATTCTTTATTGATGGAAATATATCAATTATTTGTTTATTTTCTATAATTATTCCAGGGGATCTAGCGACAAAATTAGTCCAAATTAGCCTGCAGGTGCATAAAATATTATTATTTAGCTATCAGTGGTTGGGAGAATTGACATAACTATCCTATTATCATAATTTTTCCGACATTAACTATTATTTTCCCACCTATTTTTCAGACGGTGGCAGGAGGTCGGTGCTGTGAGGAGTTCGGCCTGCGAGGTCTCCCTGACTGGATCGTCCTGACCTCTGACCTCGAGTCACGGACAATGACGAACCCGGATGACGAACATGGTCGACACACATACGAGGCCATGGACTTTGCTGCCCTCTGGTACGAGGAGACGGACGGCCGCAAACCAGAAGAACTAGGTGAGATATAGGGTTTGCGCTGCATACATTTGTAATACACAAATATTGTACAATCCTTGTTGTTTAGCCTGAATTTCAGGGTGGCACATTGTGTCCACCTAAATGTCCAGGTTGCTCTATAGGTCTGGGTAGCAAGATACAGCTACATTTTTTTATGCTTTTGGTGAAGACTTGTTTGTTGTTTGAGTTAAAGTTTGATTAATCTTTAGAGTCAGGTTGTATATATGAGCAAAAATTACATTATTTGTAGATTCAACAGTTTCGCTGAGATTTGATTTCTTGTGTGTAAAATTGGTATAAATCCACAACAGAAACACAGTTAAGAAGAGGCAGGATGACTTTCAAGTTTTTTAGTGGTTTCTTGCCTCCCAGATCTAGAGGAGTGATGTTCACAGGCTTTTTTTATATTCTGGTTTAATTTGCTTCTAACAACGTGACTTTCCATTTTATAACAATTATTTATTTTCACTAGAGACTGACTTTTGCTTCTTGTTTATGCAGTCATTGGCCTGTTGCATTGCAACTTATTACAACAATCAGAGTTTTTAAAACTTGAAACAAAATCTTGCAACAGTGATTATATTGCCGTTATGATGATTGAAGGGCAACAAGAAAGGGAATTAAAATGAGATTAACCAGAGGAATAAGCTACAATTGTATAATAAAGCTTTTCTAGAGATGATGAAATGTACAATATGTTTTTCCCCTCTATATGTTTTGATTTAGATGTGACGTCCCAAATTTTGATTGCTCTGACTTGTACTGCAACATTATTATAACATTCCGGTTATGTTCTTCAACCCAAACAGAATGTTGTAATCACGTTCTAATTTGGTGATGTTTCAACCTCACTGTCAATAACATAACTGTTTTGTGCCACCTTAGTAAGTAACAAACTGACTAAAATAGTATGGTTGCAGAATGTTTCTGTTACGTTGCAAGCTGGCTTGGATGTATGGTTTTACATTGAGATATTATTATAACATTCCGGTTATGTTCTTCAACCTAAACAGAATGTTGTAATCACGTTCTAATTTGGTGATGTTTCAACCTCACTGTCAATAACATAACTGTTTTGTGCCACCTTAGTAAGTAACAAACTGACTAAAATAGTATGGTTGCAGAACGTTTCTGTTACGTTGCAATCTGGCATGGATGTATGGTTTTACATTGAGATATTCAAATATCCCCAAACTTTGACTTCTCCAGGTTGTATCATAGAGGGCACGATGGGACGAGTCAAGGTTCCGCCGACCCAGAAACAGGAAGACTGGGCCTGGTTACCGCGTATGCGTGATGACCAGGAAATCCCTCCCCGCAAGCGCTCCATTAAAAACAAGTATATCACACAGGCCTCAAAGGGACGCAGGATAAGTGTGGTGACATCAGAGGGAAAGATGGGGCTGTCCGACTGGGCCCAGCTTCACGAAGGGTATGACAACCTTATGCCGGAGGTCAACGACTAAATATGTCAACAACTGATGATGTCGTCATACCGACAAAGTAGTGAAAAGTGGGTGGGGAAATTAAGTGCCGTGATGTCACAGGGTAAGATTCATTGAAACACTGCACCCAGCTTCACAAGGGCTACAACAACCTTATGCTGGAGGTCAACGACTAAGTACGTCAACAACAGAAGATGTCAGTGACTTCCCAACTTTAGGAGACAAGGAGAGCTTATACTATAATTTTTTCCAATCTCTGTCCAATCCTAGGATATACTTAACTTTGGATGGGCTTAACGAGGAGTATGATAACCTCAAGCACGGGGACAACGACGGGTGACATCATTGTGGCTTCATAGACATAGATCCAAATAATTTGCAATATGCATGCGGTAAAACAAACACTTTTAAGAAATTTTTGTAGATATTGATTCAAATTGGTTTAATGTATTGTGCACAAATTCAGATAAGGGTCATTGACTTCCGAGCCAATCTTGTGATGATATTATAATATTGCGGCAATGTCCTTTTTGGTTCTGTATTGGTTCTTTTGATGGCTCGTAATAACATTGCTGCAATGTACTGCAGTGATGTTACACTGCGACATATATTATAACATTCTAGTTATGTTCTTAAACCAAAACAGAATGTCCTTATAATGTACTGTTTTGGTTTTGTCCTAACCTCACCAAAAAATGATGTTTTGATAACTTTCTGTTTTGGTGAGGTTTCAACCTAATCATAATTAGGGCAATTGTTATGTGCCTTCTTCAAAAGTAACAGACTGACTAAAAAAGTATAGTTGCAGAACGTTAACGTTTCTGTTACGTTGCAGGTTGGCTGGGTTATAATTTGTCTGAGGCTTAGCATCTGAGGTTGGATGTATGGTGACAAATGTCGAGTGACAAAATCTTGTTTTTTAAAATGCTTAATTCTCCCTCAGACATGTTTATCTACATATTTCACCATCTAAAAGTGCATGAAATTATATAGATTTATACAATGTGCCCGGATGTGCATGTTGGCATATCTTACCTTGCCTTGCATTTATATGCAGATCTTTATGAAATTTACTTGAATTACTTGCAGATTGAAGGATTTTGAGAACTTGAAAAGCCCCATTATAACAGTTTAGACCTTAGATATGTTCACATTTATTATATGCTTTAGTTATATATGCACGTCCAGAAGTTCATACACACAGGATGTCTACGTGTATTACCTCATCTAGGAGATTGACTTATTGTACAACTTAACAATAGTTGGCCTTCATATCTATTGAATTGTAGGAAATGTTAAGCATAATTTGGGAATTGAAAAGACATTTAACATCTAATTATTTTTTATGCTATTATGATGATATTGCCATTCCAGAAATCTGTGATAATGAAATGTTTGCTCAAAATGTTCTGTGTTAATCTTTGAAAGGTAATAACTTGATAAACATATTTTATCTACAGCTTCCATGTTACTAGACCAGGAAAAAATAAACAAGATTTTAACAAGTATCAATCCTTTTAATTCTCTTATTGAGAGCATTTTTCGTTGAAGTTTCTTTTTTAATGTGAATGGTACTGTCCGAATTCATGCAATGTAGATAATTTCACCTGTAATTCACGGGGATGAACTTTAATCTTTCACATTTTACATGTATACAACAAAGAGGCATAGTAAGAATCTTTTTTTTGATATCAAAATTCTGATATGTAACCATAATCCTCTATTTCACAAGGTAGGGAGAGAATCTAATAAAAATGGAGGATATGGCTTGCTGTGGATGATTTACACTGGAAGTTCAGGTTTTAACGGTACTTGCAAAAACTTCCCAAATTCCTTGACGGTGTCCACCTCAACACACGCATGCACTTTTCCCTGTTTGTTGAGGAACACAGCCTCGTCCTCGATACAGAAAATTCCCTGGTGCCAAATATCAGCCTTTATCTGCACTCCACAGGTCCCGTCAAAGTAAAATGCGACAAAGTCATCAAGTTTAATATCATCACCAGGAAGGGCTAGAAGTAACACAAACGGACTGTTGTTAGTTGGGAAGAACACCTGCCCTCCATCGGGGTGATAGTTGGCCTCTCGTGTTAGGATGTGGGTTCGATCTTTACAGGAGACATCCTTTGGTAGCCTGCCTATGATGTAATCTCCATCAACAGCCATGTTTTTTGCTGCAAGAATATCGCCCTTCCAGAAACAGGGGAAGTCTCCATGAACAACGCCCCCGTCCCGGCCTGTGCCAGGGCAAATAGGTCGCCATTCTTTTTGAGGCCAAGTTGTTATCTCGACTTCTTCGTCCTCAAATGATTTAACAAGGTTACCAAATCCTTGAAGGGATTCTGGGGATGCAAACTTTAGCGGAACCAGGTGGGGCTCGCCATATTTATACTCATGGGCATCAGCATAACTTGGAGCGCCTCTGTTGTCAGACATGTTGGATGTTTTATTCACTAGAAAATAAAGCAGATATTGAATTAGTTTTAATATCACAAATTCACCCTACCACAGATAACTGATTTATAGCATTTAAGAAACTGCAGGCTCATTTTGACCAATTTTTTTAACATAACCCCTGGAAAAATTATAGAGAATTTATGAATAATTGTGATATATCCACCTTATAATGAATAAAAAAGAAATAATGATATGATAAATGAAAAACCCTATGCTAAACCCATGCGAGTTGTCAACATATTACCCTGCATGCATCCTGATCAAAGTTAACCTGCAGGTAAAACTCAAGAAACAAGCTGTAGTTGGGTAAATTGCAGATGCATATTATATACATATATGTACATATATACATGTAACCAGCCAGGGAGTGGGTTCAATATGGGTTATCAACCCAAGATGTGTCAGGGATATCAGCTTGAGGGCAGGGTCCACAGGGCTGCTCGAGGGCTGATATCCCTGACATACTGAGGTTTAATCAGCCAAATTGATGACCCCCACAACAGTTGGTTGTGTACTTATCACACCCTGACAAGCATAACATTAACATGATGTTCTAAATAGGTTATCTTAAGTCAAATCCCAAACAGTATACTATTGTCGCATTGTGATTAGGGTAGGACAAGACGTCGGGGTAATATTAGACTCTTGTTTGACATTGAATCCCCAAATTGCTTGTTTACTGAAAACTTTAAACTATAAACTGATAAACTTTTACAAGATAAGGACCTATCTAAACTGAAAGGCTAGGTACATGATGTATAGATCCTTTATACTTTCTTTTTATCTTGAATATCGAGATGTTTTTTACCATGCGGCTAATAAAAGTCAATTGCGATCACTCCGGAATAAACAAAATTATATTCCTCTACCTCTGTGCTGTAGATTATAGAATTAAAGATTATTCACAAAACTGCAAACCTAGCATTACTTAGTGATAGAAAAGACAGCCATCTCTTAAATATTATGTACAAAAGATTCTCACAATTAACTTATACAATAGACACACAAATACATGAGCATACAATGCTGCAAAATTAATTGCTAAATTCCGGGTAGCCTGTTGCACAATATCAATCATAACAATGAAAATAAACAAAAACAATGAAACATTCATTGTTACTTTGTGTATTTTGACACTAAAAAAAGAACTATTTACAATGCTCTTAATGAGCTGCAATCTTTACAGGAAATAGTCTTATTTTGCCCCTTCATATATCAATTTACAGAATTCAATTCATCCAGTAGAAAGACACATATTAGGGGTATCGTACTAATGATGACTATCGCTGTCAGAACATTGTTCTTAAAGTTACCTTACAATTATCGTATGGGACCCTGCACATTAAAGAACACCCGCCTCGGTAAAAGTGTAGGGGTAGGGGTATCTTCTCATAGATCTGATCATTCCATAGATACGATCATCAGTGACAGAATTGTCATATCTTGTTCTCACCATGATATGACCTTAGATGGTGATATGGCATTAAACCCCAATAACCAACCAACCAACCTACATTTAATTTCCACTGGCTGTTATCAAGTAACCAACATTTTTTCATTATATTTTTATTTATGTATCAATATCAACATCAATATCTAATGTAATCTCATTTGACCCTACCATTCTGTAATATCTATACCAAAGCATCCATTTGTATTTTGTGTTCATGCTGGGTCACTCTTGGAAACCAATCCACCTATAAGATCGAAGCACAGGGTAAAAACTTATAAAATAATAATTATAAGCCCCCTCCCCCACAAAAAACAAACCAACACACACACACACACACACACACACAAATACGCCTTTAGCAACATGCTATTACAGATGTATGGTCAAGACCAAAGGTTATTAGATTGTCTTTGGTGTGGCTCGGGCCGGGTTTGAACCCAAGACTGCCCACCCTTGAAGTGGGCACCCCAGGCAAGCAGTGACATAACAGGCACATTCTGCGAACATACTCTTTTGGATAGTGTATGACCTGCCCAATAGACCTGTCCACTTTGCCAGCTAACCCACCCCTTATTTCTATGATATCAACATTTTTTAGAAAAATGTTCATCATACTTGATTCACAGTAATTTTCCCAGTACTTTTACCAAAAACTAAACTTTGTAGGCTTTTACTTTCAATATGATGTTAAATGTGTGGCCATAGGACTGGAACGTCAAAATGGCATTTTCCCATAGGGAACAGTGTTAAAGCCCTTCAGCTTTGCTCATAGTGTCCAACCTTAAAATCAAAAAAACATACTTTATTTTGGTTCACTTAAATTGGAGGTAATTACCTAATTGAGAGAAAATAATAATTCATCCTCATTTATCAACACCTTATTGACTTAGAAAACACAAGTACTACCCAATTCGCTCAAGATTTGTATCAGTGCCTGACTTTGCAAAAACTGCAATTATGTCCAACCTCTGTATCATGCCAGCAATACATCCCAAAGTGGACAGGTCTATTCTAACTTAACTGTGACATTATTTTAGGTAAGGTTGAGACTTACAAAAAAAAAGAATGTTATAATAACATTATATCTTAGTTAAGTTGAGACCTTACTAATAAAGAATGTTATAATAACATTATTATAATGTGAAAGAACGTTACAAAAGCATCACAATAATGTTAAAGTGCAACCTCGCAATGTTTGGTTCTAAAGACGTTTTTGGGTGCCATCAAAAGAACATATAATAAGAACCGAACCAGAACTAAGCAGAACGTTGATGCAACGTTATAATAACGTCACTGTTTTGCCTGGGACCCTACCAACAGAGCAACTGAGTATGGTTCTACATTTTACCTTTCTGTACAGCATTCATCACAAAACATTTAGAGCATACTGACACATTTTATAGTCAGAATTACATTCATTATCCTTTCCAAATAGGTCACATGAATAAACAGTCCACCGTATATAGGCCTTCACTAGTGCAGCCTTTCCACAGACATATCTTATTAGTATTGTCCGGCAAGTGCTGTGGCAGATTTAGATATATAGGCAAGTGCTAAGATTGGCATGCATCCATGTGCATACGCGCAATGTTTTTTTCCTTTTGATTATAATATCAGTAATGGCAAAGTTTCCCATGTGGAACTTTTTGATATTTTCCTACTATCTTTAGGAGTTTTTACATTAAATCTTGGAAGGAAAGGTGGAACTGTTAAGGAAATCTACCCCCACCACCTCCCCCTGGGTACGGGCCTGACATTAGTCCTGACCAAAAGGCTAGGGGAGGGGAGGGGAGGGGGGTCAGGACCCCCAGGACCCCCCCACCTCGATCCGGCCCTGGGGGGGGGGGAGTGTTGGGCACCCCCCCCTCCACACACACACACACACTCGTGGATCCGCTCACCTCTACCTGTGCATTGGATTATACTGAAAGGTACTTACCAACCTAGATCTAGACGAGCTGTGACACTAACCCTGACGGGTTTCCCGACACACCCGTCTCGACCTACATTGACCAGGAGCCTGGGGGTGGCAGCTGCAGCTGACTAACAGGTCACATATATATAGCAATCAATATACCAGCCTGGGGGTATTCTCCCCACTGCCTCCTCATCAGCCGGCAGTGGGGATGGGTTGTGGCACGGAGCGGTGGCAGAGTGACCCACACTCATGGGGATGGTCACGGTAAGGTGGTGACATCTGGTGATTCTTACTGAAACTCAATTATACACCCCCCACCCCTACACCCTCCTGGACCCCCTGGACCCCTGGACCCCCTAGATGCCCCTACCCCCTTCTGGACCCCCTAGATCCCTGGCCCCCATTAGATGCCCCTACCCCCTCCTGGACCCCCTAGATCTCCCTAGACCCCCCTGGACCCCCCTACAGCCCTGGACCCCCTAGATGCCCCTACCCCCTCCTGGACCCCCTAGATCTCCCTAGACCCCCTGGACCCCCCTGCTGCCCTGGACCCCCTAGATCTCCCTAGACCCTCCTGGACCCCCCTGCTGCCCTGGACCCCATATATGCCCCTAAACCCTCCAGAACCCCCTAGATCCCTGGCCCCCATTAGATGCCCCTACCCCCTCCTGGACCCCCTAGATCTCCCTAGACCCCCTGGACCCCCCTGCTGCCCTGGACCCCCTAGATCTCCCTAGACCCTCCTGGACCCCCCTGCTGCCCTGGACCCCATAGATGCCCCTAAACCCTCCTGGACCCCCTAGATCCCTGGCCCCCATTAGATGCCCCTAATTCTCCCTAGTGATTCTTACTGAAACAATCTATTCTATCAAAACCCCTGATCCCTGGCCCCCATTAGATGCCCCTACCCCCTCCTGGACCCCCTAATTCTCCCTAGACCCTCCTGGACCCCCCTGCTGCCCTGGACCCCATAGATGCCCCTAAACCCTCCTGGACCTACTGGATCCCTGCACCCCCTAGATGCCCCTCCCCCCTACTGGACCCCCTAGATCTCCCTAGACCCTCCTGGACCCCCCTGCTGCCCTGGACCCCCTAGATCTCCCTAGACCCTCCTGGATCCCTGCACCCCCCTGCAGCCCTGGACCCCATAGATGCTCCTAAACCCTCCTTGACCCCCTAGATACGTGGACCCCCTAGATGCTCCTACCCCCTCCTGGAACCCCCTGCAGCCCTGGACCCCCTAGATGCTCCTAAACCCTCCTTGACCCCCTAGATCCGTGAACCCCCTAGATGCTCCTACCCCCTCCTGGACCCCCTAATTCTCCCTAGACCCTCCTGGACCCTCCTGGACCCCCTGGATCCCCTCCTGTCGCATGAATCCCATTAACCCCCACCTGAATATAGTAAGATGGTTTCACACTGATGTACTTACCAGATCTAGAAGAGCTGTGACACTGACCTTCATTCAATCAGCCAATTCTCAAGGTTACCTGTTAGCATGGTATAATGGAATGTGCAAGCTTGATCTGAATTGCTGGTAAAATTGGCTGATTCTAGGGGCAGAATCGGCTGATTTTAGCCAATCAGTCGGCCGACTTGGTCAAAATCACCTGGTGTGTATTGCCCTTTCAAACCTCCCCCCCCTCCTCCTCCACTTGTGTGTAATAGGATGGTTTAACATACCAGATCTAGACGAGCTGTGACACTAACCCCGACGGGTTCCCGACACACCCGTCTTGACCTACATAGACCAAGAGCCTGGGGATCTGACTAACCAGGCCAATATAATCATTAATATACCAGCCTGGGGGCATTCTCCCCACTGCCTCCTCCTAAGCCTGATGTGGGGATAGGTTGTGGTGGGGGAGCAGCGGCAGACTGGCCCGCAGATATGGGGATGGTCACCCCTGGTGATTTGTACTGAAACTCAATTATACAGGTCTCACGTAACTGATTGTTTTCCCTGTATAGTTTGATATAACAGATCCTGAGAAAAAAAAAATCAGAACGTTACACCACATGAAATTGACTCAGAAACCTATTGTGGCCTCTTTGGCACACAAAATATCAAAATTTCAGGGTAGGTTGATCCTGAAATTTTTGAGCAAGAGCCCCAGATGTTGTGTGTGTATGTGTTGGAGGGGATGTTTAGGATCCACTCACCCCTACCTGTGTATTGCAGGACGGTTATACTGAAAGGTACTTACCCCTAGGATGGTTTAGCATACCAGATCTAGACGAGCTGTGACACTAACCCTGACGGGTTGTTGACCCTGGGGACATGACTAACCAGGCCAACATAATCATTAATAAACCAGCTTGGGGACATTCTCCTTGCTGTCTCCTCCTCAGTCCGAAGTGGGTATGTTGTGGTGGGGGAGCAGTGGCAGAGTGGCCTGCAGACATTGGAATGGTCGTGGTATGGTGGTGACACCTGGTGATTCTTACTGAAACTCAATTATACACCCCACACCCCACACCCCACACCCCTACACCCTCCTGGAGCCCCTGTAGCCTTGGGTCCCTAGATCCCCCTACAACCTCCTGGACCCCCTGGACCCCCTAGATCCCCCTACACCCTCCTGGATCTCTTGTAGCCCTGGACCCCCTAGATCCCCCTACAACCTCCTTGACCCCCTAGATCCCTGGACCCCCTAGACCCCCCTAGATCCCCCTACACCCTCCTGGATCCCCTTGACCTCCTAGATCCCTCTACACCCTCCTGGACCCTCTGCTGCTCTGGACCCCCTAGATTCCCCTGCACCCTCCTTGATCTCCTAGACCCCCTAGACCCCCCTGCACCCTCCTGGTTCCCCTACATACTCCTTGACCCCCTGTGGCCCTGGACCCCCTAGATCCCCCTACACTCTGTTGGACCCCCTAGATCCCCTACACCCTTCTAGACCCATTACGCCCCTCTGGACCCCCTAGATCTCTGGACCCCCTAGATCCCTCTACACCCTCCTGAACTCTCTACTGCCCTGGAGCCCCTAGACCCCCTACACCCTCCTTGATCTCCTAGACCCCCTTAACCCCCCTGCACCCTCCTGGACCCCCTAGATCCCTTGCACCCTAGATCCCCCTACACCCTCCTTGACCCCCTAGATCCCTGCAGCCCCTAGACCATCCTAGACCCCCTGCACCCCTTCACCCTCCTTGGCCCCCTGCAGCCCTGGACCTCCTGGACCCCCTGGACCCCCTACACCCTCCTAGACCCCCTGGACCCCCTTGATCCCCCTACATCCTCCTGGACCCCCTAGATCCCCCTACACCTTCCTGGATCCCCTAGATCACTGGACCTACCACATCCCCTACACCCTCTTGGACCCCCTGCTGCCCTTGACCCCCTAGATCTCCCTAAACCCTCCTGGACCCCCTGGATCCCCTCCTATCATATGAATCCCATTAACTCCCTGAATATAGTAAGATGGTTTCACACTGATGTACTTACCAGATCTAGAAGCGCTGTGACACTGACCTTGATGGATTCCCGATACACCCGTCTCGATCTACATAGATGAGGAGCCTGAGGGTCTGACTAACCAGGCTGCATACATACCATATAGGGCTACATCCTTCTCACCAAGCCTGCTGCCACCTATTGCCAATTGACACCCTCCTGCCTCAAAGCCCCATACCCACTAGGCGATTTTACAAGTGATTGGCGATGGGAAAGTGGGAGAATCGACCAATTCTTAAGGTTACCTGTTAGCATGGTATGATGGAATGTGCAGGTTTGGTCTGAATTGCTGGTAAAATTGGCCTATTCTAGGGGCAGAATCGGCTGATTTTAGCACCAATCAGTCGGCCAACTTGGTCAAAATCGCCTAGTGGGTTTTGCCTTTTCAAACCTCCCCCCCTCCTCCTCCACCTGTGTGTAATAGGATGGTTTAACATACGAGATCTAGACGAGCTGTGACACTAACCCCGACGGGTTCCAGACACACCTGTCTTGACCTACATAGACCAGGAGCCTGGGGATCTGACTAACTAGGCCATTATAATAATTAAAGTACGGGCCTGGGGGCATTCTCCCTACTGCCTCCTCCTCAGCTGGCAGTGGGAATAGGTTGTGGTGGGGGAGCAGCGGCAGAGTGGCCCGCAGACATGGGGATGGTCACGGCAAGGTGGCGCCACCTGGAGATTCTCATTGAAACAATTTATTTTATCAAAACCCCAGGAAGTTCCAAAGAACCAAATAAATAATCTATTTAATCTCACTTCAAGTTAATCAGAGGTCTCGGGGGCAGATCCTGAGATATAGCGAAGAAAAAGAAAAAAGAAAAGAAAGGGGGTTATGCAATCAATAATATTATGCAGGATGATGTAGAGAAAACTCGGCATTCATGGGAATTCATCTCTTCACGTTTCATACAACACAGATGAAAAAAGAAATAGAGAAAAGAAAATATTAGTAGGATTAAACTAGCATGACGGGAACATTGTTGATACTGTCAACCTAATCTCATTCAAATAAAAATCGTCAGGAATGTTTACATACATCTGGAAATCTAATTTACAATAGAAATGACCATGGCCCCATGAAATGGCATTTAGGGGTTTAGGACCCTCTGGACCCATAGTTAAAAACGATGACCGGACTTGGCATAAGAAGAGGTTCAACAAGACACGAGAACTCAGAAACGACGTAAACAGTAAATATGGAAACAAATTAAAGTAAGTACACAGATATAAGAAATGCACGCAAAGAGGTTTAGAACACCCATACCAGTACAGTAAATGCAAAAGGGGTTAAAACAAAGGAAATAAAATGTAAAAAGATGTTAAAAAAGGCGGACAATTTATGCATAAATATCATGGCTAGTATGCAAAATATAGATGCTGGATACATGCTAAAAAGTAAAAAATGAAAAGAAATAGAAATGAAGAGACATTTACGAGAAGCGTAAAAAGTATACAAAGCTGTCGTAATGATTACTTAAGTGCTGGTAGAAGTATTTGGAAATAGGTTAAGATGTATGTATGTATGTATGTATGTATGCATGTATGTATGTATGCATGTATGTATGTATGTATATATAAATATAATATATATATAAAGGCTGTTGGATGTTTTAAGAACAGAATTAGAGAGGAAAAGTGACGTAATGAGTATTACTAAAACGGGACAAGAAGTATAACAAATGGTTTAAGAAGTCTGAAAAAATAGTGTAAGAAGTATGTTAAATGGTGTAAGAAGTATGTAAAAATAGTTGAAGAAGTACATAAAGATGGTGCAGGAAGAAGTAGGTAAAAATGTGTAAGAAGTGTGTAAAATTGGTGCAAGAAATATGTAAAAATGGCACAAGAAGTAGATAAAAATGGCACGTGAAGTACGTAAAAATGGCACAAGAAGCACGCAAAAAAGGTATTAGATATATGTGGTATAGAAGTACGTAAAAATGGTGTTAGAGGCCCATGAAAATGAAGTAAGAAGTACATAGAAATGGCACAAGAAGTAAAAATGTTGTTAGAAGTATGTAAAATTGCTGTGAGAGGTAAATAAAAATGGTGTAAGGCGTGCATAAAAATAATGTAAGAAGTACATAAAAATGGTGCAAGAAGTACATAAAAATGGTGTAAGAAGTCAAAAAATGATCTAAGAAGTACATAAAAATGGTGTAAGAAGTACGTAAAAATGGTGCAAGAAGTACGTAAAACTGATGTAAGAATTATGTAAAATGGTGTAAGAAGTATGTAAAAATGGTACTAGAAGTATGTAAAAATGGTGTAAGGAATACGTAAAAATGTTGTAAGAAGTACGTAAAAAGTGCCCTGTTGCCCAGGCAGCTGCAGGTATGTTTGGCGTTGACCGACCTCATAACATAAATACTCCCGAGTTATGTACAGAACACGCGGCCATGTAACACAAACATTGGAGTTGTGTTTTCCCCCGACGACACTAGGGGGCGTGTGTCAACAAGTCGTTATTGTAGGCTGTTTAGGCGGGTAGGGACTTCAGTAAAATCACAGGGAGGTAAACAGACAGTTACTGAAACCTCGCCCTCTGTTTTCTGGTCAATAAGAACAACTCTTTGTTTTAATTTGCTTTAGATACAGCAGGGATTGAGCATTTATACACACGAGTGGGGGAGGGGTCTGGAGTTTTGAAAATGTGTGTTTGTTCCTGCATATATCCAATGCGTACTTTAGCCCAAGAGGAGATTGGGTTTGCTGTAAATATTGTTTGAAATTAATGGAAGGTTCCTGATAATAATTTTCACAATATTTATCCTGCTGCGTCCAACCGCCCCCAAAGTGAATTTAGGAAACATCAACCCGATTGTGTGTGTGTGTGTGTGTGTGTGTGTGTGTGTGTGTGTGTGTGTGATGTGTTTTTAGGTGTGTGTGTCTGTGTATGTCTGTGTGTATGTTTGTGTGTCCAAGACCGTTATGTTGGAATTATATTCAAAGTACAAAAACGTTATATGTAAAGGGCACATGAAATGTATATGAAATTAATTGTATGAAAGTGTCAAAAAACGTGTTTATATTATAAACTAATATTATATCATACGGAATTATTATACACGGTTTTAATTAGTATGGATGACACTATACTGATATGCCAACGCCAGCTTCGTTACGAATCGCCCTGCCCCATGTCCTCCACCCATACCTCCCCACCCCTCCCTCCACCCAACCCTTCCTCCGTCCCTCCCCCCTCCCCTCCCCCTCATTTATTGATCACCCTTTACTAAAACAGGGTCAGCCACGGCCACCAGCGAAAATCTGCGGCACCCAGCTCAGGCAGCCGGCGGCCAAACTGGGATCACGTGATAGTCCTTCCATGACCCAGTTTTGTTATTATCTTAAGGTTTTATTCAACATTAGTCACTAGCGCACTGGGTTGGATCTGTAGTCTATGGATGTGATTGTGCGTATGTAGGGGAAGATACAGGAAGATGTGGTAGGTAGGGGAAGATACAGGATTTTTCGAAATGGGGGGGGGGGGGGGGGGGGGGTCGCAATAAAGGCTAAGTACTACAACAGCATACATTCATTCATACACACGCGCCATTTTCCCCTCTTTTTGTATAAGCTTAGGGGTCCACCCCCCTGGATCCGCCCCTGGGTTAGTGGGTGGGGGGGGGATTGGGGAAGTGGGGAAGGGTAGTGTTGCCGTTGTGGGTGGGTGGGTGTGGGGTCAGGGGGTATCAGAGGCACCACACTGTCTGAAAGGGATTCCCCAGCATCCATAACGCTTGGGGAATCCCCGCCTCCGATCCTCGTTCTCAAATATGACGTAGGAATATTATAAGACCTATCGGCGTCGGGGCTCTGGACCTGAGAGAGTCCGATATTGTTGGTACAATTACACTTTAAAAAAAGGAAGTTAGAAAACGTTGCTCCTTTCGTTATGCACATTGAAAACGTATAAAGATAACAAGGTGTTTCCTGATCCTAAAGATTATGTGCCTCCATTTCAATCAAGGTATTAAAGGGGGCCAAAACGAATGTTATGCCACAATATGACAAAAATTTGCCTACTAAAAAAGCTATAAAAATACTTGCTTTGCATTTATCGTACGATATTGGTACAGTATAAATCCTAATAACTGACTTTAACTTTACTTAATTACTTTAATACTCATGTCATCTGTATGTAGACATCAATGTTTGTAAACAAACCAATTTTGGTGGGTCACCAAAATTAGCCTGGGAAGGGTTTTGGTGTATTTTTCGGAAGTTAAAATCTGTAGTCACAGTCTACATTTTACCACAGGCCTTGGTTATGGCCATAGACTATATTTTAATAGTTATCAGAATTTGCAAAATTTTGACCCGACATTGCTTTTGGCTCCCTTTAACTATGATACCTTCAAAATCATTTCATATCATGAAAAACATCTAACCAACCCGCCTATTCTCCTCACAAGATACATAATTGGTTTGGACCTCTAATCTCAGCGGGACGACGCTGGTATTTTAATGAGTAATTGAAATGTTACATATATGATAATTCTAATAAAGGCTTTGTAGTTTGTTATAATAGTTGAAGGCTACCCAATACATGATATGTTGGTAACATATCGCAGGGTTTGACTTTAAATATTTATACTGTTATACCTTCCTATGTTTATCAGCCAACATTTTGATGAAGTATAACATACAAATACTGTAGGAGATTTATTGTAAGGTTGTGGGGTTACCATGTTGCATAATTGATATCCGAAATTCATCCTTTGATTGGTAAAACCTTTCCTACATTGTCTGCATGCTATGCCTGATCTAGGATGTAGGTTCACAATATAAAGTAAGGCATACAAATGTTAGGTGTGAGTCTGGCGACCACTGGGAGACTGGCTGCTAAATAATAGCCGAAGTGTTGTATGTGATTAAATCCTGAATAAAAAAAAATTGTAAATGTTACTATGTCTAATGTAGGAGTGGGGAGCCCTCGCTGCCCGCCTGTCCCGCCATCCCTCCTGTCCCTGCCCATACTGCTGCCACCACCGCCACCACCACCACCACCACTGCTGCTGCTATGGGGGTGGACCACTGAAATCAATACGACAACACAGCCATTTCTTAAATTCAACATGCAGCATGAGGGCCTAATGGCGCATCAGACAGGTCAAAAATCAAAGCAACATGGAGAATTCTTGAAGGCAACATGCCATAATTAAAAAGAAAAAGCGACCAAGCATGGAACATTGGTGTTTTGTAATTTGACAAGTGACACACTGGAACCCCCCTTCCAGGCCCCTGCTGCTGCTGCTGTGCGCTAGGCCTGTGGTGGGTGCAGGGGGAGGCAGGCAGGCAGCAGTGGAGACACATTAACATTTTTCCTGCTCTGCAGCAGCAGGGAAAGGACTGCCCGGTCTAACTCGACTCACGAGCAGCTCATTAAACTGCTGTATTGGACCAGCCGATACCCCGGCCATGGCGGATCGCAGACTCTGAAAAAGGGGATGCGCATTCCCGGATATATACGCTTTAACTGAGGTGAGCTTCATTTTCCTATTGCTATATCATTATCATGTGCTGGTGGTTGGCTGCTTTGGGGGTGGGCAGGACAGTGTGGTGGTATGCTTCGATAGGGGAAATGGTCCCATTTGTTTGTCGGCTTGTTTTGTGACTGTTCGGAGCAAGCAGTCGGTTTATTCATTGGTGGCGGCCCGAAGAGGCAATTGCCTTTCAGGCTGAAGCCATCGTCCATTTTGCTCGTAAAATCTGGGACGGTATAGTGTATGATACTATAATGAGCCGGGATAACGTCATGCTTGTCGCGATGAGTAATTGTCGTGTTATGGTTTCGGAGTAAGTCTGCATGCGTCATGGCCAACCGGGATGGTGGGGTGAGCGGGCAAGAGCACGCTTATAGTACGGCTTAGGTATACGCTAAATTAGGTCAGCCCAGGCCATAGAATGCACTAGTCAGGATCAGATAATCAATAACCTGGCCTCCTTAAACTAACAACAACACACCTTAACCTACTCAATAACTACTCCTACATGATTGCCCTAAAGGACCACCAGTCAGGGTACAACATTCGCTCCATTAACCACTACAGCTGCTGTTGTAGCACAGCTTTCCACAACTCACATACCATATGGAGACTCCAATATCATATCAAACACATAACTCTTACGTCTATATGCGATCAAAATCCAAATATCCACCCACGATTCTTGGTAAGCTGTGTTTCCCTTTCCTGTCCGACATACCCATATTAGGCAAGGAGACGTAACAATTGGTAAGATATCCTTCGGCTGACAACTTCTGGGAAGGAAACCAATTTACTTTTTATTTGAAGGGGGCGACAGTCATGTATTTTATAAAAGTAGCGAAGACGAACGTTTTATATGACCCCTAGCTAAGGTATGGATGGACACGGGTATTTAACTCATAAAGATTCAAAATTAACAGCCGACCAGACAGCTGTTGTTTTCGAAACAACAACCAACCTTCAAACTACATAGAATGTATACCAAAATACGACTGGGAATATATCGAAAAGGTTCTGAACAATCTGATTTTACTCTGTATAGAAACAGCAAATAGCAATGGAAAAGACGAGTAGCTCCAAAGTCATCATAGAAAGTCAAAATTTCCCCCTGAAACCGTTACCATTCATTATAATGATAAATTCTGAGCAGACTTTCTACTACAGATAAAACAACTCAGAAACAGGTCAAATGTGTTTTGAATAAACAGTTGAAAGCCATAATATCAAATAAATGTAAAAGTGTCATAGAATCTTGACTAGCGACCAAATAAAATCCGCAAAAATTATTGTGAAACTTTTTATCATATCGGAAATAGTGAAGTAAAAAAATCTATTTCATATTCTTGTTGAAAAAGAAAATTGTTGTTCATATTTTTTGCTTTAATAAAAGCACAATTACCTAATCATTTTGGTCACAATAACTTCAAAATACATCGCGGATCCTCGGAAGATTTCTTTGGTTGCTTCCCCATAAGAATAGGGTGAACTTACAGGTATCAGAATCAATGTTTACATTCACCTGTCTACAACCACAATCAATATAATCCTAGGCTTAAGGAACAGAGCATTGTGGGATATGAATCAGGCGCAAAATACCATAAAACCTCCCAACAATGATCTAGCTTTGGTTGAGTACTCAACCTCAAAGAACGTTTATGCGTTTCGTGGTTGGAAAATCAACTTATCACATAAACGTTTCCAGTAGGTTTGTCAGATCAAAGTATTTGTGGCCAGGCACTTTGGTCGACTTATCGATGCAAATTTAATCTGCTAATTTAACAGCTGCAGTACAACCACATACAAACCCACACAGGCAGACACATGCATGCACACAGTCAGACACACTCATACTTACACACCCACTTCCTCTCACATACTCACACACACCACACTCACACACACAATCTCTCGCAGGCATGCATGCACCCACACCCCCGTGCACACTCACACACACTCAAACATACACAGATACACACATAGACACATGCATGCCCACACTCACACCATACATACACACATACTCACACACATACACCAACAGACACTCACACACATTCATACATTCACACATACACTCACGCACACACACTCACACACATATCCCTCATACACCAAAAACATAATACCCAGTAGAAAATGACAAATCCAGTAGTTATTGTAAAGAAATTTACATACATGCATTGTCACAAAGCTCTTTGGTTAGTTAGTGATTTCATCTTTATATTTCTGACCACATGTTTCTGATGCAGATATAAGTAGAGGACTTATGTACTTTAGAAATTCAAAATTTTCGATAAAACAATGTTGATGCGGTTGCGAAAGGGGATCAACACAGTATGTTGGCAGCTTTCGGTAGCTTTTATGTATTCCAGACCTGACGAGTGGCTTTCAATTGTAAAGTATATCTATTTGTAAATTTTGGGAATAATCAATAAAACGACCCATAAAATGGTCAGGTACAGTAAGCGCCACGTCTAGAGATATACATGTTAGGCCAAAGAATATAGCAGTAAATTAAATGGAGGGCGCATTGACTTGAATTGACCACATAGGCTCCTGTAAAACTATACATGTATCTCATTGTAGTCTTATAACATTTTAGAAAATTAAATTGTAACCCCAAAGCTCAATTGAAAAAAAAACACACCTTATTATAAGGATTTTTATTAGGATTTTACCTAAAACGTAGTCAAAGGAGGTTGAGAAACTATGAACTAAATGTACCTTTAAGCAAAAATATTTTTAAAAATTAGACAAATTGACTATTGAAAGCTGTTTTGTGTATGGCCTTGTGTCAACTTCCCCATCAGTTACAGTAAGCGCCACGTCTACAGATATACATGTTAGGCCAAAGAATATAGTAGTAAATTAAATGGAGGGCGCATTGACTTGAATTGACCACATAAGCTTTGTGTATGGCCTTGTGTCGACTCCCCCACACTCACACGCAGCCAGACCTAGCCGTGCTAAACATATATACCATGAGATATGCCCCATACATAATAGATGACCCCCACAGCGAAATACCACTCTGTCACACCATCACTCTCCCCCCTGAGCTACCCTCACATCAACCACAGTACAGCATTGCTCTCCAAGCAGATTCTGTGGCAATACTAGTACTCAAACTGCAAATTCCTTGTGGTGCCTGTATGTATAATAGGGTTTTACCAGATGTATTGAATATTTGATGTGGGATAGAAAAGTAATTGGCATGTGAAATATACCATGCCTATATGGATATTAAATTCCGACGTTCTGAGTAAAGGGACACTCCAATATACAATTTGCTTATGCAAGCAGAAACTTTGGCCTTTAGTTTTATATCCAAAGAGAATATCCAACAATCTCTGGTTTCATATTGGATATGTATATAAATATGTATTTATACATAGTTTTAGTATAGTTATCTACTTATCTTGTGAACATGGCCAACTAATGTGCTTACAAAATCATGATTCATGAATATTATCAACATTATATGTATATGGAATACACTTTGCTATACTGTAAATATAAACTCTTTAATGTTTACTATCTTGCAGCTATCCTACAATTTCTTCAGGGGTACAAAACAACCCAACCATTCCTGGATTAGGTGGTTGCCATGGCAACAAACCGTAACGTGACAATGGAGGCTCACAACGAGGCATTCAGACCCGAAGACGACTACGAGGAAATTGACAGCCCCGGCCACAAGGATGTCGCCATGGAGATTGACAGCGATAACATGACCGACCTGTGTCTGAACTCCCCTGGAGAGTCCCAACGCATGATGATGTCATCTCTGTATGACGAACTGCAAGACGCGGTAACTGTTGAAGGGAACGGCAATGATTTTCTGGATGATGTTCCCATTGCCTCCGGTGGACAACTGAGTGACTTGGTGACAGTGTCCGATGACGAGGAAGTGGATACGGCTTTGTTGAGTAAGGTCGGTGCTGCTGGTTACAAAAGCTTACACAGTTATCCATACTCGCAGGCCTGTTACACCAACTCTGTGGTCACCGTGCCCAATGCGCAGGTACCGGGTGGACTGTCGCTCGAGGATGAGATGCGCGCGTCACTTCTGACTGTTGGAGCAAGTGGCTTGGAGGAAAACAAAAACTGTGCGAATAACAATAACTGTGCTGGTACGGTTAACTTGCCGGATACGCCGGATAGTGAGGACATGTTGAAAAAACTGGTTAAAACACCAGTTTACTTAAAGAAAAACATGGCGCTTGGTGGCGCGAACAATATATACCAGCCATGTACAGTGGAGAACAGCTCAGCCAATCAGGGCAGAGGCTGGAGGTCACGTGACCGGCCGAACAGCTTGGATGGCTCGGAAGACTCTTATGGAGCTTCGATGAGCAATAGCTCAAGTATGCTCTCCCTGCTGAAACGGATCGGTCGCCACCATGGCATAGGTGGAAGGAATGCTCGCTATTCGGGTGAGCAGAACCAGTTGCTCAGCCCCACGGGTAAGAGCGGCCAGGCGTTGCTCACCCGTACACTGGAGCAGGTTAAAAGAAGCCTGGAAGACCTATCGCCCACAATCTCCCGGCCCACCGACTCCTCGGAGGAGAAGAAGCTGAACCAGCTGAAGAACACGTACCTGAAGAACTTGATCGTCCTCAGTATTGGGTTCATGTTGATCTACGCTCCGTTCTTTGCCCTGCGCAACCTCCAGAGCAGCATCAACCCAGACGGAGGACTGGGGCTCCTCTCCATGAGCTGTATGTACGCCGCGTTCCTCATTGGCTGTGTCATCTCGGCCGCTCTCGTCCAGAACATCAGGCCCAAAATGGCCATCCTGATGTCGCTGGTCGGCTACTTGCTCTACACCATCTCTAACTTCTACCCTGGTTACTACACGCTGGTGCCGGCGTCGGCCATCTTGGGATTCACGATGGCCCTGTTGTGGACGGCCCAAGGCACCTACATCACCAGCATCGCAGTCGCGTATGCCGCAGTCGCCGGCAAGAACCACAACAGTATACTCGGGCTGTTCAATGGATTCTTCCTCTTCCTCATCCAAGTTGCCCAGATCCTCGGTAACCTCGTGTCCTCCACCGTCTTCAACATTGAGATGGCTCGGGAGGACAACGTGTACGCTAACCACTCTGCTGCGACATCCTCACTGCACCCAGTGAGTCAGCGGACCCTGTATGCCGAATCGCCACCCAACTTCTGTGGCTCAAAATACTGCCATATTTTCCAGATCGACCATGCGAGGATATCTGTTCACAAGCACATGCTCATGTCGCTAATTGGAGTGTTCACAGTGTTTACGCTAATCGGCGTCCTTGTCCTGGGCATCTTCCTGAACAAACTTGATGTCATCTTCCGTCGGTCGAAAGGCAGTGCGTGCAAGCAGGCCCTGGCCATCTTTGGTTTCCATCGTGACCCAAAGGTGGCGTTACTCGTACCCATGATGGTCTACATGGGCATGGAGCAGGCATTCATGTACGGGGAGATAACGAAGGTCAGTCGGTTCACTATTGATTCTCTCCCCATGTAAGCTGATGTTTAACTTGGCAGCAGAGGCTTGCTGTTGTTACATGTTAAACCTTCATTACACGTTCATTGACGTGTCAGTGAAGAAATGTCTTCATTCAAGAAGATTAAGAACATTTTCTTTTGTCTTTCTCTATACTCTTTGGCAGGGAAAGGTTACACAGCTTTTTTGGTGTAATTCTGACAAGGTTATTGATAGTAAAATGGTAACAGTCTTATTTATCTCGCAAAGATTACCTTACATTTGGATTAAGTAAGTTCATAGCTGTAAACGTATGAGCTTATATCTTTTTTGTAATTTATTACAAACTGATCATTATCTCATAATTAGTGATTTAACATATATTTTAATCTGTTAACTTTGGGAGGGTTCACTGCGCAGACTCGTGAAAAAGAGGTGTATAGGTTATAACTCATACAGATCACCCTATCCTCCATCATTGGAGCCTGACTGTGCCGTTTGTGTGGAGGCTATCAGGGACTGGAAGGTAGTATTACCGGGGTGGGTCTAGGGGGTCCTGACCCCCCTCCCCCCCTTTTTGGTGGGGACTTAAACTTGCCAAACAGAAAAAAAACACATGTGTGCGTGAATGCACGTCATTTTAGTGCTTACCCTATTTGTGGATCCCCCTTTTTGAAATCCTGTATCCGCCCCTGATATTGACATGTGCCTGGTAGTGAGGGTCGACTGAGTTTTAAAGGCCGGTCTCACGGCAGGTTATACATATAACCAACTAAGAAGGGAGTACGAGGGCGGTTATCACCCTGAGCCGGGACCCCGATATCAGCCCGAGGCCAGGGCCCGAAGGGCCGGTCGAGGGCTGATATTGGGGTCCCGGCGAGGGGTGATAACTGCCCGAGTACTCCCTTCGAAGTTGGTTATGGATTTATTATACCTTTTCTGTTAGATCTGAGCTCCCAAGGAAGGATGCACAGCAATCAGTGATGGTGGGACTGTGATGCTGCACATTTTTTTTATGTTTTTACATATAACTTTTTTGATATCCTTCAAATCCACAAATAGTACGCAGTAAAATGTAGCTATGAATGTTGTACAGATAATGCATATGTTAGATTTTTTATTTCTTAATCATTTCATTTTTCCATGAATTTTAGAAAAATAAAAAGTTTCTATATCACACTGCAGTGCGATACAAGGCTGGTTATCACCCAGGTTTGTATCGCCCTGTGTTAAACTCTTAACTACTAAACTTGTATCACCCTAAGGTATAATAACACCCTTTATCACCCGCACAGCCGACGAGCAGTGCATATAGGGGGGAGTGGATATTGCCAGGCCTTATCTACCATTCCTCATTTTCATGGTTTTAGATATTATTTTGAGTTTTGTCTTTGAGATAAAATATAAAAGAACCTTTGAGGTTGTCCGCTGGTGGCTGTATGACTTATGGGGACTGTATGAACCTTAGGCTTTGCCTTAGATTCGTGACAATACCTTATGGGTCATACAGCTACCATTATATGTCCCCTCCCCCCGCTTTACTTAAATAAATACAGAATAGAATCCACTGTAGACTAGTTCAGATATATTTATCTGATAACGAGTGGGGTGTCACAATAACAATTGGTTTATTTAGTGACTCATTTAGGACGTCCATATAGCAGTGGGTTGACTTTTTATTTCCATTACTACGATAATTATTTCCTTGGGGAATTACAGGTAAATCTAACATCATAGTTTACTTGCTGTTATGACTCATTCATCATATGATACCATGCCGGGTCTGATTGACTACCACAGGGAGTATTTCGCGTCCAAAATGATCCCTTGTACCTCCACAGCAGTAAAACCAAGCTAGAGTCAATCGATCACCCTACCACCCTCCCCCTTCCCATCCTGCCCCCACCCCCTGTGGGGAGTCTAGTCTATACATGGTTTACCACACTCCATGGTTGGTCAGTTCCAGACACCGGTATGTCTGGTTTTAGTTTTTTAACAGCTGTAGAGCACTAGCCATGGGGTTCTCTGTTAGAACAAATATGGCTTTGTATCATAATCAAAATAGATAATTAAGGCATTGAATAACTATTCACATATTCATATATTTTCATCACCGTGTGTAACAATATTTGACAATTTTATGACTTGATAGATTGTTGTTCCACTCAGGCTGGGGATTAATTAAAAAAAAACCTATTCAGCAAAAGGGCTAAAATTTAGACCTATGAGACTACATCAGCCTTTTGCAGAATATTCATCTATTTGGCCATGTTTATAAAAATCACCATGTTACAATTTTCTTATAAGTTGAGGCGTCCCATTAAAGTAGAGTTTCAGCTGGAGTTTATGTTTGAAAACAGCTAAATCAATCACACTGTCACAGGATTTCTGAAAGGAGGGGGAGGTGGGTGTTTTTTTCCCATTGTCAAATTTAAGTCCACACACAAAATGATATGGGATGGGGTCAGGACCCCCTGTGCTGCGTCGCATAACCAAATGCTCGCAACAGCAAGGGATTAAAAATAGTTTAGTTTCTCTCTCCCTGTCTTCTTTATACTTGTTTCCCTCATGTGCCAATCGTCCCTGTTGCGATGGTTTTGCACACACTTTGAAGTTAATTTAATTGATTGATAAATACATTTCTGCCATTCACCTCCTATATAATTATTTTAAAAGATGTGGGACACTGATATTTTTTGCTTAGTACAGAATATTAAAATTCACACCCCAAAATGTTCCCCTGGGACATGAAAAAAAGGGGTGGTCAAAGCATCCCTGTAAGGATGAAAGGTGGATTCGCTCCCTGTTGAACAGGGACAGGTCTTTTAAAGTGTGCCAATCGTCGCAACAGTGAGACCCGTTATGCGACGGACCACTGGAACCCCCCCTCCACACCCTGGATCCTCCTCTGGCTGTTATGATAGGTTGTTCTGGTAAATGGGTCACATGTATTTTACAAGATCATCAGGGGCAGGCACAGGGTTTTCCAAAAGGGGTGGGGGTCAGCACATAGGGTAAGTACTAAATCGGCGTACATTTGGACATGTGCAACGTCTTCCCCACTTTTTGTAGCTTAGGGGTCCACCAAAAAGGGAATCAAGACCCCCCGGAACCCCACTGTATCTTCCCCTGAGATCTGAGGGATCAATTACATGTATTTATAACACGGGCACCTATTCTATCCCACTGCAGGTGTCTATAAACAAGGCTAAATCAATACCCCGCTCTCCTCAACCCTCAAAGGAGATCTATTTTACATTACCTCTTTACAGACACTTAGTCCACAATAAAAAGATGCCTAGCAAACAATATCAAGTCGAGGATAAAAAAGTGCCCCTTGCCAAAAATACCTTTAACACTAATAGACCATGATACATGTTCTCTCTCTCCATTGGGGGCTATTTCAGTGGGGGAAATTATTAGAAATATACCTTAATACAAAAAAGATAAAATGGCAATAAATACAGTAAAAGAAAATTAAGGAAACAAAGGGGATAAGTCAGAGGAGGGTAATCTTGTTTCCCTATTTAATAAAAATGATTCCTATACAAAAAATGGCCACTACAGAAAAAGAATGGGAGAGAAATTAAAGTTGACCACAAAAAGAGTCAGTCTGGTTTTTTGTTAGACTTTGCCCATCCATCAACTCTTCCTCTTCCCACCTCCTCCCCATCCTGAACCTCTATAATTAGTAGAATCTGATTCAGAATTGACATTAGCAGGAACTGGTCTAAATAACACAGTCTTAGTGGACGGTTGTTATCTATTCTGTAGTTTGTGTGGGTGGGTTGGAACACTGGTGGAAGAATAGACTTGAGAAACCTTCAGTACTTCAGTTAGCCTTAAGGACTGTAATTGGGATTCCCCAGCTTTCAAAAAAGGGAATCCCCAACTCTCAAGAGTGTGTGGAAAGAAATTTTAGCTGTAGCACTAAATATTCATATTAGGCCAAATACAGGCTACAAACACATGTATCATTTACTCACCTAAATTTATTCAATTACCTCAGAATCACAAGCTATTTTGAAAGGGGTTCCCCTTCATTATGACGTAGCAAGGACAGAACTGTAACCCCAGAAATTAGGGAATTCCAAAATTTCATTTTATTTCCTTTATAATTCCATAATAATTCAACATTTTCCCATTCTTTCTATTGAAATATTTTAAGAATGCCAAAGAGAAGTTGATTAAATGAAAGATAGGGGTTAGAAAATTTATGTGAAAGGAACCCTTTAATGTTAATAGAACTCCTCTGCAGGGACACCAACACTCTGTTTAGGTCTTACCAAGTAAATTCCATAACTGTCACGGGCATGAACTCTCTAGATGGCGCTACCCCTGTCTCATAGTTACTTATAATACTAAAAGGGTAAGAACCTAAAACTGTACCCTGCAGTTTGCACATACATATATTTTGGATTTATGCTTAAACTGTATGTTTTTTTGTGAAATAAAAAATAGTTTGCATCCTAGACAACTAATAAAAACTAATTGGCTGTCACATTTTATTGATATCTATGTTTAATCAATGGGAATTGACCATTTTACTGAGAAAAAATGAAACCCCACCCAGTATTGTAGCATACCATATATGGCAATGCCCTTATTTGGAAATACTTTATGAATGGAGGTCACATGACCAACCATATAGGGCAATGTGCACATAGGCCTTTTGGTAACTATATGCAATATGCAATGGTATTTATAACTCCTGTCCATGTTAAAACCTATGTTTGCCCATAGTTTTGCCATAATTGTGTAATGTACATTGCTATTTCCTTCAGACTGGTTAATTAGGGCATGGGAGGGTAGGGGAATCCCCTGTGACATCATCATGTTAGTTATACAAGAGGCCCCTGAAAGGGGGTTTTAAACAAAAACCTCATCCCAAACATAATACTGCAACCTCATTCAGCCTAAGCATTTTGTTCCACTGTCATTACAGCAAACTGTGGTATAGTGGCTATGGTGAGGGACTTCAAATCAGAAGGTTGGTGGTTCAAACCTACTGATGGTCATGTTGCAGTTTGACCATGTTGCATTCTTTCTTATACAAATCATCTTCAATCTAATATCATTATCAACTTTTACAGTGCTAATCATTTATCTTTGGTATACACAAAGATATTTCAATTTTAGCTTAATGTTATAAAGTTGAATAAAAGGAAAATGATTTTTTTTTACAATTAGACACAGGTCATTAGCTGTAGAATTATAAGCATTTATACAGCCTATATATAAGATAATAAATGGTTGGATAGACATGAATGTGACATCATTCTGTTGTTCTTTCACCCAAATGAATGCTTTTTTAAAGTGATTTCTTCATTTATTAAAAAGAGTGACACTGCCCTGACATGGGTGGGATTTGAAACCCCAACCTTTGGATTTGAAGTCCTAGACTCTAGCCTCTGGGCTATTTCTGACCATGGTAGACATGGATGTTAATGAAGGCTATGATTATACAACTACTAACTCTCTACTTGTATTGAGTTCAGAGAATGTCTGAAGAAGTTTGTGGGGAAACCCTTTTAACACTATAAATAACCATCCAATCCAGTGAATGAGTTGCATTCTGTTCAAGTAAGGGGCACTGAAGGGGGAAGCATACATAGAGTTATATCTTCCGGGAAAACATCAACTACAAAAATTCTAAGCACACTGCAATAATTATGATTTAGAATTGTATTAATTCAAAAAAATATAATAAGTTTAGTTGTGTTTTTTTATATTAATATCAAATAGAACTGGGTCATTTACTGCAGTCTTGTGGGAATCCCATGCATCTGCTGGTCATCAGCTTATATGTTTTGCCAGGCACCAGCTAAAAACAAAATGGTGAGTGTGCTACCCTTTCTATTCTTATAGTTCTAAGCAGGAACCCTGGTGCCATCTAGAGGGTTCATGCCCGTGATAACTGTACACTAAATGATAACTAAATGATTTGATAATTTGGTGAATGATAAAAAACATCATATCACATGATCTGTTTCCTCAATTTAGAAAATAAACATTCTCTAGATACTTTGATATCAAATAAAGTAAGAAGGGAAACGGATACAAAAATTGACCTTCAAAGCGATAAAATGAGTCCTTCTGCATAAATATAGAAAAAGAACTCTCATATCACAAATAAACATGGAAAATATGGTGACAGTCAGTTGAGTAGAAAAATAATTTATTCATGTGGAGGCTTGGAGCAAGGCCAATGGGAGAAGGAGGCTGGTAGGCCACAACACACTGGCAGCTAAGGGATCAATGAAGTTACCATTTTTTCCCACCACATTTTGTTATGCTTTTCTTGTAGTATAGATGTTGCTCTTTCAGAAAATCCAATGTTCTTGTAAAAATATTTGAGCTGCTGGGAGAAATGGCTGGTTACCATGGCAACCAATGCAAAAATCAGGCAATTCTAAAATGAGCAGTCTTTGGGTCATATCTCTCTTAATATTCAAGATAGAAGCCCCACTGACATGTCAAAACGAAGCACTCCTAGAGTTCTATAGGATAAAAGAATAAATCTGGTTGTCATGGTAACGATGTTGCCATGGTAACCAAAAACAAGCTCAAAATTGACCATAATTTCAGTTTCTCTTCTATTTCTGTTGCCATAGCAACCACAAATATAAGCATAACAAAGCAAGACCTATTTCACCTGAAGAGTATATATCCCTACTTTATAAAATCAGGTGGTTTACCTAAAGAACAAATACTTGGAATGTAGAAAATAACGTGTTTCCATGGAAACAACTCGAAATTCATGTTTTTCAAATTTGACAGTATTTGGCTGATATCTTTCTTAATATATAAGTTAGAAATAAAAGTGAGATGTCAAAATAATGCCCTTTACAAGTTCTATGGATTAGAAGCTTGAAATGGGTTGTTTTAGATACACCGTTGCCATGGTAACCAAAAAGAACCCTAAAAATGGATCATTATTTCATTTTCCCTTCAATCTCTGTTTCCATGGCAACCATGAATATAGGTTTTCAAGTAAATCATGGTGCAACCTGCTTTTCCTGTAGTATAGGTGTTCCTCTTTCAGAAAATCCAATGTTCTTGTAAAAATATTCAAGTAACTAGGGGAAATGGCTGGTTTCCATAGAAACCAATGCCAAACAAATAGGTTATTCGAAAAATGAACATTCTTTGGGTCATATCTCTCTTGATATCCAAGATAAAAGCAGCACTGACATGTCAAATTGAAGCATTCCTAGAGTTCTATAGGATAAAAGAATAAAATTAGTTGTCGTGGTAACATGGTTGCCATGGTAACCCCAAACAAGCTCAAAATTGACAATAATTTCAGTTTCTCTTCTATTCCCGTTGCCATAGCAACCACAAATTTAGGCATAACAAAGCAAGACCTATTTCACCTGAAGATTACATATCCATACTTTCTAAAAATCAGATGTTTTACCTCAAAAACAAATACATGGAATGTAGATAATGACGTGTTTCCATGGAAACAACTAAAAATTCATGGTTTTCAAATTTAACAGTATTTGGCTGATATCTTTCTTAATATATAAGTTAGAAATAAAAGTAAGATGTCATAATAATGCCCTGTTAGAGTCCTATGGATTAGAACATTGAAATTAGTTGTCCCAGTTATACAGTTGCTATGGCAACACTAAAAATTGACCATTATTTCAGTTTCCCTTCAATCTCTGTTTCCATAGCAACCATGAATATAGGTTTTCAAGTAAACCATGGTGCAACCTGCTTTTCCTGTTGTATTCAGGTGTTCTTCTGTCAGAAAATCTAAAGTTCTTGAAAGAATATTTTGAATTGCCTAGAGAAATGGCTGGTTTCCATGGTAACCAACACAACAAATTAGGCTATTTTAAAAATGAGCAGTATTTGGGTCATATCTCTCTTAATATAACCGATAGAAGGACCATTGAGATATCAAATTGAAACATTCCTAAAGTTCGATGGGATAAAGGAAAAAAATTGGTCGTCTTGGTTATTTGGTTGCCTCGGTAACCCAATACAGGCTCAAAATTGACCATAATTTCAGCTTCTCTTTTATTTCTATTGCCATTGGTACCAAAAATATGGGTATAACCAAGCAAGACCAATTTGATGTTCAGAGTAAATATTTCCATGGAAACCACTTAGTATTCTATGGAAACCACTTAGTATTCAAATTAGCCCAGGGGTGGATTCAGGATTTTTTTTTCGGATTTAACTGTATTTGGCTCATATCTTTCCTATTATGCAAGATGATAGTGGGGTCTGTTAAGGTCATGTTTTTGAAAAAGTATTACAGAGTGGACAAAAGTACCAAATCTGGTATGAGGCACCTCTCAGGCATAACTATGAAATCTGGAAGGAGAGTTACCTTGAAATATCAATAGGATAGATGTTGGGGCCGAAAAACCAATATGGCAGACTTTTGCTACAAACTTGTCATAGTTTCTAAAATGACTAAAGAGACATGGTTGTTGTCAAAATTGGGAGATTATACTTTATAGCCCCATCCCCAACTATGAATGATAAACTGGGGTTTATCGTCGACGATGAAGGAGGGAAGCCAGGTCCTGGTAGACAGTCTGGCACCAAGTAATTATAGAAGCCACACTGTTTTCCGATAATAAATAGGGCCGACAAAGAATGACCCTTTATTGTCGAAGATAAACGTAATAAACAGGGCTAATTTTACAGTGAAAAACATCAACAATGTACGGGATTTATCGTCAGACAGCCTGGTGCCTATTCCTGGACAATAAAGACCTCTTCATCATCCGAAATTCATCGTCCATCGCGTCCCAATGATAAAATATTATCCTAACAATAAAAATCTTCAGCAAACTTCTAAAAAATCAGCCAATAAACATTATCTGATGATTTTTTGGCCGATAATGCGTTGTATCGTTGAGGATAAACTCCCCATGGGGACAGGGCTTATGGGTCAGAGAATTCAATTATTTGTATTTGAAGTTAATGCAGAAATCCAAAATTCAAGATGGCTTCACAGTTAGCATGGCTTTACAGATGTGTATTGTTCCTTAAAATTCAAGATGGCTGTCAAATTATGAGAAATACCATGATTTTCAGCTGTTAAGGTATCTAAAAAAGTGGAAATGGTTCTAATATCAGTTGTTTATAATTAGAGGGTTGAATAGATATAATAATCATTCAATACAATACCTCAGATTTCAAAATGACTGAATTTAGGAGAATGCTTCCTCTCACAATTTACACTTGACTCCAAAAAAATAATAAAAAAAGGCATAGACTTCGCTCTTTTGTCACAAGATTTCTTCATTTCATTTGGTATGACGACACCTTTGGAGCCCTTCATAGAATTTGAAAGGGGAACCACTTTGTAATATCAACATGACCCCAATGAAGGCCAAAAATCCAAAATGGAAGACTTTCAGTGAAATAATTTTATATCACACATCCAAAATGCCCAGAAACACATTGTTAGTGTCAAAATTGGGAGAATAAAAAACAGACATTCTAACCCAAGATGGCCAATAAAACAATAAATGCCTTAAATTTCAAATACTCAAAACTCGCAAAATCTGTCAATATTTTTGTTGTTGATATTTTAAGATTGCTCCTGTTCAAGATTTAATAGTTGAGCCTCAGAGGTGCTTCATACCAAATTTGGAAGTTTTATCTGCTCTATAATGAAAATATTGTGAACAGGCTAATAAAATGAAGTTTGGATATCTAGCTATCAGGCTGGGCCATCTTATCAGTAAAATATCAATCATCTGTGCAGCCTCCTCCTAGTCTACAGGGGCGGATACAGGATTTCTGAAAAGGAGGGAATCAGCCTATAGGCTAAGTATGACAACTGTGTCCATTCGCTCACACACACACACACACACACACACACACACACACACACAGCACTTTCCCCTCTTTTTGGTACCATGAGGTTCCACCAAAAGGGGGCTTCACACCGCCTGACTTATCCCCCCACCCCCTGGATCCGCTCCTTGGCTAATTTGAAAAAATACACTGTTTACTACATTTCATGTACTTTGATTTGATAGACGCATATAATTCTATGAAGTAGGGATATTTACTCTGAACATCAAATAGGTCTTGCTTGGTTATACCTATATTTTTGGTACCAATGACATTAGAAATAAAAGAGAAGCTGAAATTGTGGTCAATTTTGAGCCTGTATTGGGTTACCATGGCAACCAAATAACCAAGACGACCAGTTTTCTTCCTTTATCCCATTGAACTTTAGGAACGTTTCAATTTGACATCTCAATGGTCCTTCTATCGGTTATATTAAGAGAGATATGACCCAAATACCGCTCATTTTTAAAATAGCCTAATTTGTTGTGTTGGTTACCATGGAAACCAGCCATTTCTCTAGGCAATTCGAAATATTCTTTCAAGAACTTTAGATTTTCTGACAGAAAAACACCTAAATACAACAGGAAAAGCAGGTTGCACCATGGTTTACTTGAAAACCTATATTCATGGTTGCTATGGAAACAGAGATTGAAGGGAAACTGAAATAATGGTCAATTTTTAGTGTTTTTTTTGGTTGCCATAGCAACTGTATAACTGGGACAACTCACTTCAATGTTCTAATCCATAGGACTCTAACAGGGCATTATTACGATATCTTACTTTTATTTCTAACTTATATATTAAGAAAGATATCAGCCAAATACAGTTAAATTTGAAAACCATGAATTTTTAGTTGTTTCCATGGAAATATTATTATCTACATTCCATGTATTTGTTTTTGAGGTAAAACATCTGATTTTTAGAAAGTATGGATATGTAATCTTCAGGTGAAATAGGTCTTGCTTTGTTATGCCTAAATTTGTGGTTGCTATGGCAACAGGAATAGAAGAGAAACTGAAATTATTGTCAATTTTGAGCTTGTTTGGGGTTACCATGGCAACCATGTTACCATGACAACTAATTTTATTCTTTTATCCTATAGAACTCTAGGAATGCTTCAATTTGACATGTCATTGCTGCTTTTATCTTGGATATCAAGAGAGATATGACCCAAAGAATGTTCATTTTTCGAATAACCTATTTGTTTGGCATTGGTTTCTATGGAAACCAGCCATTTCCCCTGGTTACTTGAATATTTGTACAAGAACATTGGATTTTCTGAAAGAGGAACACCTATACTACAGGAAAAGCAGGTTGCACCATGATTTACTTGAAAACCTATATTCATGGTTGCCATGGAGATTGAAGGGAAAATGAAATAATGATCCATTTTTAGGGTTTTTTTTGGTTACCATGGCAACGGTGTATCTAAAACAACCCATTTCAAGCTTCTAATCCATAGAACTTGTAAAGGGCATTATTTTGACATCTCACTTTTATTTCTAACTCATATATTAAGAAAGATATCAGCCAAATACTGTCAAATTTGAAAAACATGAATTTCGAGTTGTTTCCATGGAAACACGTTATTTTCTACATTCCAAGTATTTGTTCTTTAGGTAAACCACCTGATTTTATAAAGTAAGGATATATACTCTTCAGGTGAAATAGGTCTTGCTTTGTTATGCTTATATTTGTGGTTGCTATGGCAACAGAAATAGAAGAGAAACTGAAATTATGGTCAATTTTGAGCTTGTTTTTGGTTACCATGGCAACATCGTTACCATGACAACCAGTTTTATTCTTTTATCCTATAGAACTCTAGGAGTGCTTCGTTTTGACATGTCAGTGGGGCTTCTATCTTGAATATTAAGAGAGATATGACCCAAAGACTGCTCATTTTAGAATTGCCTGATTTTTGCATTGGTTGCCATGGTAACCAGCCATTTCTCCCAGCAGCTCAAATATTTTTACAAGAACATTGGATTTTCTGAAAGAGCAACATCTATACTACAAGAAAAGCATAACAAAATGTGGTGGGAAAAAATGGTAACTTTTTCTCTGTTTCTAGGCCTTTTATATGAAGGTGCATTGTGGTCTATGGTGTGAAAAATAGATCAAAGCGGGAGAAGAAGGGGGACAAGATATTGATCCAGGTGTTTCGGTTGTCCTGTCTAAAGGCTGGCAGTGTTTCGGTTGCCCCAGCTGACAGTTCTACAAAGGCGGCAAACAGGGGTTAAAGCAAGCGATCCAGGATTAGGGGATGTCTAAGATCTGAATTTACATGATATTTTGATTTTGAGATGGTAATATTTCAGACTTACAAATGTATATTTCTAGTGCAGGGGTAGATCCAGGGGGTGGGTCCAGGGGGTCCTGACCCTCCTGCCCTCTTTTTGGTGGACACTTGAACTTGATAAAGAGAAAAAATTGTCGCTCGTGTATGTGAAAATGTGTGACATTTTCGTACTTAGTCTATATGCTGACCCTCCGCCTCTTTCCGAAATCCTGTATCCATCCCTGTTTTGGTGGTTACATAGTAAGTATCATTGGAAGTAATGCACATAAAAGTCATTTTATCCTAAAATTTAATTTGTATCTTTTTTCCGACTTGGTTATGAAACACCCTTCTTATGCGGGGAAGAATACACCCACATAAACATGCTGGTTCACTCCAAACACTTTCATTTAAGTATCACAAGGAACCACATCACTTGCCTCCTGCTCTTGGCATGCCCCCAGTTGTTTGTCGAATACAGACTCCCACATCTAGAGGCACACAGAGGCCAAGTTCTATTTGTACACAGTTGTGGTTTCCACACAAAGACTCCCAAAGACTCTATTCATAGCAAACTGCTACTCCTTTGACAGCAGCACCTAAAGGTTGTATTCCGCAAGCTCATTTTACTTGCGATTTAACAAATCAGCAGTGGCGATATAGATTGGATATAGACATGTTGGATATCTTTGGAAAGGACTTCACATTTCCTTTCAAATGGTATGCAGCATGCTTGGGTTCCTCTTATATTTCTTACCAATTTCGAGATTCCAGCTCCACTCTCCTAGTTGAATAAAGGTTTAAGTCCCCTCACATACAGCAAATTACAGCAAATTACAGCAAATGTTACTCAGATGTCTCTGTTAAATGAGACCCCAGATGATATAAACATTTCATATTCTGTTTTTAAAAATTGTCAATCATTATGCATGCAATATTACCTATCACACTCAAACAACATAGCATATCTATCTATCTGTGTGCATACTATCTATACCTTTCATTTATATCTATATGTATAAATGTGTACATGATATCTGCATACTCTGTGGGGGTTCCGGGGAAGAAAAGGCCCCCAGTAGACCCTGCTGATTGTATAAGGTGATGATAAGGGGGAACCAGCACTGACCAAGTGGTTCTTTGAGTTCAATTCCTGGTTGGTGCTTGGTTCACTAAGGGATAAGGTACAACAAAAATGATTTCCAGGTTTTGACACCCTGCTGTTTGCCCGCCCTGTCACCTTCATCTCATAGATATGATCATCATAGACAGAATTTATTTCAACCTGTTTTCGCGGCTTAGTTGTCAAAACGGTGTAAAGCATCCATTACTCACTCACTGGTATATTATGATCAACCTTATTACTTATATTCATATCCAAAGGCTAGAGAATCATTATTTCTCGATCAAATACATTAATTCTATATACTTTTGATTTTTTAAATTCTCTAAACTGTCTAATAATCTCAGTGCAAATGGCAGAGGGGAAACCTGCCTAAAATACAATTATTATCGCTTTAGTAAGCAGACATATGTTGGACTATTGTATAAGCAATTGATTTTAACCTGAAATTTCAAGCCTTTTACTTATGGTCAAATGAGTGAATAATGGTTTAATAGTTTCCAGAGGAAGTTGTAGTTCTAAAATCCAAATCCAAATTATATAATTACATATCCTGGCAGAAAGAAAGTCATGTTGAAGCCGGGTTCCCCAAGGGCAACCGAAAGTGTGATTTAGTTCGGAAGTTCAACTTTTAAAAGTTAGACCGACTATAATCCTCAAATATCAGACACATAGGTCAGCCAATCATCCCAAAAACCAGGTTTGTTGTCCCTAACCTTGGTATTAACTTAGGATTAACTTCTAATTAAACATCTAATTAAATTGAAAGGCAGCTTTCCCAAAATGGTCATCAGTCTCTAGGTACTGGGAAATTCATTTTAAGTCAATTTCTGAGCAAATAAGTTTTGCTAGAGCCACACATAGAATTAGGGGAAAATGTCAGAACTCATTTTGTTAATCCAGCATCATCTCCTAGAAGAAGCCTGGCCCACCTACCTGCCTGTCATTTGGCACCATGTAGGTGGGACAGTTCATCTTAAAGGCCTGGTCACATGTGAAGACTCAACTCAACTCAACAGTTGAGTTGGGGTGAGTGTCTGATAGTCTTGACATGTGACATGAGGTTCAAACTGGAGTTCAGGTTTTTTAAGGCTGGTCAGTCTGGTCTAAAATCTTGAGAAGATGAGGATTTGAGGGTGGATAGTCTTGGGTCTTTAGAAGAGTTTAGCAGTATACTAAAGCAGTCCTAATATGATACTGGACAGTCCTCAGTCTAAAGGAGTTTTGATGCTCTCTATAAGTCTCTATAATTATGTGACAAAGATTAAGACTCAACTCAACTGTCGTGAGTCTATTGTCCAATCAGATTAATTCAAATATACACATCTCTTTTGCCAATATATGTCATTGTGTTTATAGTTAGGGGCAAGAATACTTGGTGGTAACTTTCCAGTTTCCATATGTGATCACTGGTCAATTCTTCATTAAGACCGGTTACTTTGCAACTATCCACTCTCAACCCCTTAAGATTGTTGAGTCGAGTCTCTATATGTGAGCGGGCCTTAAGACACTGTCCCTGTGTGCCTTGTCGCGACTGTCGCTGTGACATTTACCGCAGTCTCTACTAAAAGCTTCAGGTGACATTTCAGATCTTGCCGGAGAGTACCGGTTTCAGCCACAGCAAATAAGCCTCTGCTGAGAGCTAGCAACCAGAAAGTGTTCGTTAATATCACAGCAGTAGTGAGCTTGTTATAGAGATTGTTCATGCAATGCCAGGAGGCCAGGAATGACTTCCATAAAGTTCTCAATATAATCTCCACACCCCATGTGTTAAATATCCACAATAGACACAGCTTATACAATTAATTGTTAAGTTTTAATTAAAGCAATATTATCACAATATCATCTAAATATGGCATATGTATTTGTTCAAAAGAGAAATACGTAAAAAGCAGTATATGTGTGCTTGATGATAACTGTATAAATAGAGTTTCATAAAAAAAAAAGAGAAAGAAAATCATTTGGTGTTCATGGTAACTTTTCTTGCTATTGTTAGTTATTTTCAAAATCAACTTTGTGAAACTTTTTGGCACACTTTTCTTGCTATTGTTAGTTATTTTCAAAATCAACTTTGTGAAACTTTTTGGCAGTCAATCCAGATTTGAGGATCACAATATAAAAACTATCCCACATGGCCCTCGACAAATAACAGTTATAGTTAGAATTTTTATATGTAATGATAATAACACATAAATGACCAGGACTTTTGATATCATTATTCAATGAAAATCATGATCTACATGCTTGTTTTGCATAGATAATAATTTAAACAACCATAAGGCACCATGCAGATGCTTTCAATACAATGTGTTCATATCAGCAAAACATCTATGAAGGGAAGTCTGACTTTCGTTAGCTGCTACTTGAGCAGCTATCTGACACTGAGTAGGCCGGCAGTCTGAGTTGGATCAAGTTTTTTTAATATTTTTTTCCCACCAGATTCTCTCATTTGACTGTCAGATTATCAACCTTCATGACAGCAGCTGCTTAATGAAAACTCCAAACATCACTTAAAGCCACATTCTTGTCCTTGTGACGTGCATAACTCCTGCAGCTTGGCGCCAAATTTGCGGCGTGACCAATAACATCGCCAGATAAGGGGCTGTTCATAAACGACAACATACTTTTTTTTTTTTTACCATTTTTGACCCCCCCTCCTATCCCCCTTTGCCATGCTTTTACTATAGGAATGTATAGGGGAGTGGAAGGCCCCCCCCCCAGGGCGCATGACGTCATTTATGGACAGTCAATTACGGTCTTATGTTGCAAAACATATTGCCAGCTGATGTGTCGTTAGGATTAGGTCGGAAGACGTTAACCTAACTACTGGAGGTCAAGACAATGGCTTTAATGCAATGATGGTAAATTAAACAACCATATGGCACCATACAGATGCTTTCAGTACAATGTGTTCGTATCAGCAGAACATCTATGAAGGGAAGTCTGACTTTCGTCAGCTGCTACTTGAGCAGCTATCTGACACTGTGTAGGCTGGCAGTTGGATGGAGGTCTTTTTTCCCACCAGATTCTCTCATTGGCCTTTCATATTATCAACCTTCATAACAGCAGCTGCTTACTGAAAACTCCAACCATCGCTTACAGCCACGTTTTTGACCATGTGACGTGCATAACTCCTGTAGCTTGGTGCCAAATTTGTGACGTGACCAATAACGTCATAAAATTATGTTACAAAACACATCGCCAGCTGAGGTGTCGTTAGGCTTAGATCGGAGGATGTAAACCTAACTACTGGAAGACAAGACAATGGCTTTAATGCAATGACTGTAAATTGAACAACCATATGGTGCAGATGCTTTCAGGACGAAGTGTTCTCATCAGCAAATCATCTATGGAGGGAAGTCTGACTTTCGTTAGCTGCTACTTGAGCAGCTATCTGACACTGAGAAGGATGGCAGTCTGAGTTGGATCGAGGTTTTTCTTATTTTTTCCCACCAGATTCTCTCATTTGACTGTCAGACTATCAACCTTCATGACAGCAGCTGCTTAATGGTGTGTTCTAATCCATGTGACATGCATAACTCACGTAGCTTGGTGCCGAATTTGTGACGTGACCAATAACGTCGCCAGGTTATGTTCTTATGTTGCAAAACACATTGCCGGCTCAGGTATCCTTAGGATTAAGTCGGAAGACATTAACCTAACTATCTGAGGACAAGACAATGGCTTCAATGCAATGATGGAAAATAAAACAACCATATGGCACCATACAGATGCCTTCAGGGTGATGTGTTCCTATTAGCAAATCATCTATGAAGTCTGACTTTCGTTAGCTGCTACTTGAGCCGCTATCTGACACTGCGTAGGCTGGCAGTCTGAGTTGGATCGAGGTTTTTTTAAAAAAAAATCCCACCAGATTCTCTCATTGGCCGGTCATATTATCAACGTTCATGACAGCAGCTGCTTAATGAAAACTCCAACCATCGCTTAAAGCTGCGTTCTCATCCATGAGATGTGCGTAACTCCTGTAGCTTGCTGCCAAATTTGTGACGTGACCAATAACGTCGCCAGATTATGTTTTTATGTTGCAAAACACATTGCCGACTCAGTCATCGTTGGGATTTGTTCAGAGGACTTAAACCTAACTACTAGAGGACAATGGTGTTAATGTAATAATGGTAAATCAAACAACCATATGCCACCATGCTTCCAGGACAATGTGTTCTTATCAGCAAAACGTCTATGAAGGGAAATCTGACTTTTGTTTGCTGGTTCTTGTGTAGCTATCTGATTATATATCAAAACACATATGTATCGAAATATATTAATATGAGAAGAACTGTGGGGGTCATCCGAGGGTGTCTGTATGACCCAGAGGTGTTCGTCATGTACCGAGGGCAAAGCCTGATGTACATACGAGCCCCATGTGTCGTACAGGCCCCCAAGGACTACCTCAAAGGTTCTTCAATATTCGATCACCCAAACACGATTAAAAGATTAATGAAAATGCTGTAAACAAGGAGTACAGCCAGTCACTACGCATCAGTGCATATAAGGGGCAGTGAGTCTTGACAGGCTGTATGGACCACTCCTCAGTTCATGTTTTTTAACATTATTTATTCTTTGTTTGGCCACACTCTGACGACCCCTGTGGGTCTTCTTATATTAGTACGTACCACTCCTCAGCCATGCGGGAGATAAATAACTCTGTTTATAGCCATAATTTCTATTGCTCTCCTCATACTTCTTTCAACAAACCCTTTTAATTTCAACTTGTAGTACATGAAATAAAGGGAATCAGATATCCATGGTAGGGACGACACATCTGTTGATTTCCTTTCCCGATTTGTCGGTACTTCCGAATAATAACCGATCGCGCTTTTGTTGGGCTTACAAATTAATATTGACATTGACATCACTGACTGCCTTGAACAATATTTTCTACCCCGGCATTTGAATATGGCGTGAAGTGGAATTGATAGAATTTCTCCTCCTCTGAAATAATTACAAAAGACGATTCATCAAGGGGAAATGGGTCATTTGTGACTCCGTCATTGGAGACTTCCAACAATAACTTATTCTTGACTCCGACTTTCAAGAGTTCCACTGGGTACCCCGCTATTTCTGGTTGGATGATGGTGATGATGATGATTGTTGGAGCTCGAGGTCAATCATCAATTTTTCAGCAATATCAGGACCAACTCATGGATTTGGCTGTACAAAGTACTGTGATCGAATCTATGGGGTGGGAACAACTAAGCCCAAGCAAGAATATGATGTTATTATAACATTGCAACAACGTTCTGTTTAGTTCTGCTTTGATTCTTGTTACCTTATTTTGATGGCACACAAAAATGTCTTTAGAACCTAATGCTGTGACGTTGCACTGTTATGTTCTTGTGACATTCTTGTAACATTCTTTCATGTTTTAATAACATTATGATAACATTCTTTATTAGTGAGGTCTCAACTTCGCTATAATGTTATTAAAACATGCTTTCTTGATTGACAACATCGATTCCTCTTATTGAATACATCGGTTGCTCTTATTGAACACATCAGTTTCCCTAATGGGACACATTGGTTTTCCTAATTGAACACAGTGGTTGCTCTAATTAAACAAATTGGTTACTCCAATTAAACATATTGGTTGCTCTAATTGAACACATCAGTTTCCTTAATTGAACACACCAGTTGCTATAGTTGAACACATTGGTTGCTCTGGTTGATCAATTTCTCTTCAAGTGGTACAGAAGAGAGAAAACAGTTACAAGCTGTTTTACTTCAGAAGCAGTAAAATCCTCACTTCAGAAGCAGTAAAGTCATCCCTTCATACTAAACCAGTATGGGAGACTAATGTGTCGGTTGGAATAGAGTCAATTCTAAGGGAATTACTACTGGTACCAGCCCAGTGTCCACTAAAAGAACCAGCTCTACCATCCACCCACTCACTGCAATAAAAGACAGAAAAAACAAGTAGAAAGGTAGAAAAATAATCCGCGACTCCGCCAGCGCCCTCCCACGAGACGCCCCTGAACCACTCAGGCCAGTAACCACCTGACACTGGATGCAGAGTGCTGCCCTTAAACTGATGGATCAACTTTAGCTAGACTTACCTGAGGCAATTTGTCACTACAATGTCATGTGACCCATTGCTGAAAACCAACTGTATTAAAAAGACATTTGCGTAACAACAAACACTATTGGCAATTTCTTTTATTAACAGTATTGCGCTCAGTTTTGACACACACCAACAACCTTTCGGCCATTTCGCACTACCAACCTCTAGCTGCAAATGGGAGCCCAAATTTCCCAGCACCGGGATCAACCGAACATGCAACTGGACAGCCAAGGTCGAGATGAGCCCGACACCCCAGACCCGGTCCCCCGATGACACTAAAATAACCTCCTCCCCCAATACTAGTGAACCCTTGCACTCCACCCTTGAGGAATGAACCCCAGCCTCAGAGTTCTACCGATCACCCCAACCCTGTTCACCCTCGTGCACGAGGCACGACTCTCGATCCCCCAAAAATTGCTCTCCCGCCCTGAAACTTTGATTGGCCCGAGACTGAAAAACCCAAACTCCGCTTCGAGGAAAATGGAAACCTGGAATCCCTGAAGAATATCACACTTGTTACAGCACCTTTTATACTATAGGAAACTCTGTTTGGAGAGTGGAAACAACCTGATCTCTACCCACAATAGCCCTGCAGCACATTCTCCAAGCAGATATAACTTCTCCTATTTCCCAACACTGATACACACATTGCAAGGCCACTGCTTGGAGAGCAGCATCCTAGGCAATCTCCACCCAAATCCTTACCATCAAATAGCCTTTTTTCGGACCAGAAAAGAGAGCGGTCGGTGCTGGAGATTTACTGCACCTTATGCCATTACGTCTTTTTTTATATTTCTTGCGGCGCTTGGGAGCAGCCATTTTGTCTCGGGCAAATCGGGCGATGCTATAAAAAAAGTACTTGGGCATACACATATTGATTTGTCCAGACATCTATGATTTATGCGTGTGATCAACCCATTTGCTACTCCAATTTGGTTATCCCTGTTTTGCAATTCCCTATAAAGCAGCATTTATTTAATCTTGCAAGCATAAAATATAGTTATCTACCCTAAAGGTTGGTTTATGAGCCATAAGAGAATTAAGTCATCTCTAAGGCAGTGGACAAATAGTGGATTGTCATATAAGGTTTGCTCTTACAAAAGAAATTCAGATTCATTTTCATTTTCATTTTCCAAATGGTGGAGATGTTTGTTTTCATAATCAAATAGAAAGTCTGTTTGAATTGATTTTTGTGTTGATTGAAGCCCACTGTTTCTCTGTTGAACTTTGGTTTAATGTCACCCATCAGCTATCTATTTCATGAGACAGACAGACACAGACAGACACAGAGACACGCAAAGACACACATTGTCTATAGCTAAATATTTCATTATGTTTACACTAACTCTTGATGTATATTATAGATTAAGCCATTGTCAAATTAAGGATTGACCTATATTGAAGTGAAGGGCAAACAAACTCTGGGTTGTACAATTCTATTCAGACAGTATGTCTCTTAGCTCAACCTCATGGCCAATGTGTGTATACAGTTATTTAAAATACAAACTCACAGCCTATATCCAGCTGTGTTACGAATAGCTGATACGTTAGCCGGCTGTCCCATAGGGGAATAGTGATCCCGTATAGGACCATTAATTTGGTGTAGTATGGTACGCTCCACTTACAAAGCCATTTCACAGTATACGAAGAACTTAAGGTTACAGAAAAAAGTACAAACCATTTATATTTATCACACACAGCGACAGAAATGTGACCATGTTTCAAACATGTGATCAATTAGCAGTATGAACTGATTGACCTTGGTTCGTTTGAAAGTAAATCAGAAAAGGAAAAACAAATTAAGATTAAAAAGTTGATTTTAGAGGAAGACAGCTAAAATAAGCTTAATTGAGATTAGGGAAAGGTGATGGACACATTCAAAAATTGTGTTTGACTATATATGATACCAAGTTTATGCAATAATTGATGTATATTCACATTTGATTGTGTATAAATGAGGATTGTCCTCTTCCTGGGACTGCCCCAGAAGGGAGAATATGGATCAGTGGTTTGCTCCAGAAAAGGGGCAGATAGAATGATATTTGGCAGCCAAACCCCACGTCTTGATACTGTTTATGCTTTTTTTTAAATGTATATTTACATTTAGCGGTGTATAGAAGAGGGTCATTCTGTCCCTAGGACAGCCCCAGAAAGGAGGCAGTTAGACCGATGTTTGACCACTGAAGCCCCTGAGAGCAGAATTGATGTAGGGGGTCAGCGATGTCTGAGGCTAACAGTGAGAGAGGGGGAGGATGGACTGTGCCTGTTTTGTACTGGACACTGGTCAAGGGTATTCAGCTTATGATCAGCTTTCCACCTCATCATAGCAAGGCAAGTTTGAATTTTGTTACACGAGTTTGAGCTTAATTTATGAGAGTTTTGTCATACAACAGCTGCATACAAGAGTTTCAAGCTCGTGTACAGTTACCATAAGAGAACATAAGCTCCCCTAGCTATGGAGGTTTATTATGAAACAGAGCACAGGACCAGGATTCATAATCAGTTTAGCAGAAGTGCATTAAGCAGGTACTCCTATAGTGAACATTTCCATGATTCCATGATGTAACTGTAGTGTTGTAAAACAATTATATTATATTGTGTTGGCGTTTTCCTTAGCCGATTGTACATTATCACTGTTATGATCTCATTATGAATGACATCAAGTATTCCTTTGAACAAAATCAAAGGATATCATTTAAAGTGAAAGTATTCTTTTGGCTTATCTAGCTCAATATCAGTATGTACACCTTTGTAACTAATGTGGTTTTGTAATTTCTTTGGTCTAACCACGTGCACAACGTTAGCACACTCATCATAGACCACTGAAACATGTCAAATAAGGATGTCATTGTGGGAAAAAAGTAGTTAAAAGTTGAAAGTTGTTGGTGTAGCCAGAAAGTAAGGGTATAACAACACTAACTCTATCCAAGGCATTTTGTTATTTTCCCCTCTTTTGTAGTTTAGTGGTCTACCAAAAGGTGGGAGGGGAAGAATCCCTGGATCCCCCTCAATGCATCTACTATAGAGTAATATCCATCCAGGACATTTGGCACTGCCTAGTTGTTTTGCGATACCAGTATTCGGCCTGTGGGGGGTGACCGGGCATTCTGGGAGTTTTCGGTCAGCCGGACTAAGGCGGCTTTAATGGACAGAGGCAGTGAGATTAGTCGGCCTGGTTCGGGCTGCGGGACCAGGAAGCCAACTGCTATAGAGGATAGGGTGTTTTCGTGTACTTGTCTCTTTTGGTTAGCCAGCTATCTACTAGTTTAACCTTAGATGAAGTGAATGGTGCAAAATGGTTTTGCTTAGTATTGAAATGAAGGGAATTTGAAACATAATGGAAGATTACAGCTTAATTGAAGGTTCTTATTTTTACATTTCTACATGTTTATATTTCTTCAACAAACTTAACATTTCTCTGACTTTTTGACATAAGTAAGCAGTCCTATACAATATAGAAAGATTAAAGCAGCATTCCCACTTTGGCGACTAAAATGTTAATTTCCGGGCAACTAGTATTAACCCTTTCCAACCACAGCGACCATGACTGAAATCAAGCCCTAGTCACCAATGGAAGAAAGGTTTACACTAATCGTCCAGGGACTAAAATCTTCGTCGCCGAATGGGAATGCAGCTTACAGGTTAATGGAAGGTTATATTTATCTTATTTTTAGTTGGACACATGTTATTATTTCAACAACATTCACCCATACCAATGATGGTTTAGCAAGCAAATATTGATAATTTATTATGTTAGATAGTTGTTATGAGATTCAGTGCAAGCTGTTTTGAGGTGATCTTTTTTGGCCATTTTCATGATGTCATAACTGGTTCGCTGACATTGCGGAAATGGGTGACATTGGAGGCAGGTGATTCTTTCAAAGATTTTCATTTGTGAAAAGACCAGTCATGGGATATGATAACCTGGTGGGATATTAGTCATTTAGCTCTATGTCCATTATTAAGTGAGTTATTGATGAAAACAAGCTAATATTGCATTTTCCCTAAAAACATGTGACCCAGGCAGAATTTTCCAGAGATTAAGATTATGAGGAAAAAAGCATTCTATTTGTTTATGAAAGTCCTTTTTAAAAGGGTAGGGGATTTCAAACTCCCATATTTCAGCCTATAATGGGAATATTTAATAATGGTTTGCACTGTCTGAAAGGTAGGATTGCAAATTTAGATTCCAACTTTCCCCCTCTAGGACACCAATTCCCATGATTGGTCACAAATATAACATAGGCAATAATTTGACTATCATATCTTTGTGAACCTATATAGCTAAACTATCGTTGTCTATACTCTGACTTTTTATATAAATAGATAGACAGTCCTGCTGGTTCTGGGGGGACCCATATTGAACCGGCATCTAAGCGCCCACTGAGGCATACCGGTAAATGGCCAATAAATGGTCTTGGGTGACTTAAGGTCACTATTATTGGTCTTTACTGGCCACTTTATTTGATTAGGTCATCTATTTCTTGTTCAGAGGAGTAAAGTGACTTGAGTATATTCACATAAACATTTCACAACATACTAGTTTTCTTATGTGGTTTCATTTTATTGAGTATGGAAATTTCCCTCCTCCTAAGATGGCAACCATATTGTTTTTATTATTCATGGGAATCATGTTGCATATAACTTTATCAAGAAGATAAAATGTTTTGAATGGGGATTCGTCATATCAATATCAATAAAGATCATAATTGAAAAATGGATTTGCATGCAATTATTGTGATCTAAAAGATATAAACATTAACTAAGTGTCTCTTCCATATATATACAACCAAAATTAGATTCATATAGCTAATACAACATCATGCAATATAAACTTTCAATTTAATGTTTTGACTAGAAAATGAATGTATTTATGCTGGTCTCAAAAGATATTAATTGACTCATTATGAATATTTACAGACCTTCAACTTCTAGATTGAAATTGATTGAAAAAGTTTGAATTCAAAGTTGGTGCCCTTCTTCAAGTATATCATGCTGTGCACCTCCTTGGGGCCAATACATAAAGCAATGGGGTGTGGCAAAAGAACTGACAAGTATGGACCAAAGGGTCATCTGAGGGGATGGGTTATGGCTTTATCACTCGCACGGCCAATGAGGGGTGCGTATTGTAAACAGTACATATTGCCAGGCCATACGTACCCCTCACTCTAGACTCTTTTTGTCAGTAATTTTAACATATTTTGAACATTGCTTGGGTGATGAAATAAAGAAGGACCTTAGGGAGTGTCCATACACTGAAAACACAAAGTCGTCAGAGAACCACAGCAAAGTTGTCAAAGGGTTGTCACAGGTCACTTTTGGGCTCTCATAGGTAACTTTTGGGTCATCACAGGGCTCATTTCAGGCCATCAATGCTGTGTGATGACCTTGTGACAATCCTTTGAGTCATTTTCTCCTGACTACTTTGGGCCAAAAAGGTCATCAGAGAAGCAAAAATCAAGACCGGGTTGTCATAGGGTTGTCAAGGAAGAAAATGATGTCTATATCAACCCAGTGTTGTAAGTAAATGGTGTCAAAACCATACAACTCATAGGCCTCCTATGTGTAATGGCCATACCTAATAACTAGTAATAACATAATAGGAAGCCATGATAATGATTATGATATCTACAACATGAAAATATTCATAAATGATATTTTTTTCTAACAGACACAGACACAGCATGTGACAACCTTGGGTTGTCGTTTTTGGCACCACTTTTGACAACTCTGTGTTTTCAGTGTAGGTGGCCGTACAACCCATGGGGATCATACAAACCTCAGGCTTTGCCCTCGGTATGTGACGACCCCTATGGATCGTATGGCCACCCTGAGATGCCACCGCGGTCCTTCTTGTTATAGTATTCCACTTCCCAATTTTACTGACAATTCTTAAAATTGCCAGAGTGAAAAAAGGCAATGTTGACAAACATCCAAACATACGTGGCATGCATCTATTTCTTAGAAACTTAGAAATTACCAACAATTGTTGAGTCAAAATCGCTTTGTGGAATACAAGCTTGACACACAAAAAAGGTAAGAAAATTACTTGATGACACATGTTAAAGAAATACATTTTAGCTTATGAAATACCAGCATCGTCGAAAAATACATAAATAATTCTGTGTACACACTCCCCTATTGTGTACTTCTCCATACAGATGCCTACTCTATGGGGAAATCCATCAATTAAGTTCATGTTGTCAGCTGACTGTATAAAAGTTGCCTAGTGAGTATGGGGCTTTAGATGTATACAGGGACATCTGCATACTTTCAAGATTTTCAGATTCCCCCTTACCCCCTTGGTGCCTACATAATTAATGGATGGCCCCTATACGTCTGTGTATATATCCTCAGCCTGTCCTCAGGTCAGCCCCTTATCTCAGTTTACTGGTCAGTAAGTAGAGGTTGATACAGGACAGGTCCTTTGGGTCAGGCGTCCCCACACTGGTCAGGGGCGGATACAGGATTTCTGAGAGGGGGGATCAGCATATATATATATATATATATATATATATATATATATATATATATAGGCTGATTACTAAAAAAGCATGCGTCCATGCACATGAACTTGACATTTTTCCTTCTTTTTGTAGTTCTTGGATCCACCAAAAGTGGGGGGAGGGGTCAGGATCCCCTGAACCCTTCCCCCCTGGACTCATCCTTGCTGTTTCTTTTTGAGTTAAAATCAAAAAGGAAGAGAAAATGGCTTCATCAACTTCTCCATTTTATATGAATTTCTTATTATGACTTTTCTATAAAACATCAGAGTGTCCTGGTGCATGGCCAAGTAAAATACTGTCTAAAAGTTTTAAATGAGTTATAGTAAATATTTCTTTATAAAAATTTTATAAAGAAATATTTACTGTCTAAGTATTCAGACATTTAATGTCTTTAAGCAACTAGTCGGCTGAACTGCAGGTTTGGGTATTTGTATGGGGAATTCTTGTTAAAACAGTGAGTTTTTCACATCATCAAATCAAGAAACCTGTACAATCTTTGCTTTCTGGCTATTAATGTGGAACATTTACCCTATTCTGAATAGGATTTCCCCAGTATTCTCTGACCAGCATCAATAACATGCGACTATGACATATTTCCCTTATGGTCATAGTCGGAATGATCATCTCATCATTTGAATTGAGATAAATGGTATATACCTGATGGCTATACATAAAAAGCACATCATTATAAAAGGATTTCAGGGTATCAGAAAATAGATTTATTAATTTTCATACAAACATGAGCAGACATTGTAACATCCCTCAAGCCTTACAAGCAGAATGGTACACAGCATTGTTTTGCAGAGATCTCCTTGCAACACCCTCTGTCTCTCTGCCCTGTGACCTCAGGCAAAAGTATTCATTAACAAAGGACCTTTTTAGGCTTAAAAGGGAAGTAGACATGAACTTAAACAGTTTTAAGACTGGATTTCAGTTTTTGCTTTAAGAGCTGAGCTTAGTTTTCTATGCTGAATCAGGAAAGTGTAAGCCTGTATTCCACTTGGCAATTCTGACTGCCCGTAATATGGTAATTCATAACTTTTAATAAATAATATTGATTAATGTGGCAAAAGACCATGCATGTTATATATCATCTGAATGGGAATTAAAAATCCTTTCTAATGATACGTAACATGTCTATGTTCAATCCATATTGCCACTGCCGATTTATGAAGTTGCGAGTAGAATCGGCAAGTGGGATAGAGCCTTAGGCCCTGAAGCAGTTAGGTCTTGGAGGGACGCTTACTTAGAATGATGCGGAGATTAAACAGTTTTTGTGGTGATGGAGAGCATAAATCCTATTATTTCTGTGAGACTTCACAAGAAGATTTTTTTCAAAAGAGCAATGTGATGTCTTCAACAATGATCTCAGCATTTCATGCGCTATAAGCATTTCGTAAGAGCGCCAAATGGTATTGTTGTATTACTTCTAAAATAGTAAAATTTGAAACCCACCCAGGCATTGATAATTGTGAGTATTTTACTGCAGACGTAAAGCAAGAATTTTCACATGTCCCTTGGAGCAGATTTTCAGAACAATTTTTAGAACAATTGGGGAACAATTGAGGCCATAAGCATGCTGGGTAATGTTCTGGGTGATGTATTTCACAACCTTCTACAGCATGAATGTATGACAATGCAAAACGGCCTTAATAAGACATTTTTAGTTGATGATTACAGAAAAGTTATTAACATTGGTTGTGCCCATTACACAGATAGTATGTCATTAATTTGTAAATGATTAGTGTAATACAGCCTTCAGGGATTTTACCCAGCCAACCACGTGACATTATCATAACGTTGCAGCAATATTCTGGTTTGGTTCTTGTTAAGTTATTTTGATGGCTCCCAATAACATTGCTGCAATGTACTTCTGTGATGTTGCACTGTGTTATTACAATAACATTCTAGTTATATTCTTCAACCTAAGCAGAATGTTATTATAATGTTCTGATTTGGTTTCGTCTTAACCTCACCAAAAATAATATCATAATAACATTCTGATTTGATGAGGTTCCAACCTCACCATCAATAATGTAATTGTAAAGTGCCATCTTAGTAAGTAACAGACTGACTAAAAAAGTATAGTTGCACAACGTTTCTGTTATATTACAAGGTGGCTGGGTTGCCTGTCAATTCTCCTTTATTATGTACATTTCCTTTTTCCCTCTAATCTCATTGGTTGTTTTTTCTTCTCTATGTGCAGGCGTTCATCACGTGTCCACTGGGGCTGCACATGATTGGCTACGTGATGATGTGTTACGGGGCGTGTGACGCGCTCTCGTCCTTCATCTTCGGCCACCTCCAGCGCTGTGTCAGCCGTACTGCCATACTGCTTGTTGGTAAGTTAATTTCCAGCTATCAGGAATATCTGAAAACTGTTGTAAAATGTCAAAAATAAACCAAAATAGCCATAAAGAGGTGTACCCATTGAGGATGTTAAAAGAAATATGTTCAAATAGTGTTAACGTCTTTCGAAAATATCAATGTTAGATATTGGCCGAAAGCAACTTATCTGACCAGAATCTAAAGCCCCATATCCACTCGGCAATTTTGACCTTAGCAATCATATATTTTTCTCTGATTGCCTGTCAGTATAGTGAATTGACATGTACATGTTATAATCTGAATGAGGTAAATCATCAGACAATTTTAGCATCAAGGGGGGTGGGATGGTGTAGTGGGTTAGGTTCTTGTCTCTCACGTGGCTGGACTGGGTTCAAGTCTGGGAGCCCTTTGCCTGCTAAACTGCCTTGCCTTGCCGTTGTTTCCACCCCCATAGATTTGATCACAGTACTATCTACAAGCCAAAAAGGGATGTTGGTCTTGATATAGCTGAAAAATTGCTGAATAGACCTTAAACACCAACACATCATCATCGTCATCAACGTATTCATTTCAATGACTGGCGATCAGAGGAAAATATGATTGTTAAAGGTCAAAATCACCTAGTGGGGCTGTAGTTATGTCACTAAAAGGGTTATTCCCTGTGGGGACCAACAATAAACGTTGAGTGAACTCTCACTCACCTCTTACCATTTATATTGAACGGAGTGAGACCATATGGTATTTTCCTGGAATTAATCCATTAAATTGAGACCCAGTGGGACAACAGATGATAAGCGTTGCATCCATTGTCTTTCTTCTTTATCTCTCTCTGACTGTGCTTTAACGGAAATTAATCATAACCATGACACCACTGTAGCCAGGCATTTTAATCAATGCCCGGTTGACCAACCTAAGCTGACCCAAGGTTTTAACATCTCGGTCCTCTCCTTCATATCCTCCCCACCTGACTCCGTTAAAGCACAGTCAGAGAGAGATAAAGAAGAAAGACGATGGATGCAACGCTTATCATCTGTTGTCCCACTGGGTCTCAATTTAATGGATTAATTCCAGGAAAATACCATATGGTCTCACTCCGTTCAAAATAATGTCTATCCTTGACCATACCGTATTGACCAGTGACATTACACACTGCTTCAGCAGTGTATGGACATAGTCCTACCACTTTTGACCAACTTCCATCTTCCCCCTACCATGACTAAATCTCATTTAAAGCATGGATTAAAAATGGGGGAATTCACCAATATTACTTGAATATTGGGATGGACCTGCTAACACAACAAATCTCTAAAATTCATTGAGATTCAAAACTTTTATTTTATTTAAAAAAAAATTCATTTGGGAATCTTCAATGGAATTTATTCTATAAGATCGCCCACACATTCGCACCTGATGATCCTTTTATGGTGAAACCACCCAATACCAACATTAAAATAAAACCATGTGCTGACTCCATCTTTTTGGATCACTGGGGAAACAACACAACAATGCTGATCCCTGGAGCACAACATTTCCTGATTCACATCCAATTTTGATGATGTCACAACCAAGGTTGCTACACAAACCTGGGTTGTCAAGCGGGTTACTGTTGGCAACTTCTAAGTGTAACTGACACTTGGTGTGGTAGTGCTTGGCAACACAGACCTACAAATCCGTCTCTTGCTCTTACCATTTATAAATGATGTCACACTTATTCGGGGTACTTTTATGACATTTCAGGCAGTGTCACACTGTTCAACACACCCATCCCCTTGTGTATGGATGGCCCTTTAATTCATACATGATGAATATTAATGTCATGAAAGGGGATATAATGGTTACACTGCCCACTCTAAGAACCAGGAATACAATCAAAACTATATTTCTCTCTGGCTTAAAACTAGGAAGTCTGGTAAGAGTAGGAGAATAGAATAAAGAAAAACTGTCAGTGGCCTGTTTCATAATAACCTCCGTAGCTACAGAGGTTTTATGTGTGCTAACGAAAACTGTATGGGAGTTTGAAACTCCCATAAGCCACAGTTTCATAACAAAACTCATATATCAAGCCCAAACTCTTGTAACTCAAGCCCAAACTCTTGTAAATCCATCCAAAATCATGTTAACAAAAACAAAACTCCCGTAGCTATGATCCACTTTTTGGTCATTATAGCTATGTGAGTTTTATGCAGTGCAAAAACATATGGAGGTTTCTTATGAAGCCAAAGAAAGCCTTTGAACTTCGAATGCGGGGTTTCCTGTGACTTCACGGGGAATATCACTTGTCCAATATGTCAATGCCAAGTATTTTTTACCATAATAGAGGATGCTTATAAAGTCCAACAACCAATCAAGTCAACTCCTTTTTAGTTTTTACTGCTGGCTAATGGACAATCTCTCCAGTCTTAGATAGCCTTTTTATGACTTGGCAAAATTAGATATATTGATCTTGGGAGAAACTTAATTAATAAGGTCATTAAATGAGAATGGGGAATGATAAATGGGGACAGTAGAAGGAGTGATGGGGGTGGGGGAATTCCTGGGCAGCATCAAAACCTTAATTGTCATTGATTTCCTCAGATTTATCCACTAGATTGCTCAATTTCAAATAATGCTTCTCCTTTAAGTTCAAGGCACATTTTTCAGTGAGCAATCTTTAGGTTCTTTTCAGTCTTTGTTGGAAAACACTGAAGGAAACTGAAAAACTAAGACGCAAATAAAAGACTCAAGATTAAAGTCGAAAGGAAAAATTCTTTGAATCAATGGCTTTTTAGGTTTCGTACTCAGACTTTTAAGAAGTAGGACCTTTTTTCGAATCAATTCATTGAAAGCCATCTTAAATTTGACATTATTATCGATCGGTTGTGATTTGAAGGACGACAGTTGCAAACAGTGAGGTGGAAATGAAGCCGTGAAAATAAGCCTCCAAGTACTTGGTGAACCCAGGAGCAGATCCAGAAATTGAAAAAAGGGGATAAGACTTCAAACATGAATGGAGGCAGGGGACCCTATTGAAACCTCACCAAATCAGAACGTTATTACAACGTTATTTTTTGGTGAGGATAGGACGAAACCAAAACAGAACATTATAAGAACGTCCTGTTTAAGTTGAAGAACGTAACCAGAACGTTATAATAATGTCGCAGTGCCACGTTGCAACAGTAGTTGCAGCAACGTTATTGGAAGCCATCAAAATAATGTAACAAGAACCATTACAGAACAAAACAGAACGTTGCTGCAACGTTATAATAACGTCACATGCTTGCCTGGGTTTGGTGATTGTGACTTTGTGAACTGTCCATATCAGGATTCTTTGTTTGTGTAATTTATCTATCTTCAACTTGAAAAAGCTGCTAGTTTACATCAAGACCAGCATCATGGATTATGATGATGTTGTAATAGTTACATGAACCTTGATACAAACAAATCCCTATACACTATATAAAATGCACTTACACTCACAGTATTAGAGGACAGGGATGCATAGGTCCTGACATCTAAACTGAACAAATTTAACTGAATAATGAAAACATTTCAACCATTAACCTTCTGTATATTTTATAAGTTCAAGTACAGAACTACCATTTGCTGAAACAGAATATTAAAGTAATGCCCCAAAATACCCCCTCACACATTTTTTAAACTTGTGTGCAAGTTGTCGCTCTTAACGGCAAAGTTGCATACACTCGTTGTTGAGCCGCGATGACTCTCGCTGTTTGTGAAAACCCTCACAACAGCGAGACCCATCATGTGACAGGGCACAGGTTAATTATGGCTTGTTTTCATCAAGAAAAACAGAGGTCTGATGTCATGTATACACATAACAATAGCAAAGGATGAATATCCATGATATACTTTTAAAATGTACTTACTATTATTTGCAGAATGTTATAGTAATCAAGCAGCTGTTTTAATGATATAAAAAGATTCACGTCTTACATAAAATGAATATAGCATGCTTATTCTTTCTCCTGATACATTATATAAATTCTATAGTTCTAGTGTGGCTTTGTCAACAAAATCAGCCAAAATGAACTTGTACTTAAGCTACAGAATATCATTATGCCCTGGGTAAGGGGTCTTCCATTTAGTTTGAATGCACGTTTTCAAACATTTCAGAACCTCAGCCCCCCTCCTTTGTGGACAAAAGTACATATTGAACATACACAAATTCAGGGGTGGATACCAGAATTCAAAAAGGGGGTCCGTATATAATTTAAATACTAAAATGGCATGCATTCGTATGCTTGTGTGTGATGTTTTTTTCTCCTCTGCAAGTTTAAGTCCCCACCAAAAGGGGCAGGGGTCAGAACCCTAAGGACCCCCTCTGGATCCACCCCTGAAATTAAAAGAAATAATAGACCCCCTATGCAGACTAACTTAACGGAAGGCCCCCAGGGAGAATAACAAGCCTTGCTTTAAGCGCTGTAATGGATTGCGGGATAAAAGTGAGTGATCACAGAGGGAGGTCGAGTAGGCGGAACAGGATCTACTATTTACCAGCCTCAGAAAGGTCCACAAATTACCCACTGTCTGGTGACTGAGTGGGTTTTAGGGAGTCGGTTAATGTGTCGGTTCAGTATAAGCAGTTATTCAAAACCAGAATGATACCTGAAATAACACCAGATTTGTCCTTTATATATTTCTTTTCAATAAAGTGGTGAATAAAATTTGTTTGAAAAAATCTTTTGGGTTTTTTGCTATAGTAAACCAATGACCAAAAGCCCCAACAGGGTATTATTTTGAAAGTATCTAAGTAGTCCTATTCAGTGCATCAATAAAGATAACTCTATGTTCAATCTTCACCCAAAAGCCTTTCTACTTTACCAGCCTTCAGAAATGTCTCTGGCACTCCCTTAACACACTGTGATGGCTGGCTTGGGGATCTCCCTATTGTTTCCTTGTTGTCATAAATTGGTCTCTCTGGAGTCAGCGGAAGCTTTCTAAGGGATAGCTTATAACTGAACCAATTCAGATAAAATACCCTGGTGGCCTTTGGAAAACAAACTTAAAAAATGAGAGTAATGTAAAGGCCGTATTCCAAAATTTACCCACCACATGGTAATGTTCTATACCCGTAGCCTGTACTTTCGGCACGATTTTGACCACTGAAAGTGCGATATCGGCTACCGAAAGTGCAATATCGGCTGCAAATCGGCAGCGCTCTTTCGGTATGTGGAATATGGCCTTAAGAATTACTAAAGAAATATGACTAAATTGAAAATGTAAAAGGAAAAAAGTGAAATGATTACAAATGAATGTTCTTGTGATATTCCCTGCTCTCCCACACCCCTCTGCATTGCCCCCCCCCCCCTCCACTCTTCCCGAGGACTTATCTGAGATCTGTGGCCGTCCTGCAGGCGCCTCCATAGATCTGCCCAGATATTAATCTGCCTCCATCCCCCATCCCAGCTCCAACAGGCAGTGGTTGGGGGGGGGGGGACTCAGGATGGGTGGGGGTTCTGATCCTGGCTCAAAGGTAAGTATGGGTATTTGGTATGATTTTTTAAAAACCATGATAAAATTTCCAACACACAGCCTTGTTAGCTGGAAGGATGGGGGCCATTACGAAATTAAAAAAAAAGAAGTCATCATATCCATTGACAAGATATTTAGATCTGTAAAGTCAACATGTTGCAATTGGCTTCAATAGGGACAATTACAGTTCTGCTCTTCTAAAAGTGAATATCCATAATTTCTACTTTAAATGTTCAAATTATGTAGATATGACCAGAGTTGTTATTTTAGGATAAAGAAAACATAGGGTCACCATTAAAAATCAATACTTATTTCTGAAAATACCCAAAATTGACCCTAAAATCCTAAAAATATAACCATTTTTGTGGGCCATGGCAACAATATTGATCTATATTCATAGAATGCCTATTGCGTGGTGTGGGTTTAAGCATCTGCACCCTCGTTCACAATGGTTCTTTACAAGATCACACCATCCTGGGACTGCAGCCTGACCCAGATATTTCCTGAGGTTTAAAATGGGAAATTGTTAAGAGATTAATGGCCAAGCCAACAGAATCAATAGTGAAAAGGCTCTTAATCAAAATGCATAACATATTAACTAAAACATTGGGCAGTATGGTATGATAGTGGTAGGGTAAAGGACCAACTAGGGATACTGCAGTGTCTCAAAATCATGTCCGTCAAGAAATCTATTTATCTGCATCTCTATTGTGGGCGATTATACCATGATAAGAACATCTAGCCATATTCATAGAATGCGCATTGTGTGCTGACAATTTTAGCATCTGCACCCTCGGTCACAATACCTCTTGCGGGACCCATACTGCCACCGCTTCCTGACCCACATAGCTCCTGAGGTCTGAAATGGGAAATTGATAAAAGATTAATGGCAGAGCCAACAAAATGAATTGCGGAAAGGCTCTTTTCATAAGATATTCACTAAATATATGGTATGATATAGCATGAAGGTAAACAACCAACTAGGACCTCTCCGATGTCTAAAAATCATGTACATCCAGAAATTAAACTTATCTGCATCTCTTTTGTGGGTCATTTTACCATGACAAGAATATTGGGCCATTATATTCATAGAATGCCCATTGCGTGGTGTCAATTTTAGAATCTACACCCTCGTTCACAATTGCTCCTTGTGGGACCCCATACTGCCACCGCTACCTGACCCACATAGCTCCTGAGGTCTGAAATGGGAAATTGATAAGAGATTAATGGCCAAGCCAACAGAATGAATAGTGGACAGACTCTTAATCAAAATTAATAAGGTATTGAGTGAAATATTGGGCAGTATGGTATGATTGTGTAAAGGTAAAGGACCAACTTGAGACTCGGTCAGTCTCAAAATTACCTTGTCTCCAGAAATCAGGCTTCTGTGCACCTCTTTTGTGGGCCATCTTACCATGACAAGAATATAGGGCCATATTCATAGAATGCCTATTTTGTAGTGTTGATTTAAGCATCTGCACCCCCGGTCACAATGGTTCTTTACAACATCGTCCTGGGACCACACCCTGACCTAGATATTTCCTCAGGTCTGAAATGGGAAATCGACAAGAGATTTAAGTCTGAGCCAACAAAATGAATAGTGGAAAGGCTCTTAATCAAAATACACGATATATTGACTTAAATTTTGGGCAGCATGGTATGAATGTGTGAAGGTAAAGAACCTACTGGGGATACTGCAATGACTCAAAATCATGTCCATCCAGAAATCAAACTTATCTGCATTTCTTTTGTGGGTCATTTTACCATGAGAAAAAATTGAGCCATATTCATAGAATGCCCATTGCGCGGTCTCAATTTTAGCATCTGCACCCTCGATCACAATAGCTCCTTGTGGGACCCCATACTGCCACCGCTCCCTGACCCAGATAGCTTCTGAGGTCTGAAATGGGGAATTGATAAGAGATTAATGGCCAAGCCCACAAAATGAATAGCGCCATACTTGGACAGGCCCTTAACCCCTTGCTGACGGCCCCAAAAAGGATTTTAACAAAGAAAATGAGCATACAAAACTTTGTTTCTAAATTTTGATATTCAATAAGATTGTTTGATCAGAAAGTTTTATGGCATCATACAGCGGATTATCAGAGGCTTTGAAAAATATATTTACATATTTGATTTTGGTTGCCATGGTTACTATAGAACGTTTTGAATAGTCATGACATTTCTCAAAAAATGAATATTTTTAGGTCATTTTTTTTTTCAAATGCCCAATAATCTGAAAAAATATTGATTTTAGTGAGAAAAACCCAATTATGAAATTGTTCTTCAAGTTATTTCCAATCATTTGATACCATGTTCTTATAATCATCAATATTTTTCAAGTACCTATGTTAACAGGATGATAGGTATGTCATGCTCCAAAAATGGTCAAATTTCCATTATTTCCAGTAATTCATAATGAAATATAAAATAAAATTGTGTAAAAATAATGAAAATGTAAATTATGACACAAAAATATTTTGAAATATCATTGAGGTCATTTCACTGAATGATTGTACACTTTTTTATACGATTTAAATATCAGAGCTAAAGCACATTATAAAAATAATGATCAAAATTATGACATGTGTGATCTAGTGGGCGGCCATCTTGAATTTGCATGAAAATGGCTGGTTTTTAGCCATTTTTTCAGAATAATAGGGTTGGATTATTTATAAATCAAACTACAAAACTGCATGTAAAAGAGTCAAGTTTATATGAAGTATGCCTATGAAAATTGTGAGCAATCTACCATCATCTAGAAGGAAAATCATAAATTTTGAATTAATATCAAAGCTTTAAACTTAAATACTTTAATTTTGTATGTGTGAATAAAGGTGGCCCTATACATAAAATGGCAAATTTTCCTAATGTACCATCAATTAAAGTGTCATAAAATAAACATTGGACTATTCATGAGCAAAATAGGCCTCAATATAGTTGTATTGTGGCATGTAATATATATATTTCAAAAATTATCATTGGGATATAAAAATTAAGGGAATTCAAGCTTAATTAATGACCATCGATCATATATGATCGATTCCCTATGGGGCCGTCAGGAAGGGGTTAATCAAACTGCGTAAAATATGGGGACTAATACCGAAGCCAGTGACTAATAGATTGTGCAGCATGGTATACATGGTGGGAAGTTAAAGGACCATTTGGGACCTTCCATTTAGTACGTACGCACAATTTCTCAAATCTTAGACCCCCCCACCCTGCCTCGGCTTAAAGTACACATTGGATTTCTACAGGAATGTACGCAAATTGGTGCGTACATATTTATTGGAAGGCCCCTTTAGGAAATCTGCCATATCTCAAAATCATGACCATCTAGGAATTGTACCTTACATGAGCTTCTTCTGTGTGCCATTTCGTTAAAATGGTGTGGAATATATGGTAGACCATAGCAGTAAGTGACTAATAGGTTTATCATTGTAAAATAGCAGCTAATGGTGATTTATAGATTATGCTATTTTTTACAACTAATTTTTATAACTAAAAATTGTTTCCTGACCTCGAACACTTCTGTAAATCATGATCCTACCATTAAAAGGTTATTCATTTATTAGATATTGAAAGTAACTGTGCCTAAAGTTTAGGATTATGAGTCTATGGTGACTACGTTGGCAAGGTACGGTGTGGGGCTCTCCCAGCCAACTTGCAACGCAACACAAACATTCTGCAACCATACACTTTTTGGCCAGTTTGCTACTTACTAAGATGGCATGTAACAATTACGTTATTGATGGTGAGATCGAAACATCAGCAAATCAGAGCATTATTTTAACATTATTTTCTGGTGAGGTTAGAACAAAACCAAGAGAGGATGTGATAAGAACATTCTGTTTAGGTTTTAAGAATGTAATAATAACATTGCAGTGCAACATCACAGCAGTACATTCCCAAGCAAGAATATGACGTTATAATAACGTTGCAGCAACGTTCTGTTTAGACCTGGTTTGGTTCTTGTTACGTTCTTTTGAGGGCAACCAAAAACGTCTTTAGAACCTAACGTTGCGACGTCACACTAGGACATTGTTGTGACGTTCTTGTAACGTTATTTCACGTTACAATAACGTTATTATAACATTCTTTATTAGTTTGGTCTCAACTTTACCAAAATAGAATGTTATTATAACGTTCTTTTTCAGTAAGTCTAAACCTTACCTAAAATAACATTATTATTACGTGAAAATTGGCAAGGTCTCAGACAAATTAAAAAAGAACAGTTGCAGAACGTTCTTGTTACGTTGCTGCTTGCCTGGGTTGTGCTCCTATTCATAAGGCATGATGTTTATAGACTGCTGACCTAATGTTCAGCCCATTTGATTAATACCGATTATTTCCTATGACCATTGTTACAGGTCAAATGATCCTTGGGATTTAAAATCTGATTGTATGGATCACCTATAGGCAAGCAATTCAAGATATGTATATCTGTGGCACACAAAAGCCTGAACTAATTAATAAGAAATTGGGGCAAAAGTGTAATGCGTCCTTGGATAAGCAGAGCACAACCCCAAAAGGAAAACCCCCTCAGCTTTTCCCTACTTGCAACCGAGTGTTCAGATCTGATTCTGGCTGCTGCCTTGAACCTCTCTAGTTGGAGCTGACTTGCAAGTTGGGAATCTGCATGAAATTGCATATCCTGTGTAATATTACGTGGGGATCGTTCCAAAACATGAACCGCTACACGAAACAAGGCCCAAACAGGACATCTCTGCATGGATGGAAACAGGAAATCGCTGTAAGGCCGAGGCCGTGAAATAAAACATAAATATTCAAAACCTTAGAATAATTTGACAGCTACCTAGCTACATTCCTTACTATCAAAACAGCATTGCTTCCATTCTCCATGAAGCCCAACCTGTTCAATGCTAGCTACCATTGGCACTTAGGAGGTGAGGGCCAGAGGCAGAGTGCCAATTGTTGCTGGTATCTCAACTCTTATATTTCACTATGAAATAAAGGGCAGAACACCAGTACCCAGCGAAATGTCCTCCTGTACCTACACCTCACCCCCTCCCCACAGCCACACCAGGTATTTTCAGTAATTCAAAGGTTATCTCCTTAAAGTCTTGGAAAGGGGACCTTTCCATCAGCATTAATATGCCTTCAATAAACCTTTACCAATGGCTATATCTGGAAAAAAATGGCAATGTGAAAAAGCAGCTTAAGTTATACATAAAAGATCAAATGAAAGCCTACTGTTTGCAGAGGCCTTGCTGTGTGATTTCGCATCAATTTGATATATTTTGTTGCAATGGGTAGAACTTCTGAAAAAGCCTGCTTTTATATGAAATGGTCCCATCTGTTTCATTCACTTTGCCTACTAAAGCCAAATTATTGAAAATGATGTGCATGGTAAACCACAATTGAGTATTTGAATATTGGAAAGATTAAAACTCGTATTTCTTGTGACCCATTGTACAAAAGCGATCATAACAAGGATTGTTAGGTCAACAACAGACAAGTTCATTGTCCACTTTGATAGTTGAGAACAGTGTCGCTTCAAACATCGTTTTTGAAGAATTAAATTTGATCCAATAAGAAAGACTGTATAGAGGATTTGCGTCAAAGATTTCATTACTAATATGTCACTTTTACTGTGGGAGGACGCATACGGCAGTGTCTCTAGTAGAAGTGGCGCGAATACGGGCCTGCGCGTTAGGTGGGGGTCCACATCCAGTGCGCAAATGCATAGGTACTTCCTTATAAGTTCCCACCCCATTACTAATATGTCACTGTTTTCGACAAACATGTGCTTAAAAGGATCTCAAGGTTTTTGTTGCTATACAATTTGTGATCGTTTGATGAGCAATTGGAGTAAAAGATGTATTCTAAACCATAGCCTCTCTTGCAACATGAGGAGAATGGATTTTGAAGAAGGACAATTAATTCCCAGCAAGAGGTGTGACGTTATAATAATGTTGCAGAAATGTTCTGTGTTGGTTCTTGTTATGTTCTTTTGATGACTCCAAATTACATTGCTGCGACCTACTGCTGTGACGTTGCACTGCGACGCTATCATAACAGTCTGGTTATGTTCTTCAACCTAAACAAAATGTTCTTATAACATTCTGTTTTTGTTTGGTCCTAGCCTCACCAAAAAATGATGTTGTAATAATGTTCTAATTTGGTTAGGTTGAAACCTCACCATCAATAACGTAATTGTTATGTGCCATCTTAGCAAGTAACACAACTTGACTAAAAAAGTATGGTTTCAGAATGTTTCAATTATATCGCAAGCTGGCTGGGTTGCCTTAACTGCTTGGACAACTTATTGCCTTAAGTACAAACATAAGAACAGTGTGGGAATGAGCAATCATTGTTGTTAATATTCAATATCAATTTTCTTGAACATCAATCTTACCTTATTGAAAATCTAAGAACTCTATACCATGGTCAAGAACTAGAAACAATGCAGCATTATACCTCCAAAAACAAAAAGTCAATCTTCTCAAGCGAACAGCTACATATCAAGAAATTCATTAAACAACAATTTGACGGTGAATGACCTCAAATAAGAATAACCACATCAAACCTACCACACTAGACTTTAGTACTGACTGAGACAAAGTTCAAAGCAGGAATACTGTAAAGGTTATGTCCATTTTTAGCTTTTAGCATTAATTATCTTATCAAAAATGTCAGAAGTGGACACCTTTTACCTTGGAAAACTATTCTTTTAGTGTAAATGACCTGCTCTTTTTCACAGGTTGACACTAGAACATTGATGTCAGTTTCAGCAAAATATTCATATTTTACTTTGGACATGGATACATAATTTAATATTCAAAGAATGCTAACACCACTAGTGCTTTGAAGTTTGGTATACAAACTACCTTATTAAGATCATTTATATAGAAAAACTATTGAATTCTACCAGGTTGGAAATATGAGTACTTATTTCACCTTGAAAGTGGTATTATGTCTATAAACATCTTCTACCAGTTCCAAAATTGTGACTGACCTTACATACTTTTTTTAAAGAAGACATTCTTTAACACACTCATTTGTTTTCAACCTTGTCCCAATTCTGAAGCATTTTCTTCCTGTGGTGGCATTTCTCTCTTTTTCCCTCAAATTACTGAAAACCATGTTTTCATTTCCCACCCACATACCCAACAATCCTCAAGATGTCATGAAGACTTTTTGTTTCAAAGATCCGGGAGTCGAATTTCCCAAAATCGCCTCTTAGTCATGATTGACCTTTTTGTCATTGCGATGGACACATTCGTTGGTGGGCAGGCGCCTTTACGCCTTCTCCCACTGAAATAACTGTAAAACGGTTTAATCCAATGAATTGGTAAAAAATGAAAACAAGGGGATTAAGATAGAATTCTGAAGTTACACCAACTCACCTTCTCACCCAAAGGTCATTACCAAGGGGAACTGTTTTATTCTTATCTGGTTTCCATTCGCAATTACTTTTACCACTTTTTGGGAAACAATGGTTTCCGTCCTCTTTGTTTCTAATGATTGTAACTTTTAGTGGTATAGTATTGATAGACTAATGGTAGATTGATACGATTAAGAAGATTCATATGTGATCCCCTTTAAGCTGGTGTTCATTATTTAATTATTTGCATCTATTTGGGAAGAGGAGTGAATGCTGAAGCGGCTGACTAAAGTATAGTTAGCGTTGAAACTCACTGAACAATTTGACTCTTATAAGATTCTTATTTGAACAAAACTTGCTAGTGACCAATATCTAATGATAATAGTCAAATATTTTCAAGGTGATTGCCCAAAAGATTTTGGGTCTCATCTCCCATGAGGAACTCAATGTATGGTTGCTTTCAACAAAATAATGGTGATTGTTTTTCCGAAAGATACTGGATTCTTTTAACAAAAAGACTTTACACTAATTCCAGTTGCCTCACTCAATAGGTTCCTACCTTTAGAGGGTATCACTGACAGCATTATTTACAACAAAGATTATTACATTATGCTAATGATATCATATAATTATACGCAAAGTAGTATCCCATCTGAGACACTACTTTGCGTTCCCCCTGCCTCGGTAAATAAGTAGGGGTATTCATGTCACTATTTTCTCATAGATTTGTCAATTCCATACGGTCATCAAAGACATAATTGTCAAACCTTGTTCTCCCCATGATATGACCTTGGATATTTCTACAATGTAATAACCAAACCAACCAATCATATTTCATTGTACTACTTTCTCCTTCCAGCCACCAGTATCAACGGCAGCCTGTTGGCGGGCATGTACCTCCTGGAGCCTGTTCACCACTACACCCTGCTCGTATATATCTGATATCCTATTTCATTGTACTGTTTTCTCCTTCCAGCCACCAGTATCAACGGCAGCCTGTTGGCGGGCATGTACCTCCTAGAGCCTGTTCACCACTACACCCGGCTCGTATATATCTGATATCCTATTTCATTGTACTACTTTCTCTTTCCAGCCACCAGTATCAACGGCAGCCTGTTGGCGGGCATGTACCTGCTGGAACCTGTTCACCACTACACCCCGCTTGTATTCCTACTCGCCGGAGGCTGGGGCATCGCCGACGGCATCTGGCAAACCCAGAACTGCAGTACGTATATCATTCCATTATTTTCTTGAGAGAAAGAAAGAAAATAGAACTTTTTTGACTATGAGAAGTAATAAGATAAAGTTTAAGCAAGATTTTACATCCCTTACATAGGTACAGCATAGTTTTTATTATAGGGGATGAACCTGTGAAATTCCTTGCCTTCTAGTATTCAATTGCTCGAGGATAAAGAACATTTAAAAGGGAAATAATGAAATTATATCTATCAAAAATCATTCATTATTCAGGGAATCCCAAGCAAACTTAGAGGGAATCCCTTAATTGTGATGTAGTAAGGGTAGTACTACACAGTTCAGAATTCAGGGGATTCCCTACATTTCTTTTTATCATGAACAATTTCCTGATACATCAATATTACCAATTTTTTCCTTTCCAAATATTTTTAAAATTCAAAGTGGAAGTTAACAACTTGTTTAATTATATGCAACAAAAACACTTTAGTATCTTTTGCGTCTCAAATCCCTCTCAGTCTTAAGAAGGGACCAATGAGATTCTTTTGCTGTGGGTTTCCGGATGGTTAACATTTATTTGTCAGCTTATGTTGGAGGTTTACTCATTTTGTGGAAACAAGCCTGTACTCCAATAGCTCACAGAATGAGATACATCCAGCCTGTGCTGAGGCCATCCCATCCCCACCCATCTACCCAATCCCCCTTCCTCAATGAATACCACCACCACCACCAGTTATCAGCATCTTTGTCCGCTGTCCTTTCAGGTCTGTGCGGCTTGCTGTTCCCCAAACAGAAGGAGGCAGCCTTTGCCACTCTGCGCATGTACGAGTCGATTGGCTTCACTATCGCCTTCGCCTACGCCCAGTTCATCTGCATGGACATCAAGATATTCATCACCGGAGGGCTGTTAGTCCTGGCTATTGTCTGCTACTTCTTCATGGGCATCGTCCGAAAGCGGCAACTGGTGAGCAAGCCGAAGTTGCCCGCCTATGTCTAAGCGAAAGCCGAATTATCCAAAAATGGCAACTAGTCAGCTGTCATAAGTTGCCTGCTTATGCCTAAGTGAAAGCTGGAATTATTCATCAGTGGCGACTGGTCAGCAGTCATAAGTTGCCCGGTTAAGTCTAAGTGAAAGCAAGAAATATCCAAAATGGCAACTGGCCACTTACATTTAAGAGCAAGTCAAAATTATCTACAAATGGCAACCTGTCAGTGAACCTAAGTTGCCTGCTTATGTATTAGTGAAAGTCAAAATTATCAACTGGTCAGAAAGCTTAAGTTGCCTTCTTGTAACTAAGTGAAAGACAAAATTATCACAAGAGGCAACTGGTTGGCAATCCAGCTCACATCTTAATGGAAGCAGAGATGAGCAATGAAAGACAATGTATTGGAAAATTGGAAACAAAATGTCTATAACATTTGGATTTATTTAAGAAGTAATGCAGTTTTGGGATTCCTCAAAAACTGAGTTTGAAAAGGAAAGAGTTAATAACAAACCAACAATGAAACAAATGCGAGGTCCTTAAGGACTTTCATACTAAGGAATCTAGTTCAATCAGAGAAAAATACAAGTGGAAAAATGTGTTTGATAATTTCTGTGACAGATATGGGGATAGATACAAGGATACAAATTACAGAGACATTCATTTATGTATATGGATGTCTCTTGATCAAGCATCTGTACAGGATGCCTTTCAAAGGAAACACAATCAAGTTCTTCAGTTCTAGGAAACTTGACAATAGAAGTATGTTAATGGGAAAAAAAGGTAAGTAAAAAAAACAAATCGCTGAGTGCAACTGACATATTGCAATGAGCCTGTATAGTGTATTATGCCTAGTGGTCTCACTTGCAGGAAATCATTCTCAATTGGAGAGTTGGAATTATTTCCCTCAATGACAAATATTATTGAACAGATTAAACAGACATGCAGTGTGGTTGATCAGAGCTTGTGTCACACTCAAATTAATTAGACCACATATTTGGCTTACAGGGAAGTTCTTGTCTGTGAGTTCAATGAGATACATCTCCAACGTAAGCTATAGCGATGCAACAGCCGGCAACATGTTTTGTGACGTTAGAATGTAATCCAGCGATGTGATTGGTCATGTCCCGAAATTGGCACGGTGGGATGGGAGATACAACATAGCAAATAATGATGTCCATACAGACGAGAATGGTGCTTTACACCATAAGTTTTGTTGTAACACAAAAGAAGACCAATCTAGAGAAAGGTGATACGGATAATGGCATCGGACTAATAGGATCTGTCGGAACATCACACACAATGCAAACATGGGAACCCGAATTTGCAATGCTATTGGGAAATGTGCAATTGCCTGACATATAATTGCTGAGGCAATGCTACATATGGACATGGTGTAAAACTATATGGATTGATCACAGAACTTGTGGATGAGTTTGCAGAACTTATGGATGAAAGTACAAAAAAAGAGGTTTGATTAAGACACTATGTAAGTTTGTTAAGTTAAGTTAGGGACATTCATATATTGCCTGCAGTTCAAGTAAATGACGGAGAATCGGATATCGTGGAATACAATTATGTATGATGGGAGCGTTGACTCGATGTGCTGCTCGGTCAATGTCCTCATGAGAAATCGAGACAGTATGCAGACAGTTTCTGCTGACAGTGCAATAATCACTCATACTACTGACAAGCATTTCCCACTGGAGAAATCTACCAAGTCGTTGCTACATGTCGTCACTAATGAAGTTCTAGCAAAGGACAACCGAAATGTTCGAAGGTATTTTCCTATGGGCCATTGCATAAATACCTACCTTTAATTTAATTACTTCAACAAGGGGATACAGAACTGTGAAGGTGGCCCCACTCCTATTATTTTTTTTTATTTTTTTATATTTTTTTTCCAATCTATACACTTAGAAAAGGCTCAAAAGTGTAGCATTGTTTCTTACTGTGCTCAGATTAGTTAGTTAATCTATAAGGTCTGGGGAGCAAGAAACAACTCATTTTCTTGTACTTTTTGTTGAGACCTGTGTGTAGTTTGAGTTTAGGTTTGATTCAAATTATGATGTTAAGAGTCAATATTTTCACTGATATTTGTAATTTTGTGACATTCCATGGGAAAGTTAAACTTATTTATACCTACAATAAGCTTGAATTTACCAAGGAGTGTCACTTAATGTTATAAAGTTAAGATAATGCGTGATGAAATTCAAGTTTTTGAATGATTTCTTGCTTCCCAGATCTGCATGCATGGTCAAACAAGCTGCTTGTTTTCATTTCCTTGGTGGGTGCTATGTTTGATGAGCACTGGATGGGAAGTGTTTCAGGGGCATTACTTAAATGTGATTGCTATATGTAAGTAGTAGTCATAATTTTGATCTCAAAAAATGGAAACAATTCTGTAAATACAATATCAGTACTATGATGGCTTACCAAGTTATAGACTTTTTGAAAATTAGCCGATATACATATGATCGTTTGACTATTAAACAACCAATGATAATTTATATGTAACAATAGCATGATGACACTTTTAAGGTGTCTTTTCATTGGTCGCTATGGTTGGTAGGTTAAATCAGTTAAATTTTGTTCTGCGAATCGTGATGCTTTTACGTGGAAGTATAGTGCAGTAATACAACACGTATGTACACAAATGGTCGATAAAACTTCTGTGTGATCAAAGTGAAAAATGTGTTTAATCTATGCATGTACTGTCTGTGCATTAACTTAGCAACACTGTAGATGAGTATAGGCCTATAGCCATAGGCTTGGTATTCAAGGAGCTTTTCAAGCTTGGTCATATATACCAATCAGAGCTAGAAGATAAGCTAAAGATAGAGTACATTTAAACCAGGGTTAGCTGTGAGCTGTATCTTTACAATAGAAATAACTCAAAAATCACTAGAAAATAGGATCACAGAGAAAATAATACATAGTTATCTCTTGTCAATAATAAATAGATTGCTGAACAAACTTGCATATGAGTTTTATGAATATTCATCATTGGAAATAATTTCTGGAGGGTGTTAGTTATGTTTCATCCTTTCAGTCTACTTTTCACAAGCTTACATTGGCTAAAGATACTTGATTTCAGGTCATGTTTACACATCTGGACAGATTCCTGAAAATAGGCTCCATACAACATAGATCATACTATTATGCTACCAACAGCAAAGAGTTATAATGAATCACCTCCTACAATACTGAACTATATCCTGTCCTAAATCAATTTTGGTACAGTGGTAATCCAAATTCTGTTCCATTAATACAGAGATGATTATTGCAAAATAATTTGTCCAATTGTATAATCAAGGCATAATGCTCATGTTCTTGCCCCCCGTTTCACAGTTGAGAAGCCACCTATCTTCTTTTAATACCCTCTAAACTGAAACTCATTTATACATTAAAGATGTGATGTGACTCAGGATTATTTAAACATCTGCTTAGAAATACAGGCTTAAGGGCCATAACGGATAATTAACGATACATGAATGGTTATGTATAAGTCACCTTACCAGACATTTTACATCTTTAAGGTCCTGGAAAGGTCTGATGAAGGCAATCTTTCCAACACATTTAATGTACCTTAACCATGCCATTTACAAAACACAAAATTCAATCTTTATTTTTGTGCATCACATACTGATTGAAACTAAAGGGCCATACCCACTAGGCGATTATGCCTGAGTCGGCTGACAGATCGGCCAATTCTAAGAGCAGAATTTAGTGCTGACTCAGACATGTACAGTTCAATATACCATACTGACAGGCGGTCCTAAGAATTGGCCGATTCTCCCAGTCGCCAGTCACCCAATGCCAGTCACCAGTAAAATTGCCTAGTGGGTATAGGGCTTTAAATTCAACAGTCATATTGAATGATAACTAGCACAGGAATTTCTGTGTTGCATAGGAATCACCTTTTGTTATTCATTGAAATGAGAAAAGAAACTTTGTAAGTACCCTTTGCCTGTGATTTTTATAAACAGTGGGTCTGCTTTCTAGTCTTCACTTTGCTTCAATATGTGTAAACATGTGTTGTAAGCATTTCTATATGTTGAACAAGAGAATGCGACTGTATAAGTACCTCGCTTGTATAACCGAAGACAAAATGAATGTTGTAATAACCAATATAATAAGAAAGTAATAGTTTATTGCCATATTTACAATTCTTAGAAAGAGAGAAATCTACATAACATACAATTATATCATTTATAGAGTGGAAAGGTGCAATTTCTATAGTTTTATCTGAACTCATGATGTTGTGTCCTGGATATAGCTATGTAATGACACTTATAAGTATATGTTATTGTTATGATTTCTGCCTTCTGTATGAGTAGACTACAAACCAGAGTTTGTATCTTGATAAAACATGGTCTACAGTTTGTATAAGTAACCTTGTACATAATACAAATGTTTGTGAGTCAATATTTGTATAAGTTCTGCAAAATATTCTACTTGGGAACTAGCATAGTTTTGCTCTCTTTTGTGATATTTATTTAAACAATACCATCCATATAGAGGACCCAGTTCTCATTTCATCTATGAATGTTGTTGTATATACATACTTTTGCATAGATAAGTTTACAGTAAGAATTATACATTCTATGCGATATATGTATCAAAGTTAGATTTTGAAATGTTCAAGCAGGATATGAGAGTAAGCGTAACATTGCCAGATGGTGAAATTAGACAATTGTATACATAACATTGTATATATTTTATTCTCGAACACAAATGTTTTCTGTGTTCACTGGCTCCTACAAGAATTTCTTCTAGCTGTTCAGAAATATATTTACCGATCGGTATACTTACATGTATAGGATGTCCATTTCACAATTTCCCTTCTTCTTTGAGAAGGTGGGAATGCAAGTTTTTCTATCTCTGTTCAGAGAGTATTTTCCTATCATTAGAACTGTTAGATGATTTTCAAAGTTGCATTAATTGACAAGGTGGAATGTCGGTCTTTGTCATTTTCGGTATGATACTGTATCATTCCAAGTTGCCCGTTGCCTAATGAATTGGTGAAACGATTCAAAGTCTCACAACGAGGATATTGCAGTTGTGATGCATACTGCTATCAAACAGTCACTGTTCTACTGAGCCAATTTTAATTCTGTAACCAGTTCTAAAAAAACAGATATTTGGATAAAAAATCCTAAAATCATTAAGAGTGGGTGAAAATTGATGTTGGATTTTTGCACAACAGTGTGTGATTTGACCTAACCATTGTTATCATGTCCCATTATGTGATGGACATAAGGGTAAATGAGATGGGTGTCTTAAGTTGTTAATGATATGAAAATAAATTCTCTAAGAAGTCAAGATTAATTTGCTCTTGCAGTCTTGAAGGAGAGGGGACCTAGTGAATTGGATGCTTAGAAATATATTGTCAGATATGTGTGTCATGTGCTAAATACATGTACTGACCCCGCGGACGAAAACATGGACGATACTATTTCATGTCATGTAGAACAGTTTAGCCAAGATGATAATAAAGATGCTTTCAAAACTTTACTTGCTGCTTCTGAATAATTATTGTGTTAATTTGAGGAAATTAAACTGAATCACTGAAGAGACTTAACTGATCTAAAAAAAAAAAAGTTTTGTATAACCCTCACAGCAGAGGGGGTGGTGCGTATCAACAGGCCATTAATATTGCTCCTCGTTTTAAGTATTTTCAGTATAATTCTAATTATGATTGGGTAATAAGATATAGAAAAACCTTTGGGGTTGTCCTTGGATGGCTGGACAACATAAGAAAAACTCCTACAGTTCTTATGTTATTATTTTCAAAATGTATCAGTAATATGTACATGAGTATATACACTTTATATATTAAGTTTCAACCCCATAAACTAGTAACCTAACAGAGTGCACTTTGAAAGGAACATTCTAATAAAAACAAAGCAATAAAACCAGAACCTGGTGAATACAAAGTGGACATTTGACCAACTTCAGAAAATATATATTATGATAACTAAGATGCTATATGTCATGACTTCAAAGAAAGCAATACATCTTCACCAACAGACTAAAGAAGGCAGGTGAGGGCCACACAAGAAGGAATCTAATCTAGAGATGACATTACCCTGGTGATAGCTTCGGTAACCTCTACGGGGGTACCGTTTGGCAAATCTAAGGGATTCTTGGAGGGCATGTGAATAATCCGAGATTGATTCGGTATGACTAGGTGGGGTACAAAAGGACAACTGTGTAAATATTGCACATTCTGCTGCTAACACTGATAATATGCATGATTTAAAAGGTTGTATTCCAGTATGCGATATTTAACTTGAAATTTGTTGCTTATAATTTTTGCAAAGGGTAACTGTTGAGTATTGCTGTCCAAATTTACCAATACGATTGTAAATTTGGACATAAGGTCAGGTTAAGCATACAGAACAGAGAACAAGGAATAATGTTAATGTGATAAATTAGTTAATGAACTTATAATTCTTGGAAATGGTCAGTGACTCAACACTGACTCATACTCAGTTATCAATTGGTATCCTGTAGGATAATGGGTTTATATATAAAAGGCTTTGTATATAAACATTTACAAATTGGTAGCAGATGAAACATATGCTTGGTGCTCCAAGCCCAAGATTTTTGATTATTTTCATATTTCATCATTCAAGATAAGTTCAAAAACCCTAAACTTAATATTCAGTGTAATAAAAATAAATTTTTCTCATGAAATGTAAAGACAATTCATGTCAAGAGGTAAAATTCTGCATTTTGGCCTGCCTCCTGCCTGTAATTTCTGCATCCAGTTGTGCCTTTGTGCACATCTTGCAATACTGAGCCAATCAGCAGAATACTCATATGACCTCCAAAAATCACCACAATTCACCAATCGGTACCCCCCGTAGAGGTTACGGAGGATGACATCACCAGGGTAATGTCATCTCTAGATTAGATTTCTCCTTCTGTTGCCCTATTTTCTTTTCTTTTATCTTTAGGTGAAGATATATTGCTTTCTTTCTCGTGATAATATATGAACTATGTTAGTTATCATGATATTTCTGTCTCTGAAGTATGGTGAGATGGGTATAGTCCAGGAGCCAAATCCAAAAAATGACTTTTTTCGTCCAAAAAGCCGGAGGATCTAAAAGTGGTTTTAAATCGTAGCCCATAACCTGAAGTTTACATTTTGACGTGTTGGCATTTGCGCAACACGCACATTTGGTCGGTATCCATGGCAACGCATAGCAACCACAGAATTTTAAGTAACATTGTGAAAAAGTATAAATATCAAAATAATTTTTCATACATGAGCAAAACTGTGCATTGTTGTACCTCAAATGAAAGCCCATGGAGGAGGGAATGTGAAAAGAGAATGAATTTTGTTGTCATGGTTACATGGTTGCCATGACAACCAAAAACATTTCAAAATCATTTTCACTACTTTTTCCTATGTTCTTTTTGTTATAATGACAATAATTAGGACAGGAGTGATAAAACTAACATTTATTGAAAGCACAAGAGTCCCCATTTTGTATCCATGACAAAAATTTCCATTTGTTCCATTTGTTACTCTGCCTAGCAACCACGAAAATGTTATTATGTGAATTTAGCAATCAATGTCCATTTTGGGGCAAATTTGGTGGATTTTTGGAGATATATATAACAATTCTACAATATATATCAAACTTGCACTTGCTTATCATCATTATTGATGAAGACTTGATACAATAAATCTTTTTTTACAGAAGAAGGAAGTTTCTAAGGCACTCCAGTTGCCATAGCAACCATATGAAAGCAGGAGTTGAGCCATTTTCTCATGATATCCCCCTTTTCTAATGACCTTTCATTTCTAGAAATGAGACCTGAATGTATTATCACTAAACATTACATTTTGAAGACATAATATCAAATTTTTATGCTAAAAAGGAAAACATTCCATTAATACTATTGGTCAAAATATCAGTTGTACGAAGGGACAAATGGTGTAAATATTTAACATTCTGCTGCTAACACTGATAATATGCATGAGTGGAAAGGCTGTATTCCATACTGCGATATTTCCCTTGAAGAAAGAAAATAAAGAAATATGACATATACAAAATAGAACTAAGAATACACTGACAGGATAAATTTGCTCCTAAATTGGAAACAGTCAAGCCCAATATAGATACATACTCAATCATCCCTTGGCATCCTGTAGCATAATGCTTTGCTTTATATTATGGAATTAATTCATATTTTCATAAAAAATATTAAAGGCCTATGTGCTATAGTCTACAAATATTGTAGCAGATGAGAGGTATGCCTGGTGCTTTGGGTCCCATTTTCTGTCTAATTATTTTCATGTTTTATGCTTTGATATTTTGAACTAGCGCTTTCTTCCTCTCACAATTTCTGTTTCCAGCCCAGATGAGGCACAGAGAGTTTACGGTAGCAGAACAGAATGAGGCAGCTTTGAGTAGATCACATCTGAGATGAGCTGCTCCCAAACCCGCTCAGGCTCGGACACTTCTCAGAGTCACCATCGCTCGTTCAGCTCACAGCTGCCTGAAGCCATTCGGTGGATCAATATTGACTACTGCAGTGGCAAGATGTTTGCTGGTTTGGAGACAGTAGGAAGTAAATTGCAAAAACAAAAACACAAATAGAAGAGTGATTAGATTGAGGATTGAGACTTGATTCCTTCAGGGAGGGATAAACAAAAGACATTTTAAGGTGTTAAATGGGATGATTTTATTGTAGTTTAGTCCCTTCATACAAAAAAAGTAATACTTATAATGTTACATTTCAAGCTGGAAGGAAACTGAGAATATAGATACATGTAAAGTTCTATGATCTTCTTCAGTATCCAACTAAAAAGCAATCATTACTGAATTTTGAAGTTCATAAGAAATTTTAAACAGAATATATAGATGGAAATCATTTGAATACCATACCATTCCCGTCTCACCCTACCTCCCCGCTCGATTTATTAATAGTTTCCTTAACATTTTCGTTACAATTCCATTCCCTCTTATCCCCATTACTCCCTTTAGTATTAAGTCATCTTTGAAGTTTTGAATTTTTCTCAACATAAGCACTGTGAATGTAAAATGTTGATACTATACTAGGTCTTAAGATTTCCATTTTTCTTGTAGTGGTAAATTCATTGAGTTTCGACTGTTAACCATTGGAAGTTTTAAAAAGGAAGAACAAAGAAGGAAATACATGGGTAATATCGAATTTAGTGGATACAGAAGATCTGATTTTAAATTAAATGTTGTCAATTATGAGGTTCCAAATATTCATGAGATTGTTCAGAATAAAAATCTTCCCTTCTCTGATATGAATTTGATTACAAAAGTATCTCACAGCTAGGACTATGATACCCTTGTTCCTATTCAAATATTATGTCAATAGGAAAATTAATTTTTGCAGTCTATTTGTTAAGTGATGGGAAAACAAACCTGTATGAAAGAACTGTATTTCACAAATCCCATAATTTATAGAGCTAATTGGACATGTCTCTAAATCTACTACCTACAGTTCAAACAGATCAAATGGACCTACATTCTGTGTAACCGTCTCGGTGGGTGGTAGTGTGTTACCGGGCTGTGGTGGGGCTGGGCGTAGTAATCTGGTTGCATCGTGTCAGTGCTGCGGTCACTGACCCTACACTGTCCTCTACCAACTGCCTCCAGAAGGACAACAAGGGCTGAATGGATAGATGGGGGAAGGGGGCACTTTTCCACATGGGGGCAAGGGGAGTGCTAACAAAGGATCTAAATGTCTAATTAAATTTCAGAGAACTGCATGTTGCAGTTTCAAATTTAAGGGTATAGGGCCATGTTATAACCTCTGCTATAAACAACCACTTGTTCATCATTGTTCCTCATGTCCTTCCTTTCCTGACAAGTTACCTCTGTTATAAACACACATGTGTTCATGTCCTTCCTTCACTGGCAAATTACCCTTGTTTTAAACATCTGCATGTTCTTCATTGTTCATCATATTCTTCCTTTACTGACAGGTTACCACAGATATATCTTCAAATGTGTTCTTTCTGTGTCAATTATTTGGTTTCATTGCTCATTATAGCCTTCCTTTAAAGATATGTCACCTCCACCATTTCCTCAAACATTTCCTCTCATTGTCCATTGTGGCCTTCCTTTATGGACATTCTATCGCTACTATAACCTCATGAATGTTATTTCAGAGTCCATCATGTTCTTCCTATAATGATAACTTACCTATGTTAAAACCCTACACATATTCCTTCATTTTCTATCATGTATTTTCTTCACTGACATGTTACCCATCACATAACCTCACACGTGTACTTTCATCATCTATTATGTGGTTCTGGTAAGTTACCCTTGCTGTAACATGTTCATGTATTGTCTATCATATGCTTCCTTATCAATAAGTTACCCCTGCTGTAACCCATTTTTCTCTATCCCCCCCACCCTTCTGCCCTTACCATTAACCCTCACATAGCCTGTCAGGTAATGGAGTCTACCCCGCAGAACAAAAATAAGGGAGTTGACAGATTGCCGGGAGCAACACCCCGTCTGACCTATCGCTGCTGTTGGTCCAATATGGGCATAAAAAGGCATCAAAACAAGAAGAGGCAGGCAAAGCACAGAAGGGAGGAATTGACAAGTGGGTTTGTGGAGGGAGGGTGAAGGAACAGGAGTAAGATATGGGTGGGGGTTTAAAGAAGAGAATAGAGTGGAGAATAGCTGGTAGGGTAGTGATAGGCTATATTCCATTACACGGTAATTGCTTGCCCTACCGTGAAGAGATGTAAGCAACCTTCCGCAAACTTGCTCGCGGTGGGGTGGCACAAGATGAAATATAGGTACTTACAGTAGGTGCTTTCGGTATGTGCTTGCAGTAGGTACTTGCGGTAGGTGCTTGCGGTAGGTGCTTGCGGTAGGTGCTTGCGGTAGGTGCTTGCGGTAGGTGCTTGCGGTAGGTGCTTGCGGTAGGTGCTTGCGGTAGGTGCTTGCGGTAGGTGCTTGCGGTAGGTGCTTGCGGTAGGTGCTTGCGGTAGGTGCTTGCGGTAGGTGCTTGCGGTAGGTGCTTGCGGTAGGTGCTTGCGGTAGGTGCTTGCGGTAGGTGCTTGCGGTAGGTGCTTGCGGTAGGTGCTTGCGGTAGGTGCTTGCGGTAGGTGCTTGCGGTAGGTGCTTGCGGTAGGTGCTTGCGGTAGGTGCTTGCGGTAGGTGCTTGCGGTAGGTGCTTGCGGTAGGTGCTTGCGGTAGGTGCTTGCGGTAGGTGCTTGCGGTAGGTGCTTGCGGTAGGTGCTTGCGGTAGGTGCTTGCGGTAGGTGCTTGCGGTAGGTGCTTGCGGTAGGTGCTTGCGGTAGGTGCTTGCGGTAGGTCCTATTTTACATTGGTCTTCTATGGATTGCTTGCGGTCGGGGATACCAACATATTGGTATCAAAAACACTAATTGCTTTTGGTGTGTAAAAATTCGCTATTTAAACCTTTTAATTAACCCTTTTGATATTTCAATATCGATTGTACCTGCATCGAGTTATGATTATTTGGCAGACTAGCATCAGTGCACTGAATAGCCTTGTGGGAATATATATTGCTGGAACAATAGGAAATAAAGTTAGGGTCTTCTGTTTAGAATGGATATACATTTTCAAATATTTTAAATTACCCTCTATAAAGAGACCCCTTCCCAGCCAAGGATATGACGTTATAGTAACGTTGCAGAAATATTCTGGATTGATTCTTGTCAGGTCACACTGTTTGGTTGCAGCAATGTTCTTTTGATGACTCCCAATTATGCTGCTGTAACCAACTGTTATGACGTTACATTGTGAAGTTCTGATGACGTTCTTGTAACATTATTTATGAGGCTGAGACTTAATAAGAATGTCACAATAACATTCAGTTTAGGTTAGGGTGACACGTAATCTAATAAGATAGTCACTGTAACATTTTGTTTGGGAAGGTTTAGACATGACATATTCAGAACATCAAAACAAATGTTCTGTTTAGGTAGGGTTGGGACCTCCCCTGGTCAGGAGGTCACAACAACGTTCTGTTTAAGTCAGGTCTAGACCTCACCTAATCAGAATGTCACGAAGACATTTTATTTTAATTTGACCTTGACCTAACTTCACCAGAACTTCATAATAACATTCTGTTTTGGATAGGTCTCAACCTCACAGAAAAATAATGTAACAGTTATGTGACATTTTAGTAAGTAACAGACAGACCCAAAAAGCATGGTTGCATAATGTTACCGTTACATCACACCTTTTGTCTAAATACTTAATGGAAAGCCTCAAACCATTGTTGAGGTATGAACCGCCCTAGCTAATGGGTATTGAGCCTGAGTTTCCACTCATACACCTTTGAAAATTGAGTCAAATAAGGGTAGCTTTCCCCAAGGGAGACTCTAAAGCCCCATACCCACTAGGCGATTTTACTGTTGCTGGGCGACGGCTGACTAGAAGAATCAGAGTCGGTGTCACTGAGCGGCTGGAATATCAGGCAAGTTTGATAATTTCCCGGCAATTTTCCCAACGATTTCCCGGCAACCCAATTTCCCGTTGTCCATCGCCCAGAATGTGCATCATATCAACGGAAAAACGGGGAATTTGACACCCGTGCTGTCGCCAGGCGATGGTAAAATCACCTAGCTTAAGCAATACTCAAACATCCTAGGATGTATATTACAAATAGGTTCACCATTTACCCATGGCGTATTCAAAGGGCCTAAGTGTTCACATGTCCCTGAGGGTTCCAAACAAATCAGCAAATGGACTTTTAGGCCAGATCATATCCTCACCAAGGGACCTACCTTTCAATCTCTTAGTTTAGGCTTATTGTACTGCCATTTGTCACATGAATAGAAAAAGCATTGAAATGCAAAATGTTAAATATACCATCATTAGAACTCACATCTGGGGAAGGACGAAAACCTAATGTTCTGCCAGTTTCTAACATATTTTTAAACTGGGATAAAGGGCCCTAAACTGCATCATGTTTTAAATTGTATGTCCTATAAAATAATAAGGCCATAGCTAATTGTGAATATAGGGAGCAAACGGCAAAAAGAATCAACATAATATTATTATATTTGATTTAAGCAGTCATAACGACTTGCAACACATTAATTTGTGTTGTCAAAACCAACAGTAGAGAGCCCTAGACCTGTTGCCCTTTTCACGATACTGATGATAACAAAGGTTATGGTTGTAACAAACGATATCAATACTTGTCCACTTTGATTGTTGTTAGGTTATTTTTTACCCAATAAAATAGCCTAATGAAAATCCTGTAAATAAGCTGTAGTTTTTGTAACAACAATTGCGTTGCTAGGATATGAAAATTAAAGTGATCTTAAAGTTGTTGTTCTTACAATTACTCATTCGGCATAAACAAAGAGTGAAAGGGCTTTAAAAAAAGACATGTCAGGATTAAAACTATGGTAAAATAAAGGACATGAAAATGACTTTTTACAACAATAGAAAGAATTTAATGAAAAGCCCCTTATTGACTGTAAACATGACAGAATCTACAAATGAAACTGCATATTAAACTCTAGACCTTAAAATAAATCACAGATTTAGGAGATTCTCTATGTGAGATTTAAAGGTCCAGGGCCCCAAGGGAAGGCTGGATCCAATTCCCGACTAATGGTCCAATTATCATCTGGCGCCTCCCGCCGTCAATTTGGCGCCAATTCAAAACGAGGCTAGACTCCCCCTGGTGGGAGAATTGTGAACTGAGTTACCCGGATATAAAGGATTGTAACCACTAGGCTGATTTGGAACACAAATTGGCCAATTTCTACCAAAAGATTCTTCAAATTTTTGCGACAATTGGGATCACCAATCAGTATGTAATACAAGATGCTCCTGTTTGAAATTATTAAGGGAGAGGGGATGGGGAGGTAAGGTATGGTTGGCAAGGGAACAGTTGATTGGGTGAGCAGGGGAAGATTGTATTTAGGGGGGTTAGAAGGGGCTGTACATGACAGGGCCTGCTTCTAAAGGAAAATTTCAAAAACTATTCTGAATCCTACATCCCTTATAGCATATTGTTATAACTATTACACATGAATATATAATGGTGTGGTCACTGGAAGGACATGTAATGGATGATTAACTCAATTGAACTAGAGAGCCCCAGACCATATTGTTTCGAAGATCTTCTTGCAATTGGATGATACAATATAGTTCAAGATTTGTCTAAAACCTAGTGTTTGCACCTTCATTTTCAACAGTTTTATGTGTGCATACTTGTAGCAACGCTACTGCGATGACACCCTCTCTACTCTTGATGCTGCAATCCATGGGGAATAAATTAGCCAAAAGATACAGAAAAACACCATCATTATAGGTGCACCCAAGCATAATGTGGTATTTATGTTGCACATTGATGTACACAAGGCAATTGTTGTTTGACAATTGAGAAGTCATTGTTAATCATTTTGATAAAATGATGTAAGAAGATTATAGTAGAAGCATGGCTGGAGCAATTTGTTTTTCCCCAATTGCGAGTGCACAAGACCTCAACAATTTTTTATCAAGTCCAAGATCTATGCCATAGTTTCTGTCATGCACATTTAAATAAATGGGAACGAACCTACCAGGAAGAAAAAATAAACAACTTTTCCTAATGATTGTCAAATTAAACCATTACGAAACTTGATGGTTTGCGCCTGACCTTTCAACGCCTGGAGTGACCGATATGGAATTCACCGTCCGGGGACAAAAACAGTCTCTGCGGTAATTGTAGGAGGCAGTGACATGTCACAAGTCTGGTTGTTTAAGACAAAAGAGTAGTCTGCAGGAGTATATTCAGGGGTTCAGAGACAAAAGAGTAGTCTGCAGGATTTCAGAGACAAAAGAGTAGTCTGCAGGAGAGGATTAGGTTTTCTGAGATACAAGAGTAGCCTGCAGGAGTATATTCAGGAATTCAGAGACAATAGAGTAGTCTGCAGGAGTAGATTAAGGATTTCAGAGAGAATAGAGTAGTCTGCAGGAGCAGATTCAGGATTTAAGAGACAATAGAGTAGCCTGCAGGAGAGGATTCAGGATTTCTGAGACAATAGAGTAGTCTGCAGGAGAGGATTCAGGATTTCTGAGACGATAGAGTAGTCTGCAGGAGTAGATTAAGGATTTCAGAGAGAATAGAGTAGTCTGCAGGAGCAGATTCAGGATTTAAGAGACAATAGAGTAGCCTGCAGGAGAGGATTCAGGATTTCAGAGACAATAGAGTAGTCTGCAGGAGAGGATTCAGGATTTAAGAGACAATAGAGTAGCCTGCAGGAGAGGATTCAGGATTTAAGAGACAATAGAATAGTCTGCAGGAGAGGATTCAGGATTTCTGAGACGATAGAGTAGTCTGCAGGAGTAGATTCAGGATATCAGAGATAATGAAGTAGTCTGCATTAGTAGATTCAGGATTTCAGAGACAATAGATTAGTCTGCAGGAGTAGATTCAGGATTTCTGAGATAAAAGAGTAGTCTGCAGGAGTGGATTTAGGAATTCCTAAGACAAAAGAGTAGTCTGCAGGGTAGATTCAGGATTTCAGAGACAATAGAGTAGTCTGCAGGAGTAGATTCAGGATATCAGAGATAATGAAGTAGTCTGCATTAGTAGATTCAGGATTTCAGAGACAATAGATTAGTCTGCAGGAGAGGATTCAGGATTTCAGAGATAAAAGAGTAGTCTGCAGGAGTAGATTCAGCATGATTATACTACTGCAGGCTATTAACAATCTATAAGAAAACATCACAATAATGGATCTTATAAAAGATAAATTATCAATTAGAAACAAATACAATACGAGATGAAGGAACATGCAGACTGGCATTGAAAACCCAAAATGTTGTTTTAGTGCATAGTACTCAACAAAAGTAACAGAAAAAAAACCCACAAAAAACAATTGACGTCCAAACCGATTGCCTTACTTTCCTTCCAAAGATAATTCTTAAGATAGAGTGTCTACAAACACAAAGCCATTGTGGACTACAAAATAACCTATTGTTCGTGACACCCAATGGCCATTCGCCTTCCTCCTACTGATAAATAGAGCGGTGGGAAAAAACACACTGCGCTCCTTCCCCTGCCTTGACATTAGGTTCATTTGACTTCACTACTTTGGTAGATTAGCCACCGACTGACATTTCACACACAGGTCTGATTCTTAAGACTGGTTTACACTTAAGGATATCTCCCAGACATTTCACACACGAGTCTGCTTCTTAAGGCTGGTTGACACTTTGGGATATCTCCCTGCAATTCACACACTAGTCTTCTCTCTTAAGGGTGGTTTATACTTTGGGATATCTACCTGACTTTTCACACATGAGTCTGACCCTTAAGGCTCGTTTACACTTTTGGCCATATCCCTGACATTTCACACACTAGTCTTTTCCCTTAAGGGTGGTTTAAACTTTGGGATATCTCCCTGATATTTCATACACAGGTCTGCTCCCTTAAGGTTGGATTACGCATTGGGATATCTCCCTGACATTTCACACACAAGTCTACTCCTTTAAGGCTGGTTCACACTATGGGATATCTCCCTGATAATTCAAACACAAGTCTGCTTCTTAAAGCTGGTTCACACTTTGGGATATCTCCCTGACATTCCACACACAGGTCTGCTCCTTTAAAGGTAATGGGGTGCGTTCAGGGCGCCACCTGGGAGGTGTATTAAGAACTAGAAAAAAAATCTGGTTTTAAGCCAACTTCAGTGCTATCTTAAGTATGTTGACACTTAAAAAAATACAATGCACACATTTTTTCTTTGAATCAAGTAATGTTTCCTAGTATTAATCAAGCAAATAGTGCTCAAATACCCCCATTTTTAGGTTTATTCACTATAACTAATCTAACAAACGATAAATGTTCTTTTTTTTCTTTCTAAAATTTGTATAATTGACTATTCTTGTTGTACACTCAGTTTGGTGGGAATTGCACTGGTAGCTTTTGTGTGATTTTACAAAAACCCATTTTACCCATAGAAACCAATGGTAAAGGCAATTTTCTTAATTAGGATGTAACTTCTTTCACAAACGGTAAAAGATCAAAATTTCAGTTTCAATTTACTCCTATAGGTATAAGCTTTGATTAAAAAAGATTATCTGAGAAATTTGACTGGTCAATAATCAGGTTGAACACGCCCAAGTACATTTAAGATTAGTTTACACTTTGGGATATCTCTCTGACATTTCAGACAGAAGTCTGCTCCCTTAAGGCTGGTTTACACTTTGAGATATCTCCCTGACATGTCACACACAAGTCTGCTCTCTTAAGGCTTGTTTACACTTTGGGATATCTCCCTGGCATTTCACACACAAGTCTTATCCCTTAAGGCTGGTTTACACTTTGGGATATCTCGCTGACACTTCACGCACAAGTCTTATCCCTTAAGGCCGATTCACACTTTGGGATATCTCGCTGACACTTCACGCACAAAATTTATCCTTTAAGGCTGGTTTACATTTAGGAAATCTCCCTGACATTTCACACAAAAATCTCTTTCCTTAAGGCTGGTTTACACTTTGGGATATCTCCCTGACATTTCACAAACTAGTCTACTCCCTTAAGGGTGGTTTAAACTTTGGGATCTCTCCCTAACATTTTACACACAGGTCTGCTTCTTAAGGCTGGTTTACACTTTGGGATATCTCCCTGACATTTCACAAGCAAGTCTTCTTCTTAAGGCTGGTTCACACTTTGGGATATCTCCCTGACATTTCACACGCAAGTCTTCTTCTTAAGGCTGGTTCACACTTTGGGATATTTCCCTGACATTTCACACGCAAGTCTTCTTCTTAAGGCTGGTTCACACTTTGGGATATCTCCCTGACATTTCACACGCAAGTCTTCTTCTTAAGGCTGGTTCACACTTTGGGATATTTCCCTGACATTTCACACGCAAGTCTTCTTCTTAAGGCTGGTTCACACTTTGGGATATCTCCCTGACATTTCACACGCAAGTCTTCTTCTTAAGGCTGGTTTAAACTTTGGGATATCTCCCTGACATTTCACACGCAAGTCTGCTTCTTAAGGCTGGTTTAAACTTTGGGATATCTCCCTGACATTTTACCGATGAGTCTGATCCCTTAAGGCTGGTTCACACTTTGGGATATCTCCCTGACATTTCACACGCAAGTCTTCTTCTTAAGGCTGGTTCACACTTTGGGATATTTCCCTGACATTTCACACACAAGTTTGCTCCCTTAAGGCTGGTTCACACTTTGGTATATCTCCCTCACATTTCACACACAAGTCGGCTCTCTTAAGGCTGGTTTACACTTTGGGATATCTCCCTCACATTTCACACACAAGTCTGCCCCCTTAAGGCTGGTTTACACTTTGGGATATCTCCCTGACAGTTCACACACAAGTCTGCTTCTTAAGGCTGGTTTACACTTTGGGATATCTCCCTCACATTTCACACACAAGTCGGCTCTCTTAAGGCTGGTTTACACTTTGGGATATCTCCCTGACAGTTCACACATAAGTCACTGGAAAATTATTGGAGACAAAGTTTTCCTGACTATATTGGATGGATCTTTCCGTGACAAAAATAGTCAGGAATCTGAGGCATGGTCATTAAGTGGAATAGAAGCTGAATGCGGAAATTGCTGCAGTCTTAATATGGGACAAACTGGCTGTAAAATGACATTAATATTTGTTCACAGTTTTGTGAATTGAAACTCCTATTAGATGGCACTCGCCGTATGATGGGAAGTCTCTAATTCATCCCTATTGTAGAAACAGTCCAAATTTTTCTTATGAACTTGATTAATATTACATAAGAATTTGATGTTTTTCATATTTTCATCTTCATTTCTTATCATCTTTTTCATCCTTCTACAACTATTTGAAAAGCATGATGTAAATTGTGAAATAGTTTGAATCAATAAAAAAAAAAAAAAAAAAAAAAAAAAAGTCTGCTTCTTAAGACTCGGGGGGGTGGGGGGGGGGGGTGGGGGTTCCCGGGGGGTTCTCAGCCACACTTTGTCACCCCACTTGTTAGGAAACAAAGAAAGTTTTACGGACTGTTACGTGAAATCCCTCCCCTTTCAAGTGATGGATTTAGGGGGACATGAGAAGCGGGATTTTGACTAAATTTGAATAGTATTTAATCATAGAATAAAGAAGGTGCCCCCAATTTTTTAAGTTAGTACGCCCACACCTTTTAAAAAAACTTGGATATGCCACTGCCCCCTGCCCAGATAATGTTCTTGATGTGTTACACTGTTTTGTTTTGTTTTTTTTAGATATTTTATTTATACTGGAACTAGAATTCGGCCAATTACATGCCAATTTTCGTTGTTCCCCAGGAATACATCTAAATGTAGGGGCATATAATGTGAACAGCGGCAGTATACAGGATGCATTTATAAATAAAGTATGAAGATTTAATACTCTAGATGACATCATTGTGCTGTATTTGGCAGGCCCGAGAAACACCTTTGTCCCCTTTTGAGTTTCAGGACGTCACAGGAAAAGATGATGACGATGTTTTGTTGGGGTTCTACTTAGTTCTACTCAGTAATTTTTCAGGAATATCAAGACTAACTCCGATTTTTGACTGACCAAGGTCAATGATCGAATTAATGGTGGTGGAAACGACCGGAAGGCAAGGTTTGGTTAGATTCCTGGTTGGTGTCTGGGTTCACTAAGGGATGAGGTACAGCAAAAGTGATTTTCAGGTTTTGATTCCCTGCTATGTTCCTGCCCTGTCTCCCTCATCTCATAGATTCAATCATCAGACTGACCAAGTTAAAACATGTGTCTGAAGATTCAGAATTCTTCCTAACTTATTTTTACCATGACAAGACGCTCTGCGTCTCGGCTCAAACAGTACATACAAACGGGAGGGGGGGGGGGGTCAGTATTATTTAAGGCTAAGTAGGCAGGTGTGGATCCAGAAATAGGGGTGTAGATGGGGGGGTCCCTATGTCGTGTGTCGAATTTAAGAAAAGGGTATGTCGCGTGTCCTTATATTTATTATGTTCCTGTCGATTTTAAAAATCTGTCATGTCACATGTCGAATTTAAGAAATTGTCCCTGTCGTGTTGTTTATTTTTTTCTTCATGTCACTAAGCTTCATGTCGCATGTCAAATTTAAGAAATAGCCATGTCGCCCTGTCGATTTTAGGGGTCTACCCCCATAGAAATTGATGAGGGCGGGGGGGGGGGGGAGGGGGGGGCACCAACAATCAGGCCCAGGGTAGTGGGGAGGGGCAAGGCCTGTTGGCCCCACCCCCCTGGATCTGCCCCTGGAAGGCCTACTGAAAGAGATATGTGCGCAGTGTTTTCCCCTCTTTTTGTAGTTTAGGGGTCGACCAAAAGTTGGGGTGGGGGGCAGGTTCAGGACCCCCCCCCCCTCCCGTCCCCTGGAACCACCACTGGCTAGACTGGCCCTGCTCCGTTCCCGCTGTCACATCTGGAAAGTCGGCGAATGTGGAAAGTTGGCGGTCGGCCACAATGTGACTTTGTGCAGGCGCGTAGGAAAAGTTCCTACTCTCATAACATGTTACTTTTTTCACAAACTGAGGAGTAGGGACGAGTTAGCCATTTAGGTATGAATCTCGAATATTTAAAAGAAGAGAGGGATATATATTTAGTTTGCTACCCATTACAACCTTAAAGAATTGATTGACAAAACATGGTTTGAGAGTAGGAACTTTTCCCACACGCATGTGCAATGCCCATTATAGACATATGATCGCCCACCGCCGACTTTCCACATTCGCCGACTTTCCAGATGTGACATCGCCACTTATGTACACTCTCCAAACTGTTGCTTTGGGCAGATCTCATCATCTGCTTGGAGAGTGACGCGAAGTCCAGCCCGACCAGGGTGAAGTAGCACAACACTCATCCCAGGATGAGGTTCGTCGCCATGATGACTCTCATTGCTCGGCTACTTACGATGTTCGTCGCCGAGCAATGAGAGTCAAAAGTAATAATCTTTCTCATTAAAAAAAGATTGGGACGAGTATGTGACGTTACACAACGAACGTCGTTACATACTTACAACGTTTGTCGCCAAGCACTGAGAGTCATCATGGCGACGAACGTTGTAAGTATGCAACGACGTTCGTTGTGTAACGTCACATACTCGTCCCAATCTTTTTGTAATGAGAAAGATTATTACTTTTGTGGAGTGCACTGTACTTTTTATTGAATACAAATGGCAAACTGACATAACTAGAAGAAAACAAATCTAAATTGAATTCTCATTCTCCTTTTGCCGTGATTTCCTTCCGCTGGATGCCATGCGGCAAGTGGTGAAATGTAAGCTCCAAGATATTATGGGAGGCTGAAACCAGTGAAAAAACATGGCGGCTCATGGAACAAATCTCGTTTACGTGTCGTTTTATATAAGGAGTGTAAAAATGACCCTGGCTGTCGGTATGGTGTAAACCATCACTCACTAACTCTTTGTAATTATACTGTCTGTCAAAATGGGAATTGTATGTACTATACTATACTTAATTTAACAGACGTCAGAGATGTATTTTCATGGCACATGCTGCTAGAAAAAGGATATGAATGCTAGCATTTTTGGAAATAATTGTCTTGTACCATGCACCAATGTCCCCATGATTATCTGCCCATTTCAGATTTCCTGTTGAGTTTCTAGTTACAATTTAATAATATAAGACAGTGTCATATCATTTATTAACATTATAGAACCTTTCAAGATCAAAACTCTTCTTCATGAGGTGTTATATTATCATGAAAGTTAACTCCACTCAGTGCTGCCTATTGACTATAATAAGATTATGTGTAAAATTACTATGGTTACCATTTCAATATACACAATAAACAAGTCCCTGACTTCAGAGGGGATGCGATATCCTTTTCAAGTCCCATGATCCATCATTGTTATAGATGTGGTCTCAAAGAAAACGGTTGTACTTACACAGCTTTGAATGCTTTACTTAATTGCTTATAGTAGTATCAATCATAGTCACTGTTGGTTTTTACATATATCTTATTTGGCTCCGCAAAGTTTCAGAGGCCTGGGAAGAGGCTGCAAAAAAGGTGTTTTTCTCTCATATCATCTCAAAAACAAGCATTGTATGATGACGTCATAGTGCAGGCTTATTATCTCAAAAATCAAAGGGGGGGGGGGGGGTCCAGGTGTTGCATGTTGAATCTCCGAAATGGCCATGTCACCTGTCACAATATGTAGAATTTCCATGTCAATTTCAAATAGCCTCCACGTTATGATAACGTTGCAGCAACGTTCTGGATTGGTCTTTGTTACGTTACATTGTAACGTTGCACCGACATTCTTTTGATGACTCCCAATAACGTTGCTGCAACCAACTGATGCAACGTTACATTGTGACGTTCTAATAACGTTCTTGCAATATTATTTATGATGCTGAGACTTGATAAGAATGTCACAATAACGTTCTGTTGAGGTGTGGTTGAGACCTAACTAAAAGAGAATGTAACAATAACCTTCTGTTTAGGTTACGTTGATACCTGACCTAATAAGATAGTCACAGTTATGTTCTGTTTAGGTTAGGTTAAGACCTGACCTAATCAGAACATCACAATAGCATTCTGTTTAGGTTAGGTTGGGACCTCCCCTGGTGAAGAAGTTACAATAATGTTCTTTTTAAGTGAGGTCTCAACCTCACCTAATCAGAACGTCACTATAACATTCTGTTTGGATTTAGTCTTGACAATACTTCATTCGGTCACGTTATGCAACCATACTTTTTAGGTTTGTCAGTTACTCACTAAAATGTGACGTAACGGTTACATTATTTTTCTGGGAGGTTGAGACCTAACCAATACAGAATGTTATCATAACGTTCAGTGAAGTCTGGACCACAGCTTTACAGAACACTATTGTGACATTCTTATTAAGTTTCAGCCTCATAAATAACGCTATCAGAGTGTCGCAATGTAACGTCGCAACAGTTGGTTGCAACAACTTAATTGGGAATGTCGCTGTAACCTAACAGTGTGACGTAACAAGAATCAATCCAGAACGTTGCTGCAACGTTATTAGAACGTTGTTTCCTTGGCTGGGATTTAGTCGCCAGGTATGTCCCAACTTGGCTATTAGCTGTTTTTTCTACCGGCGACTAACCGGTCACCTGCTGACGTAGTTATTCTCTAATCTCTGGGGTATTCAAGTTAGTTGCTGGGGTTTAGTCGCCTATATGGGGACTCCCTTTTAAGGTGCGTCCCCGCTTGGGCGATCCTTTCCATCCATGGTGATTAGTGGTTGGCTGAAATCTTGGATGGAAAGGGGTAACACTAATCACGAGGCAACTAAAATCTTAAGCTGCATGCCCACTTGGGCAATTAATGTCGGCGACTAGTTGTTGATAAAGGCCCACAAGGGCCAACCCCTTTTTAACACAAGTAACTAACACCAAAACGAGCACTAATTGCCAGGGATGGAAAAGGTTTGTGGGCCTCCGTCTACATCTAGTCGCTGGTGCTAGTCACTGAAGTTGGGACGCGGCTTTAGAGTGTACTCGGTGACAGTTGGCTGGGCCACTGACAAAAATAGAATTTCCCCCTCACTTAGTCTCAATAACAAGATAATTCTCTGACCTCGTGAAACATCCATACCATCTCAATGATGCAATCTCCAATTTTATCTTCAGAAAAGAATGCTATTAATAGAGATTCTGTGTTTTTCCATCCGGGGACATCTGCGTGTGACCAACATTTTGTATCTTAACTAAATTGCACTTGATGAATACACTTAAAGACAATTAAATTGTCTGTCCAGATGATCTCATCTCTTGACGTCAAATTTTATTTTTACTTTAGTTTTTTCAATCAACTACAACAATTATTGTCAATTAGCATTTCAAAAGTATGTGGTTAGGGCCCAGCCAAGGATGTGACGTTATTATAAGATTGCAGCAATGTTCTGGTTGGTTCTGTATTTGGTTCTTGTTATGTTCTTTGATGACTCCCAATTACGTCCCTGCAACAAACTGATGTGATGTTGCACTGTGATGTTATTACCACATTCTGGTTACGTTTTTCAACCCAAACAAAATGTTCTTATAATGTTCTGTTTTGGTTTCATCCTAACCTCACCAAAACATTATCTATCATAATAACATTCTGATTTGGTGAAAGCCCTAATTATACTGTGCGTTGGATATGTGTTCCAATTTGGTGGTGTTGCCCAATGCGAATGCTACATATTAAGGCTATATGATAGTATATCACACTACGTGTTGGAACACGTGTCTCAAAGTGACCCAATGTGTAGTATATTATACTATGCATTTTGGCACACATTGGGGTAGTGTTGGGTCGCCTTTGCATGCGTTGGATCACGTTGGGTCATGTTGGGTCACAGTAACATTCTTTTTAGGTAAGGTTAAGACCTGATATAATCAGAGCATCACAATAATATTCTGTTTAGGTAAGGTTGGGACCTCCCCTGGTCAGGAGGTCACAACAACATTCTGTTTAAGTGAGATCTGAACCTTACCTAATCAGAAGGTCACATCGACATTCTATTTTAATTAGATCTTGACCTCACCTCACCAGAATGTTATGATAACATTCTGTTTTGGTTAGGTCTCAACCTCACAGAAAATAATGTAACAGTTATGTGACACTTTAGTAAGTAACCAAACCAAAAAGTATGGTTGCATAATGTGACTGTTACGTCACACCTTGGCTGGGTGGGGAATAAACTAAAATATATAACTCTTCTGATAGATCTTTAGGATTCATACCTAAAAGACTAACTTGTGCATATTCCCAGTCCCTAACTAAATATATATCTTGAATTCATCATAATAGTATATTCTTAAATTTGAACTTTTTTAACACACCATCGAGGGCCTAATTCCAGGGGAGGCCTGAAGGTCGAGCCTCCTATAGTAAACATGAGGGGAATACCCATTGGTCAGATTCAGGCACCCCTTATTCTTAGATGTTTTATGAAATGACTGGCTGAAATTGCGAAGAGAGGTTTTTGTATCCTGACCTTGTCCTACCACTGCCTTTTTATGAATGAAGTATGACATGTCTTAAACTTGATGTGGTCCAGGGATAAGACGTCACCTCTTTGTCTCAGGTATTTTAACTACCATGCCTATCATCTTTATTATGTGCTATTTGTGTAAGTAACAGACTAACCAGAATAGTATGGTTGTAAAACGTGACCATTATGTCACACACCGGCTTGGCTGTTCTTGAAGGGGCATTGATGTGCATTGGTGCTAAAAAGTTGAGCAAGATGTATAAATAAGTAAATTTTCCCCTCTGGTGAAGCAAGTAACATCCAAACCACGAGACAGGTGCCTAGACCAGGATCACCTGATTGTGTATTTATAGGTAAATTACCAGGCGCTTCATGAAGTATACACCCAGCCAAGGATATGACGTTCTAATAACGTTCTAGTAATGTTCTGGATTGGTTCTTGTTACGTCACACTGTTAGGTTACAGCGATGTTCTTTTGATGACTCCCAAATACGTCACTGCAACCAACTGTTGTGATGTTACATTGTGACGTTATAATAACATTCTTGTAACATTATTTATGAGGCTGATACTTCATAAGAATGTCACAATAACGTTCTGTTTAGGTATGGTTGAGACCTCACGGTTACGTGACAATTTAGTAAGTAACAGACAAACCAAAAAAGTATGGTCACATAACGTGACCGTTACGTCGCGCCTTGGCTGGGCAGGTTATAAGAGTTCTCACACATGTTTATTTCTATTGTTAAGATGACCATTTAGTATTCCCATGGCTGCCTCTATCTGGTCATAATTTGGAGAGGATTCTACGACTCTTTTGTATGCAAGGAATGTAATTCTCAATTGGTAAGCAACGGAAAGATCAAAAGGTAAATCACCTGTAGTATCCTTGCTCATAATCCATGAGATTGGCCAAGTATCAACCCTGTAATCAATCTACACCACATGATATTCAAATGGAACTGCCATCCTAAAAATGTTCCGTCATACTGACATTATCATTATCATTACAAGAAGTTACCGGACAAGGGGGAAGGGTACTCTATGCGGGATTTGCCATTAAACCTATATTGTAGAGCATGAAGGTGGTTATGACGTGGCCTTGGTTGACTCAGTGTGAATACTATATATACCAGAAATGACGAATGTATTCTGTTGTCAATGTAGAGACCTGAAAATAGAACTGTAGATTATATGTGTAGTGGTAAGACATTCATCAGATGCCACTTCCTTTTTAAACAAGGACATTTTTCTCTCCAGTGAAGCCAGTAAAGTCAAAACCACCCTCCCAATACAAGAGGTGCCTGGATCTTGACTACCTGATGCCTTGGTGAGGTAACTTCATGGCCCCCTCCCCTCTACTTTGGCCCAGTATATACAATCTATAAGAGGCCTTGTCCAACACATTATCCTGCCAGTTTTCCCCCTGAAGTGAAGACACACACGAGCCTGAATCCAACAACAACCAACAACAAAGAAAGTAAGTTATGATTACATGATATTATTAGTCTTGCCCTCATGTTATTGGATTACTTTCTTTTATAAGACTAAGAGACTATCACCAAACTTCAGATTTTTCATTTTTTAAGACATCTTGGAACTCATTCACCAAAAACATCTTACTATGAGTGGAGTTGCATAGTTGACAAAGAAACAGACCATATTTTAGAAGATAATTCTGACTTCAGAGAAGTGCCACACATTCTTCCTGTCATTTTAAAGAGAATCAATAACTCTTTTGAATGGTATAACATGTCTTTACTAATCCTTTACTTCCCATGCTGACTTATAGATTGCTATTGAGCTATTTAGAACTTTTGATGTGGAAATTGTTGAAATTTACTTCTAGAATGACAAACATATTAACATTTTGCACACAGGGTTTTGGCAAAAAGTGTGTGCTCAATGCAATACTATTTTGTCTTTTTTTTTACTGTTTTATTTCATCTTTATTCTGACCTGCACATGATCCATCTTATATTTCAGTGATGATGAAGCTGACAGCTGTCCCTGCAGTAGTGCTGCTGGTCTTTTTCCTGGTGCCCGGCCAGGCTACCATCCTGGAAGACTATGATCAACCTGAGGTATGTACTGCAGGCAGTTCCTACTCTGGAACAGTGATTGTAACCGAGAATGTGTGTGCCAACTTATGTCATTGTTATCTAAAATTATTGTTATACAGACAAATCATTGCTACAGAAGGCTTTTTCCCAGCTTACAATCATACCACATATATATTCATTTATAAATTGTACAATTGTGAAGCAATTACCATGATTCAGATTGATGCAGTAGAACTGCTGTTATATTTATCATAACAACACGGTTATAATTGTTACTCACATGGCCTTAAGCCTCATACCCACAAGACTACTTTAACACAGTAAGTCAACGAGTCAGCACTAAAATTGACTCCTATGATCCCCTGTAAGTGAAGCATCAGGAAATATTTATGTTTGATCTCAATCCCTGATCTAAAATCAGCCAATTATTGAGGTACAATTGGCCAATTTTAGTGCCAATCAGTCAGCCGACTTGGTCAAATCCTCTTAGTGGGTATGGGGCTTTAGAATGTTGCTGTTATGAATGGCTGTTCTGCAACTGATCACTGGGATGGTTCTACCCAAATGATAAAATTTTCTTGAAACATGTGAACATTTATTATAGATATACATCATGAGGAGTATCTTCTCAAATATTGATAACAAATTATTGTTTCTGAAACTTTGCCCTATGATCTACTATCTTATGCCAAAACTATCATGTTTGATAAGACAATCTTGATATGATATTCCATGTCCCTGTTTCTGATATTTCATGTCCTGTGAAATATTGGAGTTCTTCTTGAGAGTAAATGTACAGTTTTGAGGAAACGATTAATTCAATAATGACAAGTAGAAAACTGTTGAAAGAGAAATTGAATGTCCAGGGATGTTACCTAGTGCATCAGGTGAAATAGCTCATGACCATTTTTCTCTATTCACATAGTGGAGTACCTTGACAGGTGCTGAACGACTTGATTATTTCCAAGCAACCCTTGATACTGTTGACTATGGGTTTAAGAAAACGGTAAGTATAACAATCTATTTATTGCATTTGGAATTGTCAAAAATTACAGTGGGCCAATGCAGCAAAACAATTGTAACAATAAACGGTTGATATTGTCTGAAATGTATGCTGTTGTTCCATATTTGACAACCCAAAAGCATAATATCAGTCATTATTACAGGAGAACAATAAGGATGTCTCTGTTAAGTTAGCTGTCAACTCATATTCTGTAGTTGATCTTTCAGTTGTTTTTATGGTAAGTCAGTGTGCAGTCAGAAAAACATCCAGGAATGATTTAGAATTTTAAAGGCTTTTTAATGTATACACATTAATTTTAAAGCCATTTGTTAAGCTTCTGTAGTAGAATGAGTATGGTGATCAAACAGAACAATAGAAGGGTTAAATCAGTGAGACTATGGACTGCTTTAGTACAGAAATTCAGATATGTCGGAAAATGTTGATCAATGAAGGTACATGGGCAATAATCTGCATTGCATTTATTGCATAATTCTGGACCTAAATTCAAATCTTTATCATCTATAGTACAGATGATTAATGTGATATTAGGATGAAAACAAAGTTAATTTCCATTCATGAAAAATATAAAAGTCTAAATGCACAGGGTCATTGGGTATTTTAGACTGTGCAAAGAGCGATTATTTTATCAAATGTTTAAATGTATGTCTGGATATATGCAGGAGAACCTTGTATTTTTATGCATCTTTCCCTAGAGTGTGTTTTCCTGCAGCATTGCCCAGAGTGATCGTGCCACTGTCAACGATGATGAACTTTGTGCCCAGGTATCAGTAATGATCTTACCTTAAAATACCACTTATGCTAATCTTATATTCATATTTATTAGAATACACAATTTAACATATTTTCCGGTATTTTAAACTGTATGTACATTTCAACAAAACAATTTTAGTTTCTAGTTTGATAAAAGGTATAGGTGGAATAACTTTATAACTAAACATTTGTGTACGTAGCATGAAGCAAAGCCATAAGTTGGTACATCCATTTTCCAAATTCGATATTTAGAATATGTCTTAAAGAGTAACTGTGTTCCCTTGATAATCATAATGGATAGTCAATTACATCCCTGATAAAGATATATTAACACCTACCATTATACAAAAGGAAATTCTAGTGTGAGTGGCTTATGGAATCATCTGTTTATAGATGGCAAACACTGTACATGTGAACACAGCATATCAGTGATTTAGAGCAGCTGTTTCAGCTGTTGCCTTCTCATGCAAAACAATTAACTCAAACATTTTTCTGATTAAAAACATATTCATCAAATTTGGCTAGTATTCAATTCAAAGCTTGCCATGAGGAGAGAAACGTTTACATCAAAAACTCCAAATCAAAATTTATATCTACATACCAAATCCCCACATAAACTAATGCAACTTAAACCCCCTCAACTACCTCTGGGATGGTTGGGTTGACTTTTTACCTGGTAATTCTTTTGCCCATTCTGACACCAATTCATGTGCACACATGAATATACTGCACCTTTAATACTTATTATCAAAATTAAATAGGAGCCAAATCAGGTAGGACTGACCTTTATGTACCATATCTCTTTAATACGGGCCTGTTTAGTGAAAATATTCTTGTTGGTTTACTGCTGTAGTATTGATCAATCTTAAAACATTCCTTAGGATTCTGGTACATGTGATTTACCTGGCAAGATGAAAACATTTACATCTGGCGAACAGAGTGCTGACATCTGCACAACGGTAAGTTGAAAGAAATACACAAAGGGATATTATGTAGACAAACTTGCCTCTTCCAAGAGATACACTTTAGGCCATGACAAGCAGAAGAATATAATAATTATAGATCTATATGTGACCCGTTTTGGCGAATTGGTTCGGAAGTCGCAATGAGTCAGATGTTGGCTGTTACACCTCGTTTTAAAGCTAAGAATCTGTATTTTCTGATGGGGTAGGTCTCTAAAAACGGACCCGGTGCGACATCCGACTCAATTCGCCAAAATGGGTCACATATATTTTTTGTATTTCAGAGAACCTGTAAACTTAATCAGGAGCATCAAGAGTAATCAGTCTATCACTTAATTCTTGCCCATGCACCTATAACATTTTATTTCTTATTGAATAATTGATACTTTGATGAACTTATTTGAAGGCCTTTTGTTTGTAGTTTATTTTTGATTGTATATATCTTAAATTCTTTAAGATTCAATTTTAAAATGATTTCCTGATATATTTTTATTCTTTCAAAATTTAAAAGTTTTCATATAATTTCCAATGATTCACAAACAAGATATTTGTCTATTCAAGGAAATGTTTTACTCTTCTTGTGTTATAGCACTAACAAACCACTGAACCAAGGAACAGTTTACAAACAACCAACTCGGAGTCCACCTGGTGGACAAACAACAATGCTTTTCTGAGAAACCATACTGAATTCTCGAAAGGATTTTCATAACTACATCACATCTTCAAGAGGAAAACAATAAAGAAGAACACTAAACATTCAGAGCAACATCAACTGTAGCACTTGAAACCTATGCATCTAGAAAAGTAGATCTTACACTGAATTAATCTTTTCTATCTAAATTTGAAACAAGCAACACAAGTTTATGATTTTGGTACAGTATTTGTAAACTAATGCTTCTGATTAAAGTAAGAAATAAAGCTTTTAATAAACCAGCCTGTTTTGATGTGATTTATTTTTCCCCAGCTGCAGCTGACTGCGTTTCATTAATATCTAAACTGCAATACTTTCGGAATGCTTGATTGAAGAGGAGGGGTATATATTACAATTATGACAAATTTTGGGAGCATGTTCAAATGTGGTAGTTTGTTAGAGTTGTATTTTGGGATCTGTCAGACCTTGACAGATTGGCCGTGATTATTCATGATGACTTTTTAAAGTTTCCTTGCATTTTCATCATGCTATATGGGGGTTCATCACACATACAGCGATTGTATCACATCCCAGAATTCTCAGATTTTAACAGTGTATAAAGTAGCATGAAATTCATGCTTTTTATTGCATATCTTGAAATCTTTTCTACAAAAACAAGTGACTTTGTCATTTAGAGTAAGGAACACTGGTTTAAGATGTATAACAAATCAAAAATCACCTGAGCCTGCCATCACAATTTAATTTCAATTATGAAATTTGTAAATTGTGATAAAAAGGGAAAATATTAGAAAAAAAATCTGTAAAAGTTACACTGCTTTGAGAGCACTCTAAATATAGAAAAAGAAGGCGTCAAAACGTTTGTGTTACGATAAAAGTAACAACGAAATGTTTCGTTGTTCTTTTATTTTCTTTGTTACGAAAATCATTATGCAATGGGCCACTGTGGCATATAGCACAATGCCAAATCTAAACAATAACAACTGTAAAGATCACATTGAAATCGTCATCATAGCAACGGCACTATCATTAAGATATCTTAGCTACAAAATGCGTATATCCTTTTTCTACTGAATTAAATTGATTTCTGTAAATCTACATGGATAGACACTGTTGTACTATATCCTGTAAAGATTACAGGTTATTTAAAGCATTCTAAATATGTTTATTTTGAGCGTGAACAATGGCCCAACAATGAGGAATGTTGATTATGAATGTGTTCGTAGTGACAACTGCATTTGTTGTTATGAAATTAATTGTTCAACAGGCCACAGGGGGCACTGCTGGGGAACACACGAATTACTGAGTTCTTGAGATGGCATGGTGCCATGTGTCACCCCCATCAGGGCAGTATTAGAGTGGAGGCGTCCAATAAAAACAACCCCCATGGAGACAGAATGTCAGATATCAGTGTTAAGGAAAGCCCCGGCCACACTGTCCAACTCAACTTAAACTCGACCATTGAGTTGAGTTGAGTTGGGGTCATTCACAGAGTGTGGCAGGGGGAGCTGTAGCTAAACCAAAGACAGTTGAGTGGATTCCTTCATGTTAGGAAGATATTAAAGATGTAGTGTAATACCAAACTCAACGTGATCAGCTTGTGAACGACAAGGTGATGCTTTATAGATTAATAGAGGGCATAAAAAGTATCGGCAAGATCAACATGTTTCAATGTGTAACCGTATTTGTTAGGATAAAGGAGCAGTGAACATTCGATTCATTATATACTCATGCGACACTGTGGAATCAATGGGATAGATAACAATGTGGAATATTTTACGCGGTGGATTTAACAGTGTGGAATGCGATGAAAAATATTTTTAACGCTGGGGATATATTAAAATGTTGATGGTCCAATAAGTGTCTATGGATCTTTTTTTGAAGTTATAAGATAAGTTAAGTGATGTGTGAGTAGAAGATAATTAGTTATAGAGAATTTTGACACGTTAAATTACTCTAAGTGTCCACGTTCTGAAAACAACAATCCTGTAGAAACGTCAACATGAATCTATACAAAATATTAGGAAGATGTACAACTGGATTGTTTGGTCTTAGGGGTGTGTGGAGAAGATAATACCATATCAGGCCACGACCATTGGTTAAGACCCTAGGGCCAAGTAAGTGCCCTAGACTAAGACCATACAGTCGTAGGTTTTACCACCACCAAAAACTGTGATGGTCGATTTGAGTTGAGTTAATTGGTGAGTATAGCCGGATCATAACTCTAATTGGATCCACATATTTCATATCTATCTTAGGCCCTCAATCATTTAACGACTCCTGGGCACAAAAACTTACTTTAAACACCATGTGCCATCCACTTTAATTGCCATACCTGATTATCAAAGTAATTAGACTTTTAAGTTATTTTGTTGGTAACTAGGATGTTTTTCTGGGATGGGGTGAATACATTTATACTGCGTATATCTAGAATACAAAAACAACACCCATCGAGGGGTATTTGTGAGGTGGTCAGAAGAAATATAGTTTTAAACAATATTCTTATGATGTTTCACCTGTGGGAGTTTGAAAGGAATTGACAGTGGAATTTGAAAGGATTTTCAAAACCATTTGAAATTTTCTGGACAGTTCATTTACGGATAGACTAGGGGACAAACTCCAATCTTTACATCAAATTTCATGTCTGTTGCCTTAGAAGTGAAAATATGAAAACAAACTAATGGTTTTTATCCCCTCCTGGTTCTCTGGAAAGAAGACCTGTTTATCTTATAAAATGGATCTAACGCCAAAAATGTTTTCTTACTAAAGGAGCATACATAAATATGTAATTACCTCCAATTTATAGAGTTAGTTGTTTTTAATTAACATTTGTAATTAACTGATAAAGATACAGGGCCCTTCACGTCCCTGGATGAACACTCATTTAACTTATTTGATTGACATGACTATTTACTGTACTGAGAGAACAACAAGCAGGAAGGCGAAGTCAAATTGTAGTCAAACCACTTTGATCCCAACATGTATTAGTCATATGAGAACAAGTTATACATAGCTGAAATTAAATAAGATTAGTAAGAACAGCCATCTTAGAAGCAATCATATTACTTCCTTGTTAACATTAACGCAATAAGCCCATCCCAGTCTGCAACAAAAGTAAAGTTTACTATGGTATTATATTATAGGGGGGTTCGATTTTTGACAAGTATATTTTTTTCCAGGGGGAGGGTCGTCTTTTTAATAAATAGGCTTAAATACTTATTTTTTGGATTTACTGTCATATTTTACATTAAATATTAGAGAAGATATCCTCCAAGGGGGGGGGGGGGGGTACGAACGGCCTGGTTTTTTTATGAAATGGCTGCATATGAGATTTGAAACTTGCATACAGTTTCCGTAAGCAAACATAAACTCACATTGCTGTGGACATTTGTTATAATATCTTAAGATAGGACAGGAGGGCTAATTTAGGAACAAAAATCATACTCGATTTTATCTCAGTATATGAGTTTCTTATCTTAGTACAAAAGAATGAGGACATTTGAACCAAAATATATATCTTAGGATTGAAAGGATTATACTGTGACGAAATGGAAGACATAGTTGTCTCAAGATTACATTGGGCCCTATTGAATAAGTTACCAACAAAGTCTAGGAAAGACACAATTTCATACATGAAGTTAAAGAAGTTTGATATTCATACATGGTGTCGAGCAATCCTGTTCATCGAGTTTACTTATTCATCTTACTTTAGAACAACATACTACGTACATAAACTTTAATGAGCATTTGGACAGTGAAGAGTTCAATAATTACATCACAATACATTCATTTGTGAGATGATAGGCCTAGGGTGAGTTTTAGCAGCTCCAATGCATCTCATAATGCAATGTATCTCTCCTGATCTCAGCTGTAATGACTGATATACTAAAATCATGTCATAATAGACATTGCTTTTACCATGATATCAATAAATAGATGTTTGCTTTTCTTTAAACTTGCAGTGGTATTCTGGAATATGACTTTTGAGATGTGTCAATGTATAAAGATGTATATTGTGGTTACTAAGACTCCCTATTGTGAGATCTATGAGTGATTTCGGGAGATAGGAAATACAAATAGAAGGTACATATGTATTTCCCAACAATTTAACCTAAATCCCTACCTTATATGTCCAATCTGCACACATATATTATTGCCTCTAGTCTGCTGATTACTGCTCACATCATGTAAGGTATAAACCCCATTATCACTCACATTTACTTCATGCTTAGGGTTTACAAGATAATTATGATGGCTTATGTCAGATAGGAATGGTGGATCTATTATAGGTTTTAGAAAAGGTCCGGCAAGGTAATTTAAAGGTGGGGGCGCCCCCTTTTTCCTAGAATTTTGATCAAAAAATCTGATTTGGTCCATTAGATCACAAGAATGATCTCGTTTAACCTGATGTAATATTGGTTGAGACCTTAAAAATAGTCACCATTTTCTGAGATCGCAAACCATTTATTTGTTTGTGAACGTTTAGTTCAAGTTCTGAGTGCAGTTCCAAGCTAACATTCCCTGTATCTTGAGACAAATACACTGACAAAAAATCCATCTGAAACAAATGACTTAATTACAGAGACGAAATCATACCTTCCTACCATCCATGGCTTCACAAACCACTAATTCCTGATCTAAAGGTATGAATTAGAGAATTAAGTAGGATAGCATTGCACAGTAATTACTAGATTTGATTGGGGGAAATGGTAAAAATAAGTAAAAAATAAGTCTGAACTAATTAACTAGCATGGGGTGATCATTGCTATATTGAGATGTGAGATAAACTGCTTTTTAGTTTATGTGAAACAGAGCATTGCCTGGTCCATCCGATGCGTAATCTCCAGATACATTTAAGTTACTTTTCCATTTAGGGCCAATATAAGTTTGAGTGACTGGTGAGGCAGCATGGGATGTGGGTGTGACTGGTGAGGCAGTGTGGGGTGTGGGGGTGACTGGTGAGGCAGTGTGGGGTGTGGGGGTGAGGCAGTGTGCATTGTGGGGATGAGGCAGTGTGGGGTGTTGGGGTGAGGCAGTGTGGGGTGTGGGGGTGACTGGTGAGGCAGTGTGAGGTGTGGGGTGACTGGTGAGGCAGTGTGGGGTGTGGGGGTGAGGCAGTGTGGGGTGTGGGGGTGAGGCAGTGTGAGGTGTGGGGGTGAGGCATTGTGGGGTGTGGGGGTGAGGCAGTGTGGGGTGTGGGGGTGAGGCAGTGTGGGGTGTGGGGGTGACTGGTGAGGCAGTGTGGGGTTGGGGGGTGACTGGTGAGGTAGTGTGGGGTGTGGGGGTGACTGGTGAGGCAGTGTGGGGTGTGGGGGTGACTGGTGAGGCAGTGTGGGTTGTGAGCATTGGGCAGTGTGGGGTGTGGGGGTGACTGGTGAGGCAGTGTGGGGTGCGGGTGTGGAGATGACTGGTGAGGCAGTGTTGGGTGTTGGGGTGACTGGTGAGGCAGTTTGGGTTGTGAGCATGGGGCAGTGTGGGGTGTGGGGGTGACTGGTGAGGCAGTGTGGGGTGTGGGGTGTTGGGGTGAGGCAGTGTGGCGTGTGGGGTGACTGGTGGGGCAGTGTGGTTTGTGGGGGTGACTGGAAAGGCAGTGTGGGGTGTGGGGTGACTGCTGAGGTAGTGTGGGGTGTGGGGGTGAGGCAGTGTGGGGTGTGGGGGTGAGGCAGTGTGGGATGTGGGGGTGACTGGTGAGGCAGTGTGGGGTGTGGGGATGACTGGTGAGGCAGTGTGGGGTGTGGGGGTGAGGCAGTGTGGGGTGTGGGGGTGGGGCAGTGTGGGGTGTGGGGTGACTGGTGAGGTAGTGTGGGGTGTGGGGATGACTGGTGTGGCAGTGTGGGGTGTGGTGTGAGTGGTGAGGGAGTGTGGGGTGTGGGGGTGAGGCAGTGTGGGGTGTGGGGGTGAGGCAATGTGGGGTGTGGGGGTGACTGGTGAGGCAGTGTGGGGTGTAGGGGTGACTGGTGAGGCAGTGTGGGGTGTGGGGGTGAGGCAGTGTGGGGTGTGGGGGTGACTGGTGAGGCAGTGTGGGGTGTGGGGGTGAGGCAGTGTGCATTGTGGGGATGAGGCAGTGTGGGGTGTTGGGGTGAGGCAGTGTGGGGTGTGGGGGTGACTGGTGAGGCAGTGTGAGGTGTGGGGTGACTGGTGAGGCAGTGTGGGGTGTGGGGGTGAGGCAGTTTTTTTTTTTTTTTTTTTGATTGTTTTTATTTGGGTTCAGGGGTTCACCATAAGTGATCTTCCTTCCCCTCCCCTCGGCATGTACAATCATCGTGTAGAAAAACATATAAACTTATTTACACAAGCAGTTTGTTTCGTAATTCCAACAGATGAAAACACATTGATGAGACTCATTATTGGGTGATGGGTGAGAAAGATGAACAAGATGAATAAGTAGTGTCACATTATATCGGCATCTCATAATACATTCTCAATACATCACTATAAATTACCATATGGGTTATCGAACATATGTCTTAGCCTAGGCAGGAAGAGTGATTTTTCGACAATATTCCTAATTTCTACAGGCAGAATATTCCATGCAAGCGTAGCACGGTGTAGAAAACTATTTTGGTATTTTTTGTTCATAACCTTTGGTACTTTCAGCAGCACTCCATCCCTTGCACGTGTATATATTGGCCTTACATCTAACAAATAATCATTAGCACATAGCGAGTGAGCATAGGTACATAAATGTAATTTTCTTCTATTTTCTAAGGTAAAAATCTTAGCCCTTTCATGCAAAATTATAGTTCGAAGACGTTCATAGTATGGTAGTTTATATTGTTCATATATGATTCGCAGGCAATCGTTCTGCATAGTCTGTAATTGCCTTGTAACGTATTGAATGTTTTGATCATATATGAAATCAGCATAGTCAAATAAGGGCAAAATCATCGATTTATAAATCAATAGGGCAGTGTGAGGTGTGGGGGTGAGGCATTGTGGGGTGTGGGGGTGAGGCAGTGTGGGGTGTGGGGGTGAGGCAGTGTGGGGTGTGGGGGTGACTGGTGAGGCAGTGTGGGGTTGGGGGGTGACTGGTGAGGTAGTGTGGGGTGTGGGGGTGACTGGTGAGGCAGTGTGGGTTGTGAGCATTGGGCAGCGTGGGGTGTGGGGGTGACTGGTGAGGCAGTGTGGGGTGCGGGTGTGGGGGTGACTGGTGAGGCAGTCCGGGGTGTGAGGGTGTGGGGGTGAGGCAGTGTGGGGTGTGGGGGTGACTGGTGAGGTAGTAAGGGGTGTAGGGGTGAGGCAGTGTGGGGTGTGGGGGTGAGGCAGTGTGGGATTTGGGGGTGACTGGTGAGGCAGTGTGGGGTGTGGGGGTGACTGGTGAGGCAGTGTGGGGTGTGGGGTGTGGGGGTGAGGCAGTGTGGGGTGTGGGGGTGACTGGTGAGGCAGTGTGGGGTGTGGGGTGTGGGGGTGAGGCAGTGTGGGGTGTGGGGGTGACTGGTGAGGCAGTGTGGGGTGTGGGGTGTGGGGGTGAGGCAGTGTGGGGTGTGGGGGTGACTGGTGAGGCAGTGTGGGGTGTGGGGGTGACTGGTGAGGCAGTGTGGGGTGTGGGGTGTAGGGGTGAGGCAGTGTGGGGTGTGGGGGTGACTGGTGAGGCAGTGTGGGGTGTGGGGGTGACTGGTGAGGCAGTGTGGGGTGTGGGGTGTGGGGGTGAGGCAGTGTGGGGTGTGGGGGTGAGGCAGTGTGGGGTGTGGGGGTGACTGGTGAGGCAGTGTGGGGTGTGGGGTGTGGGGGTGAGGCAGTGTGGGGTGTGGGGGTGACTGGTGAGGCAGTGTGGGGTGTGGGGTGTGGGGGTGAGGCAGTGTGGGGTGTGGGGGTGACTGGTGAGGCAGTGTGGGGTGTGGGGGTGACTGGTGAGGTAGTGAGGGGTGTAGGGGTGAGGCAGTGTGGGGTGTGGGGGTGAGGCAGTGTGGGGTGTGGGGGTGAGGCAGTGTGGGATGTGGGGGTGACTGGTGAGGCAGTGTGGGGTGTGGGGGTGACTGGTGAGGCAGTGTGGGGTGTGGGGGTAAGGAAGTGTGGGGTGTTGGGGTGAGGCAGTGTGGGGTGTGGGGGTGACTGGTGAGGCAGTGTGGGGTGGGATGGTGACTGGTGAAGTAGTGAGGGGTGTGGGGATGAGGCAGTGTGGGGTGTTTTGGTGAGGCAGTGTGGGGTGTGGGGGTGACTGGTGAGGCAGTGTGGGGTGTGGGGGTGACTGGTGAGGCAGTGTGGGGTGTGGGGGTGACTGGTGAGGCAGTGTGGGGTGTGGGGTGTTGGGGTGAGGCAGTGTGGGATGTTGGGGTGACCGGTGAGGCAGTGTGGGGTGTGGGGCTGAGGCAGTGTGGGGGTGACTGGTGAGGCAGTGTGGGGTGTGGGGGTGACTGGTGAGGCAGTGTGGGGTGTGGGGGTGACTGGTGAGGCAGTGTGGGGTGTGGGGTGTGGGGGTGAGGCAGTGTGGGGTGTGGGGGTGACTGGTGAGGCAGTGTGGGGTGTGGGGTGTAGGGGTGAGGCAGTGTGGGGTGTGGGGGTGAGGCAGTGTGGGGTGTGGGGGTGACTGGTGGGGCAGTGTGGGGTGTAGGAGTGACTGGTGAGGCAGTGTGGGGTGTAGGAGTGACTGGTGAGGCAGTGTGGGGTGTAGGAGTGACTGGTGAGGCAGTGTGGGGTGTGGGGGTGACTGGTAAGGCAGTGTGGGGTGTGGGGGTGACTGGTGAGGCAGTGTGGGGTGTGGGGGTGACTGGTGAGGCAGTGCAGGGTGTGGGGGTGACTGTTGAGGCAGTGTGGGGTGTGGGGGTGACTGGTGAGGCAGTATGGGGTGTGGGGGGGGGGACTGGTGAGGCAGTGTGGGGTGTGGGGGTGACTGGTGAGGCAGTGTGGGGTGTGGGGGTGACTGGTGAGGCAGTGTGGGGTGTGGGGGTGAGGCAGTGTGGGGAGTGGGGGTGACTGGTGAGACAGTGTGGGGTGTCAATGAACATAACTAACTTGTTAATGAGAAACTGTCGCAAAAGACTTCATGGGAAATGATTTCAACTCCAAAATAATTCTTAATTCATAAGGGATCATTTATCCAAATAATCATATTCATTTACTAAAAATACAGAGACAATGTATACAACACTTCCATATATATTTGAAAAAGACTTTTTCAATATAATTCAATATTACTGATACCTGAGGACAACTTAAACTTCTTTTCTTTTTGTAAAGTTTTTTCTTTCTGATGAATGTAGTTTAATAGAATGAGTAAAACTTAGTTTTTGTGCTGTTCTAGACTGATGATGATGTCATGAAGCAGGCTTTGGTTTTCACTTCAGGACGGTGAGTTGCCAAGTGACGTGGGAGGTGGGAGACATGGACTCGTTTGGAATGTAAAATGTGACATCTTTGTAATTATACTGTCAAAATAGTCGTTGTATAAGCTGTACTTATCTTTCTTAGCAAACAGATACCAGAGATGTATTTAAAGGCATCTTAAATACTTAAAGTAGTATCAGTCATGGTCAGTGTTTTTGTGTATATCTAATTGGGCTTGTCCATCTTAACCGACCTCCCTCTCAATGTGTTATGAAATGATATACTTTTTTAATGGACAGCAGGTGCCTTGGGAAACTGGTTTTAAGTCCTGGGAGGAGGCTGCGAAAAAGGTGTTTCTCTCTCGCTTCATCTCAAAAACAAGCATTCTATGATGACGTCAGAGTGCACGCATATTATCTCAACAATTGAAAGGGGTGGAAATGGGGGGGGGGGGGGGTTCCCCGTGTCGCGTGTTGAATCTACTAAATGGCCATGTTGCCTGTCACTATATTTAGAATTTCCATGTTGATTATAAGAAGCTTCCATGTCACATGTTGAATTTAAGAAATAGGCTAATGTTATTTATTTTTTTCCTCATGTCACTAAGCCCCATGTCACATGTTGAATTTAAGAAATGGCCACATTGCCCGGTTGATTTTAGAGGTCTACATCCATATCAAAACTCAGTCAGTTCTTCAGATAGATAATTATTTTATGATATTCATACATAAAATACCTGTGCACTGCACAATATCAAAATGTCAATGATATGATCTATATAATTATATATACAAGGGGATTCCCCCAAGCAGTTGAACTTTTGTTTTAGTCTAGTTGTCTTTGTGCTCAGACCTACCACCCTAGCGAAGGAGTGACATAAACGTGGTGTTCTTCAACTTTCTAATAACTTCCTATGACAGTACTTTTTTGACTGTTAATAGAGATTCGGTGTATTTCTGTCTGGGGACATCCACGTGTAACTAATGTTTTGTATTTTAACCTAATTGCATTTGGTGAACACACTTAAAGACAATTAAATAGTCCTGGATTTGGCGTGTTCCTGAAGGGGCATTGAATTCACTGCTGCTAAATAATCAAGCAAGATGTATAAACAAGTAAATTTTCCCCTCTGGTGAAGCAAGTAAAATCCAAACCATGAGATTGGGGCCTAGATCTAGGTGACCTGATTTTGTATTTTTAGGTAAATTACCAGGCACTTAATGTATACAGGTAATAAGAGTTCTCTTACTTAGTTCTTTCTATTGCTAAGATGACCATTTATTTCCATGGCTGCCTCTATCTGTTCATAATTTGAAGAGGATTCTACGACTCATACATACATATATATATAATTATATATATATATGACACTTTAGTCCACACATAGCTTTCGATTCAAATGCAACTGTCATCCTAAAAATGTTCTGTTATACTGCCATTATCATTATCACTCTCATTATTATAAATGACTGGACGAGGGGAAAGGGTACTCCATGCAGGATTTGCCATCAAACTAATATTGTAGAGCATGTTCTAAGCTTTCAAATGATATCAAGCATGTCAAAATCCGACAATTATTAAGTTTAAGTTATGGGTCCTTAAACCTAACACTATCAGGAAACCGGAAAATGAGGAAAAGCTTAAATTTCTTGTATTTCTTGATATTTTGATTCAATTATCAAGCATTATCATAAGTGTGAGTAAGTGTTTTCAATGTAGAGACCTGGAAATGATAATTTCCCATAGTTTACACAATTTTATGAAAATCTCATGACTTTTAGTTTCTATCACAACTAAATAGAATGAATGAAGTGAATTACCCATATTAAAATGTTCCATTGACATGCCAAATATGGAAAGATTCCATGATGGAATATTTTGGGTATGGGAAATGAACTCTACACAAAAAGTTGGTTTAAGACAACATTTTCACTATTTTTCATAAATCTACTCATATCTCCTTAAATATTAGGTTTAGGCTAGCAAATATAGGAACCTCTGAGTAACCTTTCCTGTCAGCTGGTCACACAACATACGATGGGACATTAGTGCTTTTATTACTTTATGACCTTTAAGATTTGTTGACCTCCAAAGTGAAGGATTCTGTCTATAAAATGTGAGTCGGGATCTGTCCACATAATGTTTTGTTTGTTTACTGCTAGGCATAATCATTTAAAATGAGGGGACATAAAATTTGTGATCACTGATTCTATTACAGAGGCCCATACATGCGTGGTGGTAAGACATTCATCAGATGCCACTTCTTTTTTAAAGAAGGATATTTTTGTCTCCAGTGAAGCCAGTAAAGTCAAAACCACCCTCCTAATACAAAAGGTGCCTGGATCTTGACTTCCTGATGCCTTGGTGAGGTAATTGCATGGCCCCCTCCCCTCTCCTTTGGTCCACTATATACAATCTATATAAGACCCCGTCCCACGCATTATCCTGCAAGTTTTCCCCCTGAAGTGAAGACACACACGAGCCTGCTTCCTGACGTCCATGTCAGTCTGTAACCAACAGCCAACAACAAAGAAAGTAAGTTGTGATTATCTATCATTAGTCTTAGTCTCACGTCATTGGATTACTTTCTTTTGTAAGACTAAGACACCATAACCAAATTTCACATTGTTCATTGTTGAAGAACTTCTCCTGGAATAAAAAAGGAAGGGTTTATTCAAAAGAAATCTTGGAACTCTTTCACCAAAAACATCTTACTATGAGTGGTGTTGCATAGTTAAAAGAATGTACCACACATTCTTCCTGGGATTTTGCAGAGCATTAATAACTCTTTTGAATGATATAACGAGTCTATACTTAACCTTTATTTCCTGTGCTGATTTTTAGAATTGAGCAACAAAATCAATATGTGGAATATAAGCTTAAGGCTGGAACAGTGAAAGCAAGGCTAATTATATAAACAGGTTGCTTTTATATATACGGTCTTGAAGGTCATTCTCCCAAAATTGAGACCATTCTTTTTCAAACTTCCAGTTACTTTGGAAACCCACTCATAACACCGAACCTAAAGGTTGATAATGGGTTATCTCTGTAATGCCACCTGGTCTCAATTTGCTCAATTTCGTTAAAATCTCAACAAAATTTAATCTAATCATCATTAGTTCAAGATATATGCACTTGTTTAACAAAAAATATATTTCTGTACATTTTTACTGCAAGAATAGGGTATTTTGCATGGTTTTAGGGTAATTTTTTGATATTTTCAGGAATAACTTTTGGTTTTTGATGGTGAACTTTTATTTTCTTTATCTTAAAATATTTACTATGGTACTTTCCAAATATTTAGAGCTTTCAATGTGGAAATTGTAGATATTTATTTCTAGAGTGGCAAACATATCAATAATTTATGCACAGGTTTTGGCAAAAAGTGCCTCTGCAATGAAAATCTATTTTGTCTTTATTCTCACCTGCACATGATCAATTCTATATTTCAGTGATGATGAAGCTGACAGCTGTCCCTGCAGTAGTGCTGCTGGTCTGTTTCCTGGTGCCCGGCCAGGCTGGCATCCTGGACGACTATGCTCAGCCTAAGGTATGTACTGCAGTGGCCCATTGCACAATGAGTTTTGCAACAATGAAAATAATAGAAACAGCAAAACATTTCATTGTTACTTTCATCGTAACAATGATCGTTTTGACACAATCTTTTGCTATATTTAGAATGTCCTCAAAGAGCTGTAACTTTTACTGATTTTTTTCTAATCTTTTCCCTTCATATATCAATACAGAATTCAATTTCATTCATTAGGAAACGGGTTATTACTATTTTTGTAACAACGAAAATTTTCGCTGTTAAGCAAATATTCGTTATGCTATCTTAACTTGATCCTAACAACAAAATTACATTGTGCAACGGGCCACAGGTGGTGCCCATTCTTGGAACACAGATTGTAAGAGTTTTTGCCAACTTATGTTATTGTTATCCAAAATGATTGCTATTGGGCCATTTTCATACAGACTAATTATTGCTGCAGAATGCTTTATGTCAGCTTAAAATCACACCACATTAGTTATCAACTGTACAATAATTATTGTGAAGCAATTACCACAACTCAAATTGATGCAGTGGAACTGTTGTTATATCTACCATAACAACACAGTTATAATTTTTACCCGCATGACCTTAAGCCCTTTACCCACCAGCCGACTTTAACACAGTCAGCCAATAAGTCAGTGGTACAATCAGCTGACTCCTATGATCTCCTGTAAGTATAGCATAAGGAAATATGTATGTTTGATCTGAATCCCTGCTACAATCGGCTGATTATTCAGGTAGAATTGGCCAATTTTAGTGCCAATCAGTTGGCCACCTTGGTCAAAATCACCTAGTGGGTATGGGGCTTTAGAGTGTCGTTGTTATGAATGGCTGTCTGGTCACTGGGATGATTGTACCCAAATGTAATATTTTCTTGAAAATCTATTATGGATATACATCATGAGTATATTCCCAGATATTGATAATAACAAATTATTGCTTCTGAAAACGTATCTTGCCCTACCAACTACTATTTTTTCCCAAATCTATTAAGTTTGATAAGATACAATCTTGATATGATACTCCATGTCCTTGTGAAACATTGAAGTTTCTCTTGAGAGTAAATGTAAATGATTAATTAAATAATGGCAAGTAGAGAAATAACATATTACATTGTGCATCAGTCAAAATAGCTCATGGCCATTTTCCTCTATTTACATAGTGGATGACCTTGACAGTTGATCAACGGCCTAATTATTTCAAAGCAACCTTTGATAGTGTTGACTATGGGATTAAGAAAACCGTAAGTATGACGATCTATTTATTTGCATTTGGAAAATTACAGTGGGCTGATGCAGCAAAACGATTGTAACTGTAAATAGTTGGTTAATATTGTCTGAAATGGATGCTGCTGTTCCATTTTTGACAGCCCAAAAGTTGTAAAACAATGACACTACTGTTAAAGAGAAGAGCCAGTGAAATTTGAATGTTGTTAAATAAACATTTCACACTTTAGATTTAATGCTCACTTAGAAGTACATTGCATTCCTATAACCTTTGATAAATCCTGACAACATAATATTGGGGGTTCTTTTAAGAAAACTTACTGAGCAACCTGCACAGCTGGTGGTTGAAACTGGACATCTGTGTGTGATGTGGCACAGAAAAAATATTCAAATTTTAGAAATGCAAAATTAAAGAGAGACCTTAATATTGTGCATTTTCATAACAAATCATTAAATTATGTGATTTTTAACTTGTAAAGACTAGTTAGGGATGCTTAGAAAAATCAATATTCTAATATTTTTGCAATTCTAGATTTTTCTCATATTCTGCTTTCGACGACACACAGATAATGCTCTGTGCAAGGTGCACCAGGATGCACATAGGTAGGGTCATTATCATTCAGAAAAGTTTCAATAAAACCAAAACTGTTGGAGGTAAATGTATGCAAATCGGTATGGTGACTATTTAGATGGTCCCAGTCATGGCACCTTGGTAATTCAAAGTCCCTGGCCCCTCCCTTTAAGTTAGCTGTTAACTAATATTCATAAGCTGATCATTCAGTGGTTTTATGGTAAGTCATTGTACAGTGGGAAACACATCCAGGAATGATTTAGGATTTTGAAGGCTGTTTTTGTATACCCAGGCAAGCAGCAACGTAACAATGTTCTGCAACTGTACTTTCTTAATTGGTCTGAGACCTGGCCAGTTTTCAAGTAACAGTAACGTTATTTTAGGTAAGGTTTAGACTTACTGAAAAAGAACATTCTAATAAGTTTAGACCAAACTAATAAAGAATGTTATAATAATATTATTGTAACATGAAATAATGTTACAAGAACGTCACAACAACGTTCTAGTGTGACGTCTTAACGTTAGGTTCTAAAGACGTTTTTGGGTGCCCTCAAAAGAACGAAACAAGAACCAAACCAGGTCTAAACAGAACGTTGCTGCAACATTATTATAACGTCATATTCTTGCTTGGGTTTATAACATTAAATTTAAAGCCAATGGATAAGCTTCTGTAGTAAAATGAGTATATTGATCAAACAGAACAATAGACAGGCTAAATCATTGAGTCTATGGACTGCTTTAGTACAGAAAAACAGATATGTAAGAAATGTTCATTGATGAAAGTACTTGGGCAATAAACAGCGTTTCATTTATGACATAGTTCTGAACCTAAATTCAAATCTATATTATATTGATTACAGATCATTAATGTAAGTTAGGATGAAAAATGAAGATGAATTACCACTCATGAAAAATATTAAAGCCTTGAAGGTTAAATGAACAGGGTCATTGGGTATTTTAGTCTGTGGAAATTTTATAGAGCAATTATCTAATAAATTATCTAATGTGTAAGTATATGTCTGGATATCTACAGGAGAACATTGAATCCTTATGCATCTTTTCCAGAGTCCCTTGGCCTGCAGCATTGTCCCGGTGTTTCACATCAAGGTCAACAGTGTTAAACTTTGTGCCCAGGTATCTGTAGATCCTACCTTAGAATAACGCTTTTGCTAATATCATATATACATATTGCAAATATGTATATATACATATTTGCTAGCATACATACAATTTAACTTTTTTATGGTACCTTAAACTATATATTTTTATATGTACATTTTAACAGAACAATCTTTTGTTTCTAATTTGTAAAAGGTATAGGTGGAATAACTATGTAACTAAACATTTGTGTACCTAGCATGAAGCAAAACCATAAATTGCTACATCCAATTCCCAAATTTTATATTTAGAATATGCCTTAGAGTGTAACTGTGTTCCCTTGATAATTATAAGTGGTAATTATGTCCCTGATATAGATATGTACCATTATACAAAAGGAAGCTATAGTGTGAGGGGCTTACAGTATCATCTGTTTATAGATTTCAAAAGGGAAATGTCAACTAAGGATATCAATGCTATATATCACCTGTTTAAGCTAGTCCCTTCTCATGCAAAATAATTAACGCAAATATTTATCTGATTAAGAATACATTCTTCAAACTTAGCTAGTATAAGATTCAAATCTTGCCATGAGGAGAGAAAATTTATATCTACATACTAAATCCCAACACCCACTAATGCATTTTAAACCCCCTCAACTGCATCAAGGACAGCTGACTATTTACCTGCTGATTCTTTTGCCAATTCTGACACCAATACAACTGATTTACAGACAGGCGTATACTGCAACTTACTTATTATCACAATTAAATAGCAAACCATTCAGGTACAATTGACCTTTATGTATCATACCTCTTTATAATTGCCTTTTTGGTATTCTACTGTGGTGTTAATCAATCTTAAAACATTCCTTAGGGATATGGTACATGTCGAGCACCTGGCCTGATGAAGACATTTGCATTTATCACAGACAGAGGCTCAAAGCGTGTCAGGATCTGCACAACAGTAAGTTGACAGAAATATACAAAGGGATGTTATGTAGACAAACTTGCCTCTTCCAAGAGATACACTCTAGGCCATGACAAGCAGACAAGTATATAATATCTGCTTACCGAATGCTAATTATACAAGCATATAATTTTTTGTATTTCAGAGTACCTGTAAGCTTAATTAAGGAGCATTAGAAGTAATCAGTCTATTACTTAACTCTTGCCCATATGTCTATGACATTATTTATCCTTTATTGAATAATACTTTGAAACATATTTGAAGGCCTACTGTCTGTAGTTTATTTTTGAAGTATATCTTAAATTCTTTAAGATTTAATTTGAAAATGATTTCCTGATATCTTTTCAAACTTTCAACGTTCAAAAGTTTTCATATAATTTCTAATGTTTCACAAACAAGGTATTTGTCCATTCAAGGAAATGTTTTACTATTCTTGTGTTATAGAACTAGTAAGCCACTGAACCAAGGAACAGTTTAGGAACAACCAACTTGGAGTTTTCCTGGAGGACAAACAACAATGCTTTTCTGAGAAACCATACTGAAACCTTGAAAGGATTTTCATAACTACATCACATCTTCAAGAGAAAAACAATAAAGAAGAACACTAAACATTCAGAGCAACATCAACTGTAGCACTTGTAACCTATGCATCTAGAAAAGTAGATCTTACACTGAATTAATCTTTTCTATCTAAATTTGGAACAAGCAATACAAGTTTATGATTTTGGTACAGTATTTGTAAAATAATGCTTCTGATTAAAGTAAGAAATAAAGCTTTTAATATACCAGCCTGTTTTGATGTGATTTATTTTTCCCCAGCTGCAGCTGACTGCGTTTCATCAATATCTAAACTGCAATACTTTCGGAATGCTTGATTGAAGAGGAGGGGTATATATTACAATTATGACAAATTGTGGGAACATATTCAAATGTGGTAGTTTGTTAGAGTTGTATTTTTGGATCTGTCAGACCTTGACAGATTGGCCGTGATTATTCATGATGACTTTTTAAAGTTTCCTTGCATTTTCATCATGCTATATGGGGGTTCATCACACATACATATATATACAGCGATTGTATCATATCCCAAAATTCTCAGATTTTAACAGTGTATAAAGTAGCATGAAATTCATGCTTTTTATTGCATATCTTGAAATCTTTTCTACAAAAACAAGTGACTTTGTCATTTAGAGTAAGGAACACTGGTTTAAGATGTATAACAAATCAACAATCACCTGAGCCTGCCATCACAATTTTGGATTCTAAACTGGTGTCCTAGACCCTTAAATTTGAGACGGTGACATGACCATTCCTTAAAATCAACAAAAGACATGAGACTTAGTGACATGAGTACAAAATAAACAACATGACATAGCTTGTTTCTTAAACTTGACATGGACATGGCAGCCTCTTTGAGGCGACATGCGACATGGAGAGATAAGAGACATTTGACATTGCCATTTCTTAAGGATTCTTTGCACAAATTTTACAAATTTCCATTTTGTGTGTGTTATTAAGAAGGCTATTGATTAATAAGCCCATCCAACATAGATGATTTCCAGGGTTGGACAAGGGTCGGAAAAAAATCATATATAAAGCGTCTTTGTCTCGTCGAGTTGGGGCTTGCTGAAATAAGCAGGAATTATGTTTTCCTATATCCCCAAGTATTGATTTAACATTATAATTTCTAAAAGATAAAATACCAACTGATAGATTTGCAGGTTTGCCAACCAATCAAATTGCTGTATTTCAGGGCAAAATAGGGTTGGACATTGTAGGTTGGGCTGACAGGCTTTAACATTGATTCTTATGGGACAAAAGCCAATACATAATGCTGCATTGACGTAACGGTTACATTATTTTCTGGGAAGTTGAAACCTAACTAAAACAGAATGTTTTCATAGTGTTCTGGTGAGATAAGGTCAAGATCAAATTAAAACAGAATGTCATTGTGATGTTCTGATTAGGTGAGGTCCAGACCTTACTTAAACAGAACATTATTGTGACATTCTGATTATGTCAAGTCTTAACCTTACCTAAACAGAATGTTCCTGTGACCATCTTATTAGGTTAGGTGTCACCCTAACCTAAACAGAACATTATTGTGACATCCACATTCAGTGAGTTCTCAACGACACCTTAACAGAACATTATTGTGACATTCTTATTAAGTTTCAGTCTCATAAATAGCGCTACAAGAACATTAGAATATCGCAATGTAACATCACAACAGTTGGTTGCAGCGATGTAATTGGGAGTCATCAAAAGAACGTCTCTGTAACCTAACAGTGTGACATAACAAGAATCAATCCAGGACGTTGGTGCAACGTCATTAGAACGTCATTTCCTTGGCTTGGTTGGCTCATGATGGTTTGTGCCCATCTTCAACTCTGACTCACTCCGTTTGAAATAAACCAACAAAAAACTTCAGCCAATCACAGAGCTGTCACCACCAGCCGAACCACCGCGGAGAAATCACAATTAATTAGCATAAAAACCAACATCCTTGTCCGCCTCAGAGATGAGGGGACACCAAAACAAGCTGATCGCCAACGAATGTCATGTCGTCAGGATGTTTATTGCAGTGATAAGAATTGACGCGGGCAGCTTTTTGAGTATTGTAATCTGTATTCAGAAAAGGAAAGGATTCCCGGAAGGATTAACTAAATTTGACCTTTGATAATTCACACTTTTCTATGTTTCTTAACAATGTTTGTGACATGGACTGGGTGTGTATGCAAGTAGTACCTCTATTTGAGATAAACTAGTGGGTTGTTTTTAAAACTGCAACAAGAGTTTTTCCTTAATATTTAGTGATGAAATGCTTTCAGAAAGTATTTTCAGAAAGTATTTTCTCCCAACTTCCTTAGCGCTCATACTGCAAAATCCAAAAATTGGGGAAAAAGTATATTTCAAAATTTCATGAATTCAATACTGGCCATTTCAAGTCTGTCACTGCGATGAATTTAGAAAGGGCTTGATCAAAAATTCTCACTGACTTTTAAGAGAAACAAAAAACGCTGAAAATATCATTAAAACAAGCTGGACATTGCCATTATTTTGCCCATAAAGTGTGAATTTAAGCAACGGGTACACCCTCATCCTTAGGACACAATTTTATAAAAATTGTAACCTTTTGTGGTACCTATACAAGTCTTGATGCACATTTAGCCAACATATGAAGATGTTTTATCATACTCAATTATTTTCAAAAGACAAATTAAATAATTTTGAATCAAAACTAGGATTTTCATTCTTGATAGATTTCTAGGATTTCTGGATTTCAAATAACTATCTATGTGAAGACATAAACACCTGTTGAAGTTAAGATCTTGCATAATGTTTACTTTAGTAAAGTTTTATCTCTAATATGAATACAAACTGGTACTGTTTGGGTCATAGCACCTTTCCTTTTCTTCTTTATAGCCATGTCAATGGTTTCCCATGTAATCTCTATTGATCAGACATCATGAAAATACTCATACAATATATGAAATTGATATAAATCATACTTGATAATAACTTAGGGGATGGTAAAGGGTTCATATTATACAGTTTTTGAGCCTTAATTTGGATTCTGAAATTTTTCGAAATTGTGGAGTACCCGTTCGGCCCTACATTTTGTCACTTACTGGGTAAAGATCCTTAATGTCCACTTTCGGCTAATGAGGGGTGTTTTTGAACCCTGCATATTTTGTTTCTTTACCCGCATTAATTACCTGCCATTATTGTTCGTATATGCAACGGCTATGCCACTAAATTCATTCTTGCTGCGTTTTTGCTGCCTAGGGGTGTTTGGAAAATATTTTCTGAAACTATCTGTAAATCTGCGGGTTATTTTAGTAGCGACGTACTTAGCAACCGCTTGATGACGTCACGTATTACGTCATTCGTCGAGTCCGCGTCGGCCCAACGACGCCATTACGAAAACTCTGTTTCTCTCTCTCCAGTTTACGTCGATTTGAGATATAAAAACATGTCGGGCAGAGCCAGAAAATGCAAGACGTGCGGGATAGTACACAAGGCACCCATAGATGAACAGTGTGAAGGCACCCACCGTGTGGGAGGAGCAGACGAAGACGATTCTTCCGATGCGGCGAAATTAATCTCGGATCCGCGGGAGGCCACAGTGAACATAAGCCACCGCCTGCAGTTGTTGGAGGAAGCCAACCGTGATCTGGCGGAAGAGAACCGTAGGATCCTTGAGGAAAGTAAGAAAAACAAGCGCCACAAGCCTAACCCTAAAATGGAGGAGATTAAAGAGTCCGATTCGTCTGCCCAACCGTCAACGTCGTCATCGTCCTCAAGTTCAAGCGACGATACCTACGACAGCTCTAAGGGGTCCTCAGAGGACGAGAGGCCTAAATCGAAATCGAAATGCAGGTCCCGCAAGGAGAAGCCTAAGAGCAAGAGCAAGAGTCACAAGGGCCGAAATCGAAGTCAAAAAGGCTGAAGAAGTCCGAATTTTCACACCATCACTACCTGGTTAAAGGTGAGACAATCTGCACTTTTGAAAAGCTTATGTCAACCAGCTTGCAAAATTTACATGATCTTTACAAGGCGGGCGAGGAAGTCGACGGGCTCATAGGTCATCTGATAGTGTTGGCAGACAAAGCCGACACTCGCTTCTACAGAACAGAATCACTGATAGCGTATGACAAGGCTGTCAGAACGTCGGCGGCTGAGAACAGGATCAAGAAGCTGGGGGAGATCGACTCTTCCCTAGTAATAAAACACTTGAGCTACGATGAGGCGAGTGTTTCCAAGAGCCAGTTGAAGGTGCAGAAGTCATCAAAGGAGAAGCTGTGCTACAAGTTCAACGGCCTCCATGGCTGTGAAAATCACAACTGTCAGTACTGTCATGCCTGTAGGAACTGCGCCGACATAGGCCATGGTCTGTATGGTTGCAAGAAGGGGAAGACATGCTCAGGAGCAGCTGGCCAATCAACCAGCAAGTGAGATGTGACTGATAACATCGACCCGGGATGAAATACAGACAGTGTATATGGACTTGCTATTGAGCAGGCTGCATTCAGTGTTGATGCGGATGTTAACACAGATTTTTGTGATTCTCCGTCTAATTATGCGAATGTGTGTAATGATGTCTGTTATATCACCCCCCCCCCCAGTCCGGTTGTGGTTAATACACGGGAATTTGAGCCTGGAATTAATGTATTTGAAGACCAAATTGGGCCAGAGATAGGGAGCCAGCCGCCTATGAGCGCTGGGGGAAGAGTTATCAAAGTTACAGAAGCATGTAGAAAGGGTACTTGTGCATGTACACATTTGATAGGGGGCCATAGATCTGAGCTTAAACCGTGTAGCTTTGGGGCATTCTTATTCTCAGGAAACTGTAATTTGCCAAGTTCAAGTGTCACCCTAATTTGGAATGGTATTTGCGATGGTTTTCACATTGTTGATGACCTAGACATTCCTATGTACGAATGTGCAAACTATAACTCAATTTTAAGTGAATCAGCATATGAAAAAATGTCATGTAACATCTTAAGAGACATAGGTTGTCATAGAGTATCAGTCTCATTGACCAAGCCACATTGTGTCCATGCGCTTGGTGCCGTGTATAAAAGTAGACATTAGGCCCATTTCAGATTGTAGCTTACCCGAATACCTGAGTGTAAATAATTTTATGGAAACTACCTGTAAAAAATTCTCGTACAAATCAGTAGACCATTTCGCCCAAATGGTATCATATGGTAGCTACATGTCGGTTACAGACATTGCAAATGCATTTAGATCAGTTCCTATACACCCAGATAACTACAAGTATCAAGGGTTCTCATGGGATTTAGAGGATGGGGAAGGTGAGAAATTCTACCAAGAGCATAGGTTGGTCTTCGGGCTTAAATGCGCACCATACATTTTTGACCAATTGTCAAACTTGATCGTAGATTTAGCAAATTATTGGGGAGTCGAAAAAATAACGAATTATTTAGATGACTTTGCAATTTCATCAGATAGCTACGAATCTTGTAGGAGCCAGCAATTGACTCTGATAGCTGCACTAAGATATTTGGGGTTCAGCATTTCATGGCCTAAAGTAGAAGCACCATCTCAAAGGGTAAGTTTTTTAGGGATATTAATAGACTCTGTAGATATGAACCTTTCCCTGCCATCGTATAAGATAGATAAGTTGCTAAGCGATATTGAGACCCTAGATTCAAGGGGAAGGGCTACAAAGAAGGAGCTGGAGAGGGTGGCTGGCCTCATGGCGCATTGCGCTACAGTAGTAAAAGGGGGCCGAACTTTTAGTCGTTGAGTATACGACCTATGTGCAAAGGCTCCAAGGCATGGTAGCATCAAGATAGGAAGTGAAGCAAAATTAGATTTCCAGTGGTGGAAAAATTTCTGCAAGACATTCAACGGGACAGCAAAAATCATACCGAGAGCAAAATCGGTAACGGTCATATCGGATGCGTCAATGGCAGGTTTTGGGGCATGGTGTGAAAAGGACTGGTGGTGGGGATCTTGGGGAGAGGCAGAGGCCTGTAGCTGGGAAATTCATAACCATTGTGTTGCCTGTCCGACTTTAGAGATTAAGAATCCTAACATAAATCTTTACGAACTGTGGCCAGTATTAGTGGGTATTAGTGGGTCCTCGTGCTAAGAATTCCACAATTGAAATTGTTACAGATAATAACCAGGTGTTGTATATGGTTAACACAGGTCGAAGCAGTAATAAGAGGTGTATGGCCTGGCTACGTGATTTTTTTTTTGGCTATGTTATGTATATAATGTTGATATTTATGCATCATATATAAGGTCAGCAGATAATCACCTAGTTGACGCATTGTCTAGAGCAAATGAAAGAGATAAATTGTCTATTGTATCGGAAATCCTAGTCGAAAACAGAATGTGCTGTCACGATATTTTTACTTGCAGAATCATCGGTTAACAGACTGAGCAACAGAGCACAAGAACTCAAAGACAATGCCTAGGCCGATAGTACAAATAAAGCGAGGAGCTGTCAAGAAAGGAAATACTTGGACTTCTGCAAAATATACGCTAGAGACCCTCTGGATCTGAACGTGGAGTGGACAGTGTTTTTCATAGCGTATTTATCACTTAGTATGGTTTATAACTCTGTGATTAACTACTTATCCGCAGTGTCAAATTTTCTTAAGAAAAATGGCCAACTAGGCGTTGATTATACTAACTTTGTTATCAAACAGGCAATCAGAGGAGTTAGGAAGTTATCCCCAACTGGAAGGGGGCAGGCAAGGCCAATCTTTCCGCCAGAACTATTGAAGGTGTATTATAAATTGAATTTGTTAAAGTTACAAGACATAGTGTTCTGGGCCGCAGTGACCCTATCTTTCCAGGCCATGTTAAGGTGTTCAAACATTTGTGGCGTTCATGCCATTAGAGTTCGTGACCTAGTATTTGTTAAGATGGGGGTAATTTTAACCATTAGGCCATCTAAGACTACACAATTTGGGGATAAGCCTACAAAAATTACTATACATAGGACAAATGACTCGGTCCTATGCCCTGTTTATTGGTTAGGTGAGCTAATCAGAATATTAAATTTGAAACCTAGTGATAGATTATTTCAAATGCCCATGGGAAATAAGTTGGTTAATATGGATCACGCATGGTATAGGCTAAAGCTTAAACAGGTGACTAAGGAAGCAGGTTTCGGGGAAGGTTACACACCGCATTGGTTACGTAGAGGTGCGGCAACTTACATGTCGTTAATTGGCTATAACGTCTGTCAAATTAAGAGCAGAGGTATGTGGAAGTCAAATTCAGTTTTTAAGTATATAGACCCCTCAACGGAGCAATTAATGGGTTTAGGCAGTTTTCTATGATAATATGTTAATACACATTATTAGCCCAACTCGCCTCTTGGTTATTATTACCCGCTGCGCATATTAAAGCAGGAATAAGTGACCCGGTTATTCAGGTATAATTAGGTCGCCCAGCGGTTACGTAGCGACGTACTTAGCAACCGCTCGATGACGTCACGTATTACGTCATTCGTCGAGTCCGTGTCGGCCCAACGACGCCATTACGAAAACTTACTGTTGGTTATTTGATCAAGGTTATTGTTATTGATTGCTATTGGTTGTTATTGTTATATTGTCTCATGTATGGCAGTTTTCTATGACAATATGTTAATACACATTATTAGCCCAACTCGCCTCTTGGTTATTATTACCCGCTGCACATATTATATTATGGTTATATCTTGGCTATTCAATGATAGTTTCCATTTAGGTTGACTATAAGAAACTATTCCTGTGATTGTGATTGAAGAGACAAAAAAAAATGCAACGTTTTTAAAAGTAGTCAATAGCAATGTGGCGTCAAAATAAGACAAAATTTTGCTAAATTAAATAACTATGAAAATACAATCTAAGAGTCAAAATTTTATTTTGGTACAGTATAAATCTTGATAACCGATTATAACTCTATAAAATTCCGTAAAACTCATGTCATTTATGCCTGAAAACAGCAATGTTTGTTGACAAACCAATTTTGTTGGGTCACCCAAATTGACCAGGGACAACTTTTTGTGTTGTATTTTAGTGTATTTTAAATCTGTATTCACATTCTATATTTATCATGAGTCTAGGATATAGCAACAGAACGGATTTAAATACTTTACAGAATTTACACAATGTTCACCCTACATTGCTTTTGGCCCCCTCTAAATAGTTTCTGCTGTGCCCGCCAGGTGGTGTCGTGAATTACTGTGTGTAATTCAACCAAGTAACCGACCAAGGTCCAACCAGAAAGCACCTATGGCGCCACCTGGAGTTTTATATGTTATCTTGATCTGGAAGAAAAGGAATATCAGACTGATAATAGACCTTGTGCAGACATGGTCACGTTACCTAATTTTGGTGATCACCACGTGGTCACCAAACCCACATGGCCTTTAGAAATATCCACAATTTATAGATTATACTCATTTATTATGATTGAATTAGTTTTCTTTTGATAAAAGAAACATAAAATTATATCATAAATGTTTTAGAACTATAGATATTAGTAAATTTAAGTTGATCACCAATATGGCGCCCATCACAATTTGGGAGGTGTCAACGTCATCTGCACAACATCTATATCATATTCAAATTTTAAACAAATCACAATTATCTATATAACACATAAACTCTGGTATTGTTGGTGTCTAGATGGTTGTTTGCTACTCTCACCAAACACATATGAAGGAATTGTACAAAAAAGCAATTATTTTGCAAACGTATTAGTATTTTTCTGTAAATTAAAGGGGCCCTTGATGGGGGGTGCCCATGTTGCATGTCAAATTGAAGAAATTATCATGCATGTCCCTTGGCAGCTGACTGTCGCCTCTAAGAACTCCTCATGTCTCATGTCGAATTTGAGAAAATATCCCTGTCATGTTGTTTATGCTTTTCTTCATGTCACAAAGCTTCATGACGCATGTTGATTTTAATAGATGGCCATGTTGCAGTGTCAAATCGAAGGGTCTAGGGCCACATTATAGACTTCAGAATGCTCTAACTAATTTATATAATGGGTGTACACCCTTGAAATCGACAGGGCGACAAGGCCATTTCTTAAATTCAACGTGCGACATGGAATTTAGTGACATGAAGAAAAAAATAAACAACATAACAAAGGGTATTTCTTTAATTCTTACAAGGTTGATATTGACCCTCGTGTATCGTGTAAATCGTGTATGTAGAGCCTTCCCATCCGGTTGGCCTACCCCGTTCTCCCGTGCCGGCCCAGGACCCCTGTCACTCCCGGGAAGCTACCCTCGTCCTCCGGGCGGCCTGCCCCGTTCTCCCGTGCCGGCCCAGCATCCCTGTAAGTCCCGGGAAGATGCTAGGTTTGTTCCCACACTCCAGGGCCGGCCCAGCATCGCTGTCACTCCCGGGAAGCTACCCCCGTCCTCCGGGCTGCCTGCCCCGTCCTCCACGGCTGGCCCAGGACCCCTGTCACTCCCGGGAAGATGCTGTTTTTTTCCCACGTCCTCCCCCTCCACAGGCCGGCCCGTCTCGTCCTCCACGGCCGGCCCAGGACCCCTGTCACTCCCGGGAAGATGCTTGGTTTGTTCCCACGTTTCCCCTGTCCATATTGCGGCCTCTCTCGTCCTCCACGGACGGCCAAGCACCATCCCTCCAGATCATAATAAAATGTAAAGCTTGTGGTAGTAAAATAAAAAAGTACACCTACCTTTATGTTAAAAAGCAGTTTTATGACTAGAAATTGAGTTTTGCAGGTCTATGTGCAGTGTAGTCAGTGATGCATGCAGGAGCAGGTGGCAGAGTGACAGCAGCTTTGTGAGTGACACCAACAGGTGGCCTCTTTGAAAATATTAACAGTAATGATGTTAAAAATCGTATTAAATAAATCAAACTAATGCTAAATAATTACTAGAATGAAAGACTATGTATCAGGAAATTTGTGTTGTTTAATTGATAACTTTGGAAGAACTTTAGAAGATTTGGAGAATAGGTTTGTCAGTCATGTGTTACTCGAGGCTAGACACTGGAGGAGCAAACTGTGCACAGCACAAAACAGGTTTCAGCCTTGCTGTACCCATGTCATGCAGTATAGAAAACGTGCCCTTATTAAAGAAAGAAGTTAAACATCAAACATGAAGAAAGAAAGAAAACGACATGACATAGGGTATTTCTTTAATTCTTAACATCAAACATGGAGGTTATTAAAATCAACATGGAATTCCAAAATATAGTGAGTTTCTTAAGTTCGACATGCAACATAGGGACCGCCCCCATCTACACCCCTAATATAGGAGTTGGCAGTTACTCCCGAACCTGGTATACTAATAAAAAAATTATATTGCCATATTCATCTATCACCAGAAGACTCTCCTGCTATTATATATATAACTCTCCCATTTCTGGGACTTGAAGTGTACATAACATGTGTTCTCTGATATGATCTCTTCATATTGCAAATAAACCTACATAATTTATGAAAATATAACAAACAATTCAAAGATTGATCATTTGAATTAGCTGTTTATTGCATTAGGGCCTCTCTTTCTGTATGCTCCACATCATTCTAACATTTGGCATCAATTTCAATGGTATATCGGTCTTTTCTATTGCATACCGAAAATCTTCTTGTTGATGCATAATGATACTAGAATTACTTCTTGTATGTTACATTAATCCAGGGGTATTGTTAACTTTTAGTTAAAATCCTAAGAAACATATCAGTGGGCGATTTAAAAAAATGACTTAATTTTTTTCAAAAGTAATATAATTTTACAACACATTTATCACAGAAAGGACAATTTCACCTACAAAAAGAATTAAAAAAATAGCTGGTGTTTTGTTGCATCATGAATGACTGCTGGGTTTAAGGCTTTCAATCACTATTTTTGGATCAAATATAAATTTCTTTCATCGTAAAGTTCTCGGACCTGGAGAGTCTGGTGGAGAGTTTTACAATAGAGTGATTCCCCCTCCTCTGAAAATTTCTGGATCGCACTCCTTGCAATCGGTTGAAATTTGGCCCATAATGACGCATAGAGTTTCTTTTGTGGTAGACAACATTTTTAATCCCTAAACACTAGCCATAACACTGCTTTTGACCAATTAGAAGGAGAATGACCTTTCTATGCCATTGTTGTACATGCAACAGCGGCCAAGAAAGTTCCTGGTGTGCCACACTGATACTTACAGCTGGTACCCAGTGGCCCAGAAAAATAAGTTTACTCTTAATTAGGCTAAGAATCTAATAGAAAGGTGGCCAAAGATTATAAGAATATAGACAAATTATAAAAACTTAATATCAAGGGCACAAGTATACCAGGATATATAAAACTAACATTAACATTGGATTTATATTTTGTTTGTATGATGCTCTATGGTTCTTTACATTGACAATTTATTAGGGAAAGATATTTTCATAATCAAAACTATATTACTAAAACACTCAAGATCAATAACTATTTAACTTATGAGATCGATAACTGGATATCAAATTGGTGACAGTTCAACAATTAAACTGGCCTTTTCCTTTTGCTGCTGTGCGGTAATTTTATTCAAATTAAGATGGTATTGCATGTAGCAGAACTTGCAGCATATATGATATGATGATTAGGATTGTTCCATTTGGCAAAGCATTTTGCTGTAGCTTAGGTATCCCTCCATTTGTCAAAGGTAGAACTGTAAGAAGTTTGTATCACATGAGGCATTTACTCAACAGCCTATTGGAAAATAGACTTTCCTGAATTATAATATAAGTCATTTTGTCCTAAGTTGTAGCTTCGGCTAGTATCAGGGTAATGCTCTGCATTTAAAGATACTTCCAACCTATCCCAGCATTGCCACCTGGTGCATACCTGTGGAACCCTCTATGTGCTATTGTTATACTACTGCTGCACACAAACAGTGTGTCAGTTATTACTATAGGGATGATAGGGAAGTCTATGATCAAAACGGTAAAACCTTTAAATTTTGTTACAGGATATCAATAAGATCAAGAATTAAAGTCTGTAGGAGTTTCAAGAAAAAAACACTACAACAATATTTTCTGGAATTTTTGAAATTTAAAAACTTGGGTTTTTCCCATAGAAACCTATAGTAAATACCTCAAATGTTAACAATCCTGTAACTGAAAAACCAAACGGTAAAATTAGTTTTTCTTCTGGCTATGTATTCCTGATGTATTAAAGAAAATTCTGAGGAGGTATGGATAAATATCACTACAGGTTAAAATCCTGTTGAATAGGTGCAAGTACCTTTAATTTATACCCTACTAGAGTGATGTTAGCTACACTATCCCTCTTGATGCTTTAAACAATGAATTGGTGGTCCATTATTTCTGCAAATCCTAAGGTGTCACATCTTCTTTTTTTGCAGGTGCAACATTTTGAACTTCCTTCCTAGCCGAAGGATCTGATCCTTGCTCATTTTCAGAAACCGACTCTTCCTTTTCTTTTTCTTGGACCATTTCATTTTTGACCGGTGGTGCTTGAGCATCTTGCCTCTCAGGGAGGATTTCTCCTTCACCACTCGGTTTATCATTCTTCAACCCCTCAGGTTGCTTAGGGACTGAAACCTCTTCTGTCTCAGGTTTTGGCAAATCTTCATCTCTTGTTTCTTTGTGCTGAGGAAAAATTAGTGGTTCATTTACAGGTGTTTGTTCAGTGGTAGACTTCATAGGCTTTTCTTCTTGGTTTCTTTCCTCATCAGCAGGGGGAGCTAGTATATCATTTTGTGAAGTTTCATGTACTTTTTGGGATGCTGTTTCTTCTTCTACTGGAATATCTTTTGTTTCTGAAGCTATTTGGGGATGTCCATTAGGTTCAGTCAGTCGCCTCTCTTCAGTTGTGACATCTTTGATGGCTGATGGTGGCATGATCACAGGAGGGTCAACAGGTTTGGGTCTTTCACTTTTCTTAGGTGAATCTTCTTTTGGTTCCGAAACTTGTCCACCATCAGGTTTCTGGGCCCTTTCCATGTCCTGAGGTACCTCTACTGGCTTTTCCTGCATAGGTTGCTCTTCCTGAACTTGCTGGTCTTTTTGGTTTTCAACAACATCCTCACCAATATCTTTAGGCTGCTCATCCGAATATGTACTTGGGGTAAGAACCACTGTGGGATCTTTTATTGGTTCTTCCTTTGTTATAAGATCCCCAGAGGTAGCAGAGGAAGTAGGGGGCAGATTTGGATCCTCTTCATCCACTTCAGTAGTTTGGCTTTCTTCTTTCCCAGGCTTGGAGCTGGTATCAGCCTTGTCTCTGTTTTCATTTTCTCCAGTTCCTGCTTTTACTGGTGTAGTGGGAGTTGGACATATTTTGGAAGCAGCTGAGTCTTCAGTGCTTTCAGTTTCAGTTTCAGTTTCAGTTTCAGTTTCAGTTTCCTTGGGATGACTCTCATCAATCACATCCAGTGGTTCACTGTGTGGACCAGGTTTGACCTCTTCCTTTTGTGGTTTTACTGGTGTGGAGTGACTTGGAGAGGGATCACTACTTAAATTGACAGCAACCTCACACTCTTGCACCGGCTGAATGGAAGACAGGTCACTTTCGGTCAGTGATGAGTCTTTTGGGCTGACTTCGGTTGAAGAAGTTTGCATCTGTAATGGCTCAGGTGCTGTACTTGATGAAACAAAAGGTTCATCATCTGTTTGCGAAAAAGCTTCAATGGATATTGGTCCAGTTTCTGGTTCTATCGTCGGACTATACTCTGGAGGTGGGTCTAAGGGTAGCGATGATGTCGGCTCAGTCTGTGTTGACATTTCCGCTGTGGTTTTTGAATCAGATATGGCCTCAACAGCAAGAGTTGGTGCCATCAAAGACCCATCATGGTTGGATGACTGCTGAAATTCACTTGTTTCACATGGGGTGCTTTCACCTATGGCCATATCACAGAGAGCCAAGGTACTCGCAGCAACTGCCATATCTTCTGCGGAGCATTTCGAGTCTGTGGTTGGAGGTTCTTCATAATGAATCGAATGATATTCAGTACCATCCTCAATACCCTGCTGAAGTAGACGGATTTGTTCTGGAGGGGCCTTTCCAGATAGAAGAACCCAATTTCGTAAGCGAAATTCTTCTGATGGGGTGACCGAATAGCGTATTTCTTGAAGTGATTCGATGACATGGCTCTGCAACCAAAAGGAAAAGAACAGTTAAACACTAGTGTCTTATTATTTAGTTATGTTAATTAGGCTAGTTTTAAACAATATCAACAGCACTATTGCCAAGCTAACTGTGTATTCAAGTATATAATGGGGTACAACCCTAAACTTTATATAATGATATATGTCCTACTCAATGAAACATAAAAGTTGAAAATATAACTAAGCCATTTATATTTCTGAAGGCACTGATATGACTAATTTTGAATAAATGGAAGCAAAAAAAGAGTTTGAAAGCAATCCTTATTTACCAGTGTGACCTCAGGTGGGTAAATGTGGACACTGTCAGAGAACAGCATGGCCACAGCCTGGGGATCGTTGGGCAGGCACGGTGTCCAGGCTACGGGCTGACTCGCATCTTCAAACTGAACCTACCATCACATCGAAATTGCACTGATTAGAAATAACAAATCCAGGGATCTACAATTAATATCCATTAAAGAGGATAGTCAAGGAGTATTCATATTATGCTTTATTCCATTATGTATAGAATGAGAACCCACTGAACAGCTGCAGGGTTTTATGAATGCTACCAATGCCAATTAACAAAAACATAATTTCAAGGTACATCAATATCAGCAATTTGCATAAAGAATAATCTGACACCTAGATTTCTAGGCTGTCTTGTTGAAAACTGTACTTAATTTTTTCCAAGTTTAAACAATGCTATTATATATTTCAATGTCATAATATTATGAGAAACATGACTATATATATATATATATATATATATATATATATATAACCAGCTAATAAATGATTGTAGAAATACTCTTTGAATACTTCTACCCAAAAGAACTATTTGCTTCTACAATAAAATGGTATCAACCGACTCCATACCTTTTTGAAGTGGGTAGCCTGGTGTAGTTCCTTTATGGTGGAGACCATGGCTGCTTTCATGGCACTGTGGATGTCTGCACCAGTGAACCTGCAGTTCATTAAAAAAGTGCAGTTTTCAGGAGCTAAATTGTTGCCTGACTTTTGAGTATAGTCTTGGAGACTATACACTGGTGAGAGTTGAATTGTTATGCCACATTTGTAATTCTAAATGAAGATCACGTGTATTCAATGATATGTTACTAAGGATGTGATAGAGAATTAGTTGCAGTAAAATATTTTCAAAGATTCTTAATAGAAATTTGGTGTTTCATATCATTATTATCATAAAATATTTGTGCAAGGCTACTGATCTTTAAACCACCTTTGCAATATCTAACTTGACTTTATGAAAGATTTGTAGATTTCTCAGAGGAATTCATCTAGACTTTCACAAGCAGTTACAGCATCATCAGTGGTTCATGTTTCTTTGGGTATTGAAAAATAGAAGGAAAACCAAAGTCAGTTCATCAAACATGTATTGTCTGTGCTGAGGAACAACCTACCCTTTTGTCTTGTGAGCAATTTCTACAAAGTCCTCCTCCGAGAGGTTGTTCAGTAGCTCAGCGGCATTCAGCTTGGCAATAGCGAGTCGCTCTTCTTCATTTGGTAGTGGTGTGTATACTACTTTGTCGAACCTTAACAAAGAATAGTACATTATTTTGATGATCAATAGAAGTGTTTTCTGGACAAAAAATGAGTGTTGTTATTCACTTTTCATTACTTTGTCCAACCTTAACGGAGTATGATATTATTTGGATGATCAATAGAAGTGTTTTATGAAAGAAAATGAATGTTATTATTCATTTTTCATTAACTTTTCATAGGTTGGTAATGGTGTACAACAGTTAATGCAATAAAAGTTAATGCTATCAATCAGCTTGATAAAAGTGAGTACTGGTTTTAAGGGAAGAATCAATATAACCATTTTCTTTAATTTAAAACTCTACGTGGCACATGGGCCCTTGATTATTGTTTAAGTCCCTTACCGGTCTCTTATGTCAGTTCCGATGAACCAGGGGCAGTCAGTGGCTGATATAAACACAATCTGCTCATTCTGTCCATCCGATACTGAAACAAAGAAAGTTATCAGCATGTCAGGCCAAAGAAAGTTGTGATATTCAGGTAACATCAGCAGAAAAAAGGCAAGGGTAGGCAGGTTGTTTAATCTTTCATTTTCACCATACACACATGGACTCAGAAATTATCATAATAATGGATTTAGACACCATATACGGAAACTTTTTAGTATTTAGAACACATTTTCCTTTCCAATATATATGCCATTTCCTGTGGTAAAGGAAAAGTTCCTACATCCTCAGATGGCGTTTCCTGTCCAGATATCTGATTTGATTACCTGAACACAATAAATATTTGTAAGCCCTATATAAAGTAAAATAAATTTGATGTGTGAAAACACGAATGTCTAAACAGATCTAGATTTGTATGGTTCTTCATTATAAGAATGTAGACTCTATATTATTCACTTTTGCTGAAAAAGGGATTAACCTAAACAGAAACAGTGATGATTCCTACATATCCCTGCTTTTCATTGTTTACACTAGTCCAGATCAAAGTTCCACTTGCCCATATAAATTCAATACTTGTAACTCTCAAGATTGTCACTGGCCCAACAGGCTAGTGCCTAACAGATTTCAGCAGGAGGACTTTTACTAGTACCTGGTAGTAACTCTAAGTTAAGGAAAATCCATGCTTATCAAAAATATTGTAAATATCACCCATACACACAATTTTCATTTTTTTATCGACTGTGTTTAACAAAATATCCCCAAATTTTCAAAATTTCAGAGTCTACTGTGTCTAACAAAAGCAACGAACCATACACCTTTCCCACAAACCTTTCAAGTCCCCACCTTGCCTACCTTTTTGGGCTTTTGGTACTTCATATCATATAGGTTAACTGTAGAAAAATCTAGTCCACCAGCTGGGGCAGCACCACTTTAATGCAAAAGATGTATAGAATTGGTCACACACCAGTGAGCTGTTCCTGTAGTTCCTTGTTGATCTGCGGGTGAGCGCTTGAGTCAGCCTTCAGTCTCCCATGAGGAAATAACCAGTCAATCTTGTCGAAGAAAATTACTGAAGGTTTCTGCTTCCTTGCCTCATTGAAAAGGTCTGATATGCACCTGAAAGAGAGAATTGCAACTAAAGGTTGAAAGAAAACAAGAATGATCATATCTAGCCTACAGGGCAAGATCTACAGTTGTGCCTGAGATATAAAATATAAGATGTGAGACTTCTATAGCAAAAGTTGAAAAGTTGAAAATTGGTATAACCTTTTGTTCATTGAGAGATTGGAAAACTGTCCACTTGAATCATTCTTTACTTGATTCTTAGAATACATTTGTCTGAATAAAGGGTTCAGGCATATAGTAAAGACAAGAAAAAGGTTTTCCATGCATAAACACCACATGTGTTGTCATTCAACAGTGACCTATAGCTATTGTTGTCACTACTTTGAATTAGATAGTCATAGATGTTCTGTACTAAAAAAGCACTTCTATAAAACAATTTTTTAAAGAACACTTTGTTATTACCATGTTTATGAAACTTATATGGTTATAGCAAACATAATAGGTGGCCTTCCATTTAACATTTTCAACAATTTTGGACCCCCACCCACCACTTGGTCTAAAATATGTATTGGATTCTTTCTAAAATGTACGCACATTTTCAAAAATGTTGAACTCCCCTTCCACCTTGATGCGTATGTACTTAAAAGAAGGCCCCATAGTTTTATTTCATGAATAAGTCTGCCCTACTGTTGCGAGTCCACATCTTGATCGAGCAGGTCGGCCGCGTCTTGGTAGAGGTAGGTGCAGCCTTCGGTGTTCTTGAACAGGCTCCTGACAAGGGTGGTCTTTCCTGTCCCAGTTGCCTGGGTGAAGAGAAAGGTTAAAAGACCATTGGTACCAACATTTTTATATTCGGAATAGTAAAGGTGGTACATTGGTATGGAACCACAATGAAATAGAACAAAAACTTATTTTGGTTTAATTCGCAACCAATTACACACACACACACACTCACACACACTCGCACACACACACGCACGCACACACACACATATATAGATATATATGTATGTATGTATGTATGTATGTTTATAGATATAAATATATATTGCATTGTCTATTGAAAGTTTTAAGTACATTTGAAATCAACCCGTGAATATGTTTTGAAACCATTACATGTATAGTCTAAAATTATCTGCAATTTTTGGATTTTATCTCAATGTACTTTTTGCTATACGATATTCAAATAAAGATTGTGGTTAATTACAATGGTGGATGATGTATTTTGAAAGGTAAGGGGGACGCTTTTCAAATTTAATTGCTTTTTGGCCTAATATGAACATTCTGGAATTTCCTCAAAAAAGGGGAGGTGCACACATTTGCAGCCTCTAAAATCTGTGCATTTCGGTTTCGTTCAACACTTACCCCAACTAGAAGTATGCTTTTGAATGAAGGTCCTCCTGAAGTATAAAAGTAAACACTGTTTATATTTTGCGTTTCTTGAGCAACACAAGCTATTGGTTTACTTTTACATACATGATGTTAATAATGATCAAGGTGCAATGCCAATCTCCAAACACAGATGTCCCAATGGGATTCCCAACACTAACACTTATACATGCTACATATTGAGAAAGAATTTGTATTACTGAATGCAAATAGCATAATAAGATCATGATATTTTACTCTCGCAACATCTTTGCCAAATTTGACAGTGATCCAATACTCTACATTCCTTTCACACACTACCCTATGGTTCCATGCCACAGATGATATTCATTTCTACTTTCCCTTCCTTTGACAGATAGACCATTGGCTTTATCACCCGCTGCGGTGCGTATAAGGGGCAGGTTGTATTGCCGCGCCATACGTACTGCTCATTGTTTTCACCATTTTGATCATATCTAGATCATTGTATTGGGTAATAAAATAGACAAGAACCTTAGGGGTCGTCCTCAGGTGTCTGAATGACCCATGGGAATTGTACAAACCTCGGGCTTTGCCCTTGGTTCGTGACAATCCCCTATGGGTTGTGCAGCCACCTTCGGATGCCCCCCACAGTTCTTATTTTTATGATAAGCCACAGTTGACTTGTAGCTTTATGCCACAATTAAAACTGTTTTAGTAATCTCTGTTCTCACACTGACCTGTGCCTCTATACAACAGTTAATACTGATTTAGTACTCTCTGTTCCTGTCACTAACCTGTAGCTGCCTCCAGTAAAGTTGACCTCCCGATATCCAGCCCGATTACCTCAACCTTTGCAGGGGGCCGTCTCTGCAATGTGGATTGATCTGAAGAACAATATTTATATAAAGCATCCATACATGTTGTTTACTTTCAAGGCTTTGAAAATGATAATGTGCATATCTAAAAATAAATGCCTTGTATGGTTAAGCAGTTGATTAAAAGGATAGTATACTCCTCTGGTAATAAGCTTATGTCTACTGACATTAAAGTGACAGCTGTATGCAAATTTGTTGTGCTTTCAGAAAATATTGCCCTTACTCTATGCACCAGTCTAACAAAATTTGAAAAGTATAAACCATTATGTCCCTTGCTATATCTCTATAAAATTATCACAATATTACCTAATCTTAACCAAATAATTTCAGCCTGAAGTTTTTACCTGTAATATTTGCGTCATCTCTGTCGGTTAGGCTACCTGGCTCTCTGAAATTAAGCATAACAAATATAAATTTTGTTCCCAATTATACCTAATCTGAGAGAAATATTTCAAACAATTACTCCCAGTAGAAAACTGTGTGTTACATGTGAAGCCTTATTTGTTAATTGCTTTGATTCAAAATAAATCATAAACAAAATTGAATTTGTAGCTTACTATAGTTTATACAACTATTTGGTTAATACTAGAATGCACTAACCATTGTAACTATGTTAATTGTGACGAATACACCCCCCTATCCATAGTGTCTATCTAGGCCAAACTTGCATTTATACTTATTTGTCCCTTTGTAATATCATGAAAGGTTGTGTACTGTATAGACAGTATTGAAATCTACCTGCAAAGACTGTCATTCAATTCTACCTTGGAAGAGACTATTGTTAGATTGATGTTCCAGTTAAAATTGTAAATAGATAAAATCAAAACTTACCCTTCTAAGTCATCATCAGTGAGGTAGCCTGAACGGTCCTTTTTCAGGACGTGTTTAATGACTTCGGCCCTGACTTCACAATATGTCACCTGGGGTCGCACATGTTCCTTACTTACATCACTCGAAAGTTCCTCTATGATAACAAAAATAACAAATGAGAAATAAATAAATACACATGTATTATGTTAAAGGGTGGATCACGCGACAGGGGGTCCAGGGGGTCGTGACTCCACCTTTTGGTGGACCCCTAAAATAGAAAAATAGGGGAAAATGTCATGTCAAATGTACACCGTTTAAGTACCTATCCTATATAAATGCTGATTTCCCCCCTTTTGGAAATCCCTTATCCATCCCTCAGGTTAGTAAAATTTGTATTTTGTTAAACATATTTTCAAGGTCTGATTTCCTCATTAAGTGAAGATGATTGAGAACCCTTCATTGACTCTAAACCGCACAGTGTTTAACCTTTGAGGATATGTTTTTGCCCTGACATGTAGGGCTATTGTACCTTAAAATGAAATTAAAGTAAACTGGTAGATACATATATACCAAGTTACTGAGATAAGGAGAGCTAGTCATTAGATTAACAATACATTTTTGATACAATATAATTCATTTTATGGTTAAATATATTTTCAGCTGTGCCCTTACCTTGGATGCTGAGGTAAAAGAACTCAATGGCCTTGTTGTAAAGGTCCAGTGCCTCCGTTAGGTTGTTCTCCTGATCTGCCTGGGACGCCTTCTTAGCAAAGTTTATGGCAGTCTGTGCAAAATACAAGTACATGCATGTTATTGGGTAGGAGAAAAATTGATATTCTCAAAAAGGAATATGTCAATGTAGTTTCTTTAGAAGATTTTTTGTCAGATTATAAAAATTACATGATTATATAACCATATAGATAATTTTGATCTAAAATTCCTCAAGAAATATCTACACAATATTGAACCCTGCTCCTTAAAAAGCACTTATAAGATCTGACTCGCTTTAAAATTCTATTCAAAAGTTATACTAATAAGGGCTAGTTTCACACTACATGAATCGTAAATTTGTTTCTCACATCTCAAAATTTGAGATAAAATATTTCTTAGAGTCAATAATCTTACTTCTACATCTAGAGATCTTAAATCTCAAACACCAGCTTGAAAAAGTTCAAATATCTTAACCTCACTTATTATCTTTGATTTACGAGCAGTGTGACACAACGCTTTACTTGATATACTTAGGAAATACTGATACTGATCACAATGTATACTTACTTCAAGATGTTTATAATCCGCTTCACCTGCGAGGCAATGTAAACAATACGGATGATGTATAACTGTGAAACTTTTATTAGATATATCTAATGACAATTGAGTCATTGTAATCTAAAGTATAATCAATTGTACGGCGGCTAACTACGGTCATATTATTGCCAGATGACAATCTTTGTTGTCAAGGTGAAAAGCTATGTTGCCAAGCTGACAAGCTATGTTGTCAAGCTGACGAGCTTGTTGTCAAGCTGACAAGTTTGTTGTCAAGCTGACAAGCTTTGTTGTCAGCTACTGACTTTCAGTAGAAGGCCTATGATCAAACATGTCAAATATTATGACCGCAGACAACCCATTTTTGTTTATCCTCTAGAATTGTAAGATTTGAAAACGAAAAATGGCAAAACTTGTCCGAATATGGAAGCCAGCCTAAACAATTTCATAATAGTTATCCGCTTTGAGTTAGTCGCAATGCAGAAATATAACACTTATACCAGTATGTTAAGACAAATACTAAACAACTAAACAACTCTTCTGCTTATGGGAGAGCAAATCTAGTATTTTTATCTTGCAGCTTTATCTTGCAGCTACTGACAGTTCTGATAGATTCTGAAGCCTGGTCCTCACTTGAGCGACTACATTTCCTTGGTCGATGGACGACTAAGGTTGTTAGTAGCCCGGCGACCAACTACACACTGGTGCCGTGATGTCTGGTGACTAAACCACTGGTCGCCCTGGGTTTCCAGCAAAATATTTGACATGTTTAATATCTCCCCATTGCCACAAGCAATTAGTTGGTCGCCGGGCGACATACTAAAGTGGCCTCTAGTGACGTCTAGACGCCAACAGAGTACTAGCAAGAGCGTCCAAACGTGGGGATTAATTTTTTAGTAGCCCGGCAACAAGTTAGTCACCCGGCGACCAATGTTTTGTCCTTGGTTGCCGGGGAAATGCACTAATCGCCGCCATTAGTCGGGCAAGTGGGGACGCGGCTTTAGAGATTTAGCTGAAGCTAGGACGGGCTTACCTGGAATTGGTCGAAACAGGCCCTCTGAGGGATTGGTGCTCTCAGGGTAGTGCTGTTCTGTGCTGTGAGGGCAAAGACATAATCTTGTTAGCAATATGTTTTTGGGCCTTCCATTTAGTAGGTACACAAATGTTCCAAAATTTTAGACTCCGCTGCCCCTTGGGCTAAGGTACGTATTGGATTTGTACAAGAATGTACACAAATTTTCAATAAATTTTGACCACTTCCCCCTCACCTCCTTGCTGCATACGTACTTAATGGTTGATAGTTTAACCAAAAATACTAAAGCACAAACATGTGTACTCTTTCGTGAACATTGTTTACAGTGCATATTTTATCTTACTTTCAAAAATGAACTTCTATCATCTAAAATACATCTATTAGTCAAAATGTCCTGTTTTTAATTCATATTTATTGAATGTTAACGTTTCATAAAAAAAGTTAAGGTGGGGCAAAACAATGTTAGGGCATATCAGATAACTGAACATAAATTTTCTTTAGGTCTTATACCACAAGTATCATCTTTTAATGTCAAGCATTACGTCAGAAAATGTAAGGTAGTATTGAAATGACATTACCTGGTACCATCTGCATTTGTTGTTTTTACGAGTCTTCTAATGACACCGACTCGGATCTGACAATACAAGACTTGACGACGGGCCTTCTCTTTGTCAGCCTCATTCAGCATCTCCTCTGGAAGCAAACAAGGGGCAAAACTAAGGGTTTGTTTGTAGTGTTACAATTTAGTTTGTCTCATCTTGAATCTCCAAATTCTCTACCCAGGCAAGAATATGACGTTATTATAACGTTGCAGCAACGTTCTGTTTAGTTCTGCTTTGGTTCTCGTTACATTATGTCAAGTCTCAACTTTACCTAAAATAATGCAACTGTTACATGAAAATTAGACTAACCGAAAAAGGTACAGTTGCAGAATGTGCTTCTTACTTCACTGCTTTCCTGGGTATAGCCCCATTATAAAGGTCTAAGCCCTTGTCTAACCTTTTTATTTTAATCACCTAACCTCTGATACTGAAGTTACACTACCTTTTAGCCCTTGTACAGGCACAAGAACTTAAACTCTAAAACCATGCTTTCCCCTGATTTACCCTAAATATATAAATAATGGTCCTTACCTTGGATGCTGAGGTTCTAGTACTCTTTGGACTAGATGTAAATGTCTATACCCTAAGATCTAGGACCACATTTAACTCTGATTTACCTGTAGATTTATACTCTTGATTTCCCGATAAATGTAGAACTACACTACACCCCTATACAGTCTGGGCAATTTTAACACAGTCGGCCAACCATTCAGCACTTAAATCGGCTGACTCCTATGATCCCCTGTCACTATACCATATGGAAACTTGTATGTTTGAAATAAATTGGTGCTAAAAATTGGCTGATTTAAGCACTGATCAGTCAGCCGATTTGTTCAAAATTGCCTAGCTGGTATGGTGCTTTACCTCTGATGCTGAGGTTGTAGTACTCTATAGCCCTGTTGTAGAGGTCCAAGGCCTCTGTATGTCTGTTCTCCTGGTAGGCCTGGGCAGCTTGGTTCGTGTAGTCCACTGCTGTCTGAAAACAAAGTACTGTTACATGAAAAAACTTGTGTGTACTTCCACATAGATTCGCGTCTCCTTTTGACAAACATTTAAGTAATCTGTGATCATTATTATTATTATTCAGTTTAGTTTAGAAAACGTCTCTTTGATATAATTATATATGATTCTGGTATATTGAGTGTACACATAATGTAGAATAGTTAAAGCATAAAAATCATTCACAATAATTTTATATGTGAATTCACATATAAAAATTAGTAATGTGTGTTGGAAGTAGATTGGAACAATTCAGGATTAAAAAGAAAAGGAAAAGAAAAATGCATGAAATGTCATGGTGCACTAAAATCTCATGACCACTAATTGAACAATTGTGGATATTTTTTAATGTACCGTGGACACGAAATATTGTGGATGTTGTTTGGTTGGCACTCCAGGTGGCAGCACCTACGACATTCATTACTGCACCTGATAACCCCTCTCTCTACTCTCCTTGGATTTATACTATCATTAATGTTGTAAATTTGTTGTGAGAATGAGAATCTGATGATGATGATTGTTGAAGCGTAACGTCTGCTCAGTATATTTCAACTATGTCAGGAACACTCTCTTTGTTGACTTATTATGATTTAATCTATGGGGGTGAAAACGACGGCAAGGCAAGGTGGTGTAGCAGGCACGGCCCAGACTCTAACCCAGGCTGGACACCTGAGAAACGAGAACCTAACCCACTACACCATCCCGCCCCTGATGTTTTCGAAAAGAGATTAGGAGATAGACGAAGAGCACATACCTGTAAATGGCGTTCATTTGGTGCCACTGCAAGAAAATGAGAACAAGGTATTTTGTAGTGTGTAGATTTACATAACGTTGGGTGAGTAACATAAGGTCGTATCTCACATAGGTTAACCTATGTGAGATACGACCTTAGACACAAGGACTAAAAGGACCTTTTTGTAAATTTTTACCCTCGTCTTCAAGAGGCCAGAGAGGTGCCTCCAGCTTTAAAAGTGCAAGAAAAAACCTGATCACCCTGTTACCCTCTTCCCTGACATTGGTTTAGGTGGAAAAGGGGGAAGAAAAAAGAATCTCGTCCGATTTGTCAAAATGGGAGGCAAGGTTATAACCTCAGTCTTTTGTTTAGCCTTGGGGTGACGACCAAAGAAGTTTCACGCATCTTATGCCCACGATCCCAACATTTGGATGCGTGAAATTACACAAAATTTTAGATTCGTGACGATTTTTTTTGGTTAAAACACTCTAATCAAATTGCAATTTGTTTCTAATAGATATAGTGAAGTATCTTACATAAATATCTATCCTTTATACATATTTTTAGATGGACATTTTCCCCCACGAATCCATCACGCATCTTTTTTGCATTTTCACGCATCTTTTTTCAGATGCGTATTGGTTTTCTGGAGCAACTTGTGGACACGTTTCGATGCGTGAAATTTCTTTGGTCGTCGCTCCTGATGCTCGTCTTCTTAGGATTGTTAGTGGTGGATTTAGAGGGAGCATGGGCGCGGACTTTTGGGCATGGGCATGGACTTTTTTAATGTAAAGTTCTGCCAAAAAGTCATTAAGGGAGAATCTTTTTCAATAGCGCCCCCCCTCCCTTTTCAAAATCCTGGATCCGCCACTGATTGTGTCATGAACTGCCTCGTAGCATTAAAGGTAGTCTTATAATAAGAAGAACCTCGGGGGGTGTCCGAGGGTGGCTGTACGACCCATAGGGGATTGTTACATATCGAGGCCGAAGGCCGAGGTTTGTACGATCCCCATAGGTTGTACAGCCACCCGACGACGACCCTTAAGGTTCTTCTTCATTTAACATAGAATTATGTATAGAATGTAACTAAATTTCATATTAGTCTAAATCAAAGGCCACTTAATTAATTAGATATAATAATTTGAGTTAAAAAGACATATATGAAGTGTCATTTCTACCCTGATTTAGACAGTCAACAATGATCTCATTGAACTCAATTCTTCTTCTATAATGTTTAATGAAACTTTTCAAGTGCAGTAATAAAACAGCATACCTGGTATGATGTGAAACTGGTCATCGCTTTGTGTTGTGTCTCCGGATAACTCACTGCACGGTCTGAAATGTAAATGGATTATTCACGGTAAGACTTATAGAATAGATAATATGTGTCTGTAAGATTTGACAATACTTGCAAATCACTAACAGTGCTGAACCGGCTGCCTGAAAACAAATAATCATTATATCATTTAATCTAAAAATGCATAATGCATATTGTATTTCAACAAAATCACTGGGGCTAATAAACACATGTAGGAGTTTGTAGTCTACAATCCTAATTGAATCTAAGAGAAAAAATAAGGCATGCTTTGTTCCAATTTCGATACATCTTAACCAGGGGTGGATCAAAGGTAATGGGGATCCAGGGACTCAGGACCCCTCCCTTTTGTTGGACCCCTAAACTACAAAACAAGGGGAAATTGCCAAAGAAATCTATGTACGCCATTTTAGATTTTAGCCCATATGCCGACCCCCTTTTAGACATCCTGTATCCATCCCTGATAATCATAGCATTTCAAAATAATGTGATGGAAATAAATAATAATAGTATGCCCAAAGGTTCGTCCCACGACCTGAGGAAGACCCCTAAGCCTCTTCTACATTTTATCATTCAAATTATGCTCAAAAATGTTTAAAACACTGTAAACAAGGAGCGGTACATACAGCCTGCCAATACACACCACCCCTTGTATGTGCTGCTCCCCATCCGTGCAGACGATAGATTGTTATCCCTACCTTACTGCCTCGTGTTGGTTGTCAGTGACCACGTGACCCCCATCGGGTTCGTCCAGTGCTGTGACGTGTTGTCTGCTCTGATCGTGAACAATGGCGTAGGTCTGGGTCGTTTCCGGTTCCTGTTTCACCTCCTTGGCCCTGTAGGTGGCGCTGTCTGCTACTTCCAGTGGGACTGATGCATGCTGGGAAGAGGTGGGTGTTTTCTCAGGCAGGTTCTCCTCAGGGGGGAGCTTTGCTCTAAGTTTCTCGGCGTACTTTTTGTACTGGTTGAGTCGTTCGTGGAGAATGTGCTGGCCTGTGCTGCCGTAGTTCTCATCTGGAACACATTTAATTTGATAAACAAATGAATCCCTCGTAGGTAAAAAGGTTGTATTTTTGTTTTGTTATAATGGTAGACAATGAAAGCTGGCAAATGATCAAATTGTATTTCCCAGTATAAATAAAACCTTATATTTCTGCTTATATTTGGGTGTAACCTCAGATTAAATCTAGCTGCATTTTGGGTTATATGTCAACCAGGTCATATCCTTTTATTAGGGTTTAGTTGACACAATTCTATCATTTATGACATTATCTTTCATTGACGGTTATGGAAGTACAATTCTAAAGTTTTGCTTTAGTATGTATGTGTCTTTTTCCCTAATTCTGAGGTTAAATTGCATATATGTTCAATAGATAGTCTTTACATCTGAGATATGGTTTACATTCCCTAAAATGCAATTTGTGTTTACAAAATTAGTCTGCAACTGCATAATGATGGAAAAGGATCTAGAGAAATGCATCTACCTGAATCAAAGGGTCAGGCAATAAGCCATGCAGCTGTCAAATAATTCACTCATGTTATCAGATACTCTGTCCATGACCTAACCACCTTTACCATAACATGGCTTATCACCTAAGCCTACCTTATTATGAACCTGGATCTAATAATAGCAGAGGTGTTTAGGCTGAAGAGCCTTATATATCTGCCTATCACCTTTAATATCAATGTACCATTGTGGTAGAAGTTTTTTTTGTAACAGATACACTGTATCACAATCAAAGGATTTTCCACAATACAACTGATTCCTGTAAAACACAAGTGATGATATTTTTTGTGAGTAATCATTGAGTGAAATTGGGAGCGCATAACAATGATAACCTAACAATGACATTGCTGCTTTTCAAAGATTAAGAACAGCAGATCAATAGGAATTCCATAAATTTCCACATAATGGTAGAGTTGCTTCCTATATGATTTGTTGTGTGGATTTCAGCTGAGAAAAATTATTCTAAAATGTCTCATTGAATTTTGTCTGTTTAAGAATGGTCCAACTACCATGTTTCGGTCAACAATAATGTTTTTGTTGCACACTATACTAGGTCATTGTCATGATATCGATGGTTTTCTGCAATGGACCACAGTGGCCCATCACATAATGAAATGATAAAACATATGGCAAGAGAGATGTCTCTGTTGCGATGGGTACTGCTGTTGAATTTTTCCTGTTCTACTGGGTCAATTTTAATTTTGTAATGGCTTGAAAGATCCAATGTCTCACAACAAGGACATCAACATTACGACAGGTCCCACTGTTGAATTGTAGCTGTTCTACTGGGATGACTTTAATTCTGTGAGATGTTCTGAAAAATAGAGATAAATATATCTAACATTTCTCAAGATTTTCAACTTGTGAAAATCATTATAAATGGGTCAAAATTGATGCTGGATCGTTGCACAAGAGTGTGTGATTTGACAAAACCACGATGAGGACTTATATTTGGGCCTCGCAACAGTGCAAAGGCTAAGGATAGTTTTGTCCAATCACACACTATCCAAAAAAAAACTATGCAAAAATCCAGCATCAATTTTCACAAATTTCTGGTCATTTTTCCAGGCTGAAGGTTTCATGAATTTTAGATCCAATTGTCCAATTTGATCCATAACAGTTTACAGAATTAAATTCAATACCATGTCCCATCACAACAACGACATCCATGTGGTAAGGGTTTGCATTTTACACTTTGTTGAGGGTCTTGGTGTGGATGCCATCCATCGCAACAGCAAGACCAATTATGTGACGGTGCACAAGTCAACTAAAGAAAATCTATTCCACCCACATTGTATGGCGTAGTTGATGCAGGCTATGGCCTCGTCCAGATGTTTGACGGCCTCCCTCAGCTGACCGGCCTTGTGACACTGTATGGCCTTTAGCACCAGCTCGCCCGCCCTCTGAAAATGAACAATACAGCAAGATTAACAGAATCATATAGGTTTAATTAAAAAAGATTTATTGACCTATGTAGTCTCTAATAAAGACTCGAACTAATGTGATTTACAAGATTTGAAATTTTACAAAAAACAAATTTAAATTTGCCCCAAAAAGTTGGGACGTGCACCCTCTGTGGCCCGTTGCACAATAGAATTTCGTTACTAAGATAAAACAACGAAAGCACAACGAACTTTTGCTTAGTAACGAAAAGTTTCGTTGTTAAGAAAATGCAATATCTCGGGATCTAATGAATGAAATTAAATTCTGTAAAGTGTTATGAACTGAGAAAAAATTATAAAAAATTCAGTAAAAGTAACAGCTCTTTGGGAACATTCTAAATATAGAAAAAAAATTGTACAAAGCCATCGTTGTTACGATAAAAGTAACAACGAAATGTTTCGTTGTTTACAATATTTTCGTTGTTACGAAACCCATTGTGCAACGGGCCACAGGCCCCCCTCTAAAACCGCCACTGCTATAAAAAGGGTCATACAGCCACCCTCTGATGATCCCCGTGCCCCGTCGCATAACGGGTCTCGCTGTTGCGAGGATTGGCACATTTCAAAAGACCTATCCTTGTTTAAAATCGAGTGTTTTTGATGTGCCGGGGGGACATTTTGGGATGTAAATTTTAATATTCTTTATTTCAGCAAATGATAGCAGTGTCCTTGAGCTTATGATAAATATAGGAGGTGAGTGGCGGAAATGTATTTATATGTCAATTAAATGTCTTCAAAAATGGTGCATAACAGGGAGAGAAAAACTAAACCATCCTTAATCGCTCTCTGTTGCAAGTGTTTTGTTATGCGACGCGGCACCGTGGGTCTTTTTATATGTATATTTTTTTTAATGTTTATGTTTCAACTGTACAACAATCTCAGTAATTACATCAAAGGACATCAGGATGCATTAAAACCCTGCATCACCATACTGTGTGTTTATGACTATCCTGTTGAAGAATCTACTATTTTTTTTGTCTCTCTTGACCCACGCATACCTTTCACATACCCAGCCTACAGAGGGATTCCTAGACCAGATAAGACTTGGTTATAGGTCAGGGGGTCAGGAGAGGATTGAGGCATCGACCTAACATAATATTACTGATAAAAACTGGTTCACAAATACCAGAGGCTCTTTTCATTACAATGACAATAACGTTGCAGTAACGTTTTATTTGGTTCTGGTTTGGTTCTGGTTACATTGTTTTGATGGCTCCCATTAATGTTTTTAGAGCCTAACATTGTGACGTTGCACTGAGACATTATCATAACATTCTGGTTATGTCATTTCATGTGAAAATAACATTATCATAACATTCTGTATTGGTAAGGTCTCAATTTCAGCAGAATATAACATTATCCTAACACTCTGTCCTGGAGAATCTCAACCTTACGTAAAGAGATGAACTGTGCAGGTAACAGACTGACCAAAAAGGTCACAGAATGTGTCCGTTACATTGCTGTTTGCCTGGGTTAGACTCTATGGGCTCTTGCACTAATTTCGTACATCACAGGAGGGTGCGTGTGAGAGAGGGGGGCTCTGAAATTCTTGAAAATATGTGTAGGTCCCTGTGCAAAAATAATGGGTACTTCAGCCCAAGGGGAGTAGTGGCCCGTTGCACAATGGATTTTCGTTGTGAGGATTAAACAACGAAAGCACAACAAACTTTTGCTTAACAACGAAATGTTTCGTTGTAACAAAAATGCAATATCTCTGGTTCTAATGAATGAAATTGAAATATGTAAAATGTTATAAAAAGGGGAAAAATTAGAAACAAATCAGTAAAAGTTACAGCTCTTTGAGGGCATTCTAAATATAGACAAAAATCTAAGAACCCCAATCCCCCTTGGCGTACAATTTCGTAACCCCTCCTCACCTTGACGTGTACATACTTACTGGAAGACCCTAACTTATAGCTATCCTAAGTAGGAAGAATTGGGGCATGGGTTGTTAGACTAAAGGTGGATTTCAACAGAACAATAAACAAGTAGAATGGGTTATAGTCAGTGTAAACCCTTTCCATCCTCAATAACCAATGCTTGTCAGCGCCAACGTTGCAGTTTGGTACTAAGCAGTACACAATACAACCAGGCTCGTGTGAAGTTGGTTTTATTCAGTCCATTTAGAATTCAGGGTACAGAGCTCAGCTACTGTTAGTCCAATACCCGGATACGAGCTCGCCCGCATCTCTTTGCTGTCTCCCTTTCTCCTTCTCCCTATTGTGCCCACTCCCCTGCTGCTCTGCTGCTAGGACGACGTCTACTGAAGTCAAAGACCGAGATCGGTCCATAGTTCCTTAGAACTTGATGTCGGCAGACCAAACGTCATGTCATCCCCGGGGTTGCCAACAATCACACCACCCAAATAATAGGGATCATGTGATCAGCAAGTTTCCGGACAGTGGCACAAACACTGGCATGGCTCTCATTAATCATATAATCATTTTACAGTTAAAGTGATGCACTGCATTACCGGTTGGAAAGGGTTAATTAATTATTTATTTTTCTTTTTAATTTTTATTTCCTCATTGCTTTCAAGCATAGGCCTACTTGATCTTCCAAGTGAAATGAATTAAGTTTCCTATTTCAGGACATTCCTCCGATTTAAACTATTTAAATTACCTAAACCAATATGAACAAACTTCCTATTTCAGGACGAGTCTCAACCATAATCGGGCAACATAGCATTAATTCAATAACATCAAATGTACGACAGTCCTCAACAACAATAATGATAACAGTAAATGAAAAAATTACATAAATGATTTAGATGAAACGTTTGATAAGATACGATCACAATTTTTTTTTGCATGATTTGAAGTATGACATGACAGTATGAGGACAATATGAGGTTTTCACGTTTGTCATTCAGTGGAAATCTCTGCCTTCACCTCCCACACAGGATTTGTCATTTGCCAACCTGGCACCAACCATGACGATAGACTTTTAATCAATGCCCCATATACATACCAGGATCAACATATCCTTTCAGCCCACACACATAGCAAACAACCTTCACAGAAAAAACAGCATAACACTCCCTCTGAAAAGCATTTTCTATGAATCTGATGTCCCTAGAATTAGATAAAAGCCACTTACCACTGCTTTAGACATGGTGCCGATTCTTTATAAACGTTCCCAGAGGAGGTATTGTTGTGTATTCCCTATGTATGTATGTGACTTATGACACTTATGTCCTATGTTCAATCCCTCACCTATGGCAAGCCGTTTTGGTTTTGATTTATTCCACGATTATTTTTTACATTACAAAGAGCATTGATATTGATATATCAATGGACCTGGATGATATAATTCTCCCTACCACGGATAGCTGATTTTCAGTATTTTAAGCACCTGTAGGCTAATTATGTCGACAAACCCCAATGAAAAACTATAGAAAATAAACAAATAATTGTTTTATATCCATCCATAATGATGACTTGCTTTTCCCAATGATGATCTACAAATAATGATACATTTCATGAAAATTCCTATAGTAAATCCTTGACTTTTGTCAACATATTACCCAGCGTGCATGCACCTGTGTGAAGGCTAACCTGCAGGTAAAGGCCATATTCTACCTTGCCGCAGGTACCGTTTGCGGCCGCTATTTTCAGGACCACAAGCAGTTTGTGGTTCTGATACCAACATGTTGATATCCCCAAACAGTGGCTGCAAGCAGTGGCCGCAAACAGTGGCCGAAAACACCTATATTCCACCTTGTTTGCAGCCAAAGTAAACTCGTTTGCGACTGTTTGTTTGTGTCTGGTAGCTGCAAGCACGTGGAATATAGCAGTTTGAGGCCACCCTAACACGTTTGCGGCCGCCCTAAATGCATTTGCGGCCACCGTAAATGCATTTGCGGCCACCCTAGACGCGTTTGCCGCCACCCTTAACACATAGTGGAATACGGCCTTTATACTCCAGAAACTGGCTATCCGTAGTTGGGAGAATTACCTTGATAACCCCGGCAAGCAGTGATGTAACAGGCCTGTTTTGTGACAATAGTTTTTGGGTCAGTCTGTAGCCTGCCAAATTATCACATAAAAGTTACTTTATTTTAGGTTATATTGAGACTCTTCAAAACCTAGTGTTATAATATTAATAACTTTATATTCTGGTGAATTTGAGATATTACCAATATAGAACACAATAATATTTGTTTTGTGTGAAATAACATAACCAGAATCCTTTGATAATGTCACAGTGCAACGTCGCAATGTTAGTATCTAAAGACACCATCAAAATAACGTAACAAGAACCCAAACAGAACTAAATAGAATGTTACTGCAATGTTATAATAACGTCACCTTCTTGCCACCTTACAATGTAAATTATCTAGCAAGAATCAATCCAGAGCGTTGCTGCAAGGTTTTTAGAACTTCATATCCTTAGCTGAGACCCCCATCTCTCTTTTAGCAAAAGTATGCATTGAAATATGTACAGAAACAGACCTTTTCAAAAATGTTCCGACCAACTCCCCTCGTGGCCTGGCCTGTCGCATAATAGGTGTCACTATAGCGAATAATAGTTTTGTCAAATCACACACTTTTGTGTGGAAATCCTGTTCAGTGAACTGTTTACTGAAAGCAAATCGTAGAACAGGAACAATTCAAGAGTGGGACCCATCGAAACATCAATGTCCTTGTTGCCATACATTGTACTTTTTCACTTTTTCAATATGTGACAAGCCACTGATGAGTGTGTACTCAACTGAAGGTGGAATTATTTTGCGCACAGGCTTGCCATAGCTAACACTATCAGTGGTGGGGACCAAAGGTAGGTTAGACTGAGGGGACCAAGGATTACTGTAGTCATCGAGTGGTCTTATCTCCCACTGATATAGGGGCTGTGGATGCGGGGTCTTGAAGTCGCATGTCGTATTTAAGAAATAGCTATGTCCCCTGGCACTATATTTTGAATTTCCATGTTGATTTCAAGAAATATAAACATCCATGTTGCATGTCAAATTTAAGAAATAGCATATGTAATGTCACTTATTTTTAACTTCATGCGATTAAGGACCATGTTGCATGTCGAATTTAAGCAATGGTCATGTCACCCTGTCGATTTAAACAGTCTACACCCATGATATACAGCCCCCAGACCTTATTATTAGCCCAGGACACAGCCATCGATCGTTAAACCCCATATCCACTAAGCGATTTTAGGGACGATGGGCAATGAGCGACAGGCAATGGGCGACTGGGAAATTCGCAGGTGAAGTCATCAGGCTCAATTTTGTGGCTGATTTTCCATGGGTATGGTGTGCTCTTTGGGCAATGGGCAAAGCAATGCAAGATCACCCATAAACTTGCCCATAAAATCACCAACTAAATCGTCAATAAAATCACCAGTAAAATATCAAACTTGCTCAATATTTGAGTCGCCATGCAACAACTACAAAAATAATTCTACCAGTCGCCCATTGCCCATTGACGGTAAAATCGCTTAGTGGGTATGGGGCTTAAGTTCACAGGAGAGATAAGGAACACTAAGAAAAAGATACAAGTTAAACAAGTGAATGTTTATACTTCTTGGTAAGGGAGGAACTGATACAGGATTTCCGATAAGGAGCAGTCCTGACTTGATGTTCCCTGCTTGATCGATGTATTTAATTCTCCGAACCACTGATAGCCAGTTTTTTAAATTCTACCTGCAGGTTAGCCTAGAACAGGATGCATGCTTGGTAATATGTGGACAAAACGTTTTGTCCACGTGTTTTTTTTTGCATAGAATATTACGTGAATGGGGCCATTATGTGGAGATTAACATTGAATAAAACTATCCATTATTATTTTTTAAGTTGATACCCGTACAAAGTTGTTGTGTACAGTTGTGCATGAATGCGTACCGTTTTAGTACTTAGCCTTAAATACGGACCGCCCTTTCCCAAAATTCTGCATGTACCCCTAAATAAAAAATAGCAACTAGAAAATGTCTGAGCTAGAAATCCTTTGAAATAAAGAGTACGCTAGTAGCAAAGATGTGTGTTCTGATTGTCAGAGAGACAGAATTTAGAGTCTCAAACCCTTAAGGCCGTATCCCACGTACCAAAAGTGTGCGCTGCCGAAATTGAGTCTCTCTTTGGTAACGTTCTATACCAGCAGCCCACACTTTCGGTACATAATCAGCAGCCGAAAGTGCATAATCGGCGGTCAAAAGTGTGATATCGGCAGCTAGCAGAAAATCGGCTGAAAAAAATTACCAACATGTTGGTAAATTTTATCAGCAGGGCTGCCGATTGTATATGGGCAGTACCGAAAGTGTAGCGGTTGCAAATTGGCAGCCCACTATCGGTGTGTGGAATACGGCCTTTATTGTAGACAGGCATACCACAAATTGAGCTATTTCCTAAGTCATAAATTATCCTATAATTATACTTACGTACTTATTTCATACTGAATTTAAATACGTTCAATTTTTCATAAAGCATAAAATATGCATCCCTTAGATTTGCTTAAAACATATTAGACGCGCATATCTGATATAAAGCATCCACCCACCAACCCACAATATATAGTCATGTCACATCTTAAACACAATAAATCTTATTCATCTCATGATCATCAGTTCCTCAACTATTCTAAATTTTATCATCATATTATTTGATACAGAATTTAAAATAATATGATGTCACAATGAACCAGCTGGTCGTCATGATTTGTTTCTAGGGTATTGCAATGTGATAAGGTCTCACGGAACTAAATGTGGCGCCACCTCGTAGTGTCCTACAACTTTCTGGACCGCAGTGAATACATTGCCAAGAATGGTTGGTCTAAATTAGAATGTAAACAAATGATAAAATTAAATAAAAAATCCATAAACTGCCCAACCATTTCTCATTTGAATGACATAAAAATTGACATGATATGTGAAAGTATGCAGATGTCAAAATTGATTTATGATGAGGTGAAGTTGGAACCAGATTTGCCTCTACAGAGTAAAATGAGGGTAGGTAAACATTTGGATCTCTAGCAAAAAAAATTTCACGGTCAACCTACCCTAATATTTTGATATGTTATGTAAGAAAGATGTGTTAATTGGTTTCTGATTCAAGTTAAGGGCAAGCAATGTTCTGAATATCTTTTTCAGCATGTCATGCTATATTAAACTATACAGCAAATCATTTGGTTCAGTGAGACCTCCACTCTCTGTTCCCCAACAATCCACCAGAGGTCCACACCAGTCCACACTTCCCCTCCATACTGCGCATTCGCACCCCGACCTTCTGCTTCAACCCTCCTCGAATATCGCTTCTCCGCTCACTGCCATCCCCTCCACATCTACAATTGCCTGCGCACAACCTTTTATCATATTTTATCTTATCTTATAATTATTTATTATATCATCACTTATTTTTTATTTTACTATATACCCAAACTTATATACTCATTACTCTTATCTCAAATAAAAATTTCAATTAAATATTCTATATTTTAATCAATAAAATATTATTCGACAAACTTGCCTACTTTATTCCTTTATGATCCCACCACATGTGCGATAATGAATATTAAAGGTAAATATGGATGTTTGGGGTGATTTTTAAAAAACATGACAAAATTCTGAAATCCACAGGCCAGTAAGGTGGATGTACAAGGAACATAAAGAAACTTTAAAAATCAGTCACCATAATCAATTTCAGAGATATTAGCATCTGAAAATGTGACTGTTTAGTATTGGAATCTATAGGAAGATGTAGTTTTTTTAACACTATAAATAAATAGTCGTGATTTTTACTTTAAATGCTGAAAATGTGTGGGTAGGACCCCAATGAAATGTTTCTGAAGTTTCAAAGGAATCCTGCAATAGAAATAAAATCACGCCAGGCAGCCCTGTTGGGGTCATCCATATTTAGCTTTAATGATGGGCCATATGGGCCCTGATATGATTATTATCAAACAATATTCATTATAATAATATAAATTCAGCAAACTTTGCTGACTCAATTTTCTTTCTCTACATTTTTTGGGATTGGGGAATTTCCTTTTATAAAGAAATGAGGATTCCCAGTGAGTCCTCTCATGATGCCACAAATTTTGGGACTTCCCTTTAATAGAAAACATTAAAGGTACTTGAGGCTGTTCAGGGCGCAACCTGGGTGATAGATTAAGAACTACAAAAACAATATTTCTTTAAAGCTGCTTTAAACATCTTACATGTCCAATAAGGCAAGGAGAATCAAAATTAAGTTGCTTTTGTTCAATGAGAATAACAGGGTATCAGATTACCGTAGTATAAATACCCCAAATGCCTCAATTTTCCAATATTTTTCAGTATAATTTTCTCACAAATGGTGAAAATTCAATTTTTGGTTTAAATATTTACTCCTAGGTATATGCTAAATATCTCAGAATTTCCATGAGAAATCCATTGGCAGTTTTTTTCACATCGCAAAAAATCTGATATTTCCCATTGAAATCAATCATAGAGGTGAAATTCTTTATCAGGCTGTAAATCTGATCAGAAATGGTGAAAATGGTTTATAATTGTTTCCATATATTCCTCTATATAGAAGCTAAAGTTTCCCCAAATTTGCAGGAGATTGCATTGGTAATAAGAATTAAAGGTCAAACACCCCCAAGAACCTTTAAGTGCAAGACTTTAAGGTTCAGTAATTTTGTTTATATTTGTCTGTATATTTGTATATTTGTATGTATTTCTCTAATAATTATTGCTTGATGTATGCAACAGGAATTTAAGAATTACCATCCTTTACTTCATCCTAGGATCCCTTTGTATCTAATATAACATTATGACTGTCATGATTAAACATATAACACAAATCACATTATTGGACTATGATTTTTAATTCATTAACAAAAGAAGTTGTCACTGACATAGTTGCTTGTTAATCAAAACAGTGCTTTATCATTTCTAATTGTTTACAGATCCTAATAATGTTATAACAGCCAGAAATATAGTTCTTAATTGTTAGCGTTGAAGGTGCCCCAAACCTCATTACAATCCATAAAGAAAGTGTGAATTGTTTGTGTTTCTTATTTGATTAACTGCACTGTTAACATTTCTATTATATCCTTATGTTTTCAGTATAGATAAATATTTGAAAGTATTTTTCTATATAATATCAGAATTAGTCAATGTTAGTCCATGAAATACTATCTGTGAATTTGTATCTCTCCAGAATGGGATGGACTTGGCAATCAATTTACAATTGTTATCATTGAAAATTAAAAACATCCAGATCATTAGCAAGCAGTTATGTTTCTTTAGACTTTAGATATATAAATTGACATGTGATCATTGTGATCACATTGGGATATTACAATGTATAATTGTTATCATTGAAAATTAAACATCTAGAGCATAAATTTATGCTAGATCTACCTGAAGTAAACTCGTGAAATCATTATCAAGCAGGAACATTCTTTAGATTTTAACAGTTTTAGAGGCTACTAACAAAAACTAGAAAGCTCCCATCTATAAACCTGGTGCAACAAGAATAACTTTTCATAATTTTACAACCAACCTCTTGATTCTTTTATTTGAAACTGTGTTATTTACTTATCATTCTTTCAACAATTACTTTTTTCAGGTAGAAGAAGGTTTTACCAACAATCCCAATCAGAGTGAGGGTGTCTTGGTAGGTTAAACCTAGTTAAAACTCCCAAGTTAGTGTAAAATTGAATCATCCAGCGAGCATTGGTTCTGGAACACACTCTGGAACAAATCATATGAAATAAGTCAAATCATGTTAACAGAAGTCCTCCTGTCCTTTACAATAAAACTAGCATCAATAAAAAGAATTGAATATTGAAGAATCATATTAACAGGTCTGCACACTTTTAAAACACATATGATGTAATTAAAACAGATCTCAAAAGGAAATTCTTGGTCTGAAAATAGAATTAGAAAAGGACTGATCCCAAATTTCTTTTAGCAGAAAACAGCTGTACACTGAAAAAATAACAAAGAGATCGAAAGAGGGAGGTTGTGCACATGGGAGGTTCAACTTACTCTCATTTCAGGCACCAGTGTGTGCAATGGGCACTAAAGTTGGAAGTTGAGTTTGATACAGCATAACCAGAGTCAAAAAGTCATATGAAATACTCACTTTTCTGGCACAACACGTATTCTTCGTTCCTAGCATTGTCAAGTTCCAGACAACCACCATCGGTGATGAGGCTGAGCCTCTGGCCGAGCCTGTTCTGTTGACCAGAACACCAAGGTGCGTCACCAAACGAGATGCCGCTCTCAGTGTAATTGGACCACACCCACTTAGTGGTCAGTGGATGCCTGAAGTGCCCTACAAAGGCTGCCTTACCAGTGCTGCAAATGGAAAATAAAAATAAACATAGAAATATCAAGCAATATTTGAGACAGTTTTAGAGGTTAGTGCCAAAACCTTAACAAGGAAGGGTTTTGCCACAGCCCTTACACAGTGTTTTCCTGATAAGTCATATCATAGGTCAAGCTATAACATAGAGTTGTTTGGGCGTGTCATTAAGATAAGTTTTTTTTTCATTTTTAATGGTAGGAGAGGTAACGATAAAATGTTTTTGTTCAATTAGAATAAAAGGGTATCAAATTACCATAGTATAAATACCCAAAATACCTCAATTTTTATTCAGGATAATCTTTCTCACAAACGGTGAATATTATTTTTTAGTTTCAATATTTACTGTCAGGTAAATGCTAAATATTCCTGAAGTTTCATGAAAATTCCATCGGTAGTATTTTTTCAGAGAGGAAAAAACTAATATTTCCCATTGAAATCAATGGTAGAGATCAAATTCTTTATCAGGCTGTAACTTTTATCAGTATTGGTGAAAGTTTTTTTAATTTTTTCTATATATCCCCCTATACAGAAGCTAAATTGCCTAACAATTTGCAGCAGAATGCATTGGTATTAAGAATTTAAGCACAACACCCTCAAGTACCTTTAGAATTATAACAAATAGAAAGATGCCAGTATCAGCTGGCAATTGCATAGGTACATGGGTAAATAAGGATAAAAATTGTCCTTACGCAGCATTCCAATTTCCATAAAAATCAGTAAGTTCTTCAGTCACAGGATAAGCCAATATTGCTCCTTCTTCAATACATTTCGCTTCGATGGAATCTGCCTGTCCATCAACTTTTTCCAGAATTTTGTAACCAGCATTCAGTCCTTCAACGTACTCAAAGTCATCACAAGCAGCTGCAGGAAAGAATGATTTGTTAATAGATCTTTTTTCTTACAAAAGATCTTGTGCAGATGGTTCAATATCTTAAAGGTACAAGTTGGGCGCTGTAAGCACTGGTATGGCGCAGACGGGGTTTGACTAATAAGCCCATCCCACATTTGGTATATCCCAAGGTGGGACAAGGGTTGTACAAAATGACTGTTTACACCATCCTTGTTTCCAGGAGTTAGGGTTACTAAAATAAGCAACAATTATGTTTTTCTACATCCTCAAATACTATTTGAACATGATTTCTCAAATTTCATCAATTTACAGATTTGCAGGTTTGCCAGCTAAATGTTGGTGTAAACTGGGATGGGCTTATTCAACCCTTCTCTTTGATGAGCCAAATACTCTTGTTTTGTCACCAAATCTTATAGAGGAAATTAAAGCGAAATTTTTTTTTATACTAATTCTGATAGTACAACAAGTTCAAGTAGTCAAATTTACATGAATTTGTAATTACAATGCATAAGATAAGAAATATAGTTCAAGTGATGTACACAAATGTTTTGTAAATAAAAATGGATGTTCTATGACAATTCTGATTGTCAAGGCACTGAAGGTTAGATATACAGTGACCTTACCTAAAAGTCACCATATCATCAATTTGTATTATATTTTGTGATGTCTGGTATTCCTCTGTTCTTTTTGTCCATTCCTTGAAGGTACTTGAGAACTAAGATGTCCCTTAAGCATATTATACAGTGATGTGGCTGAGATATTATTTCTTGTCCATGTCTACTTAACTAAGAAGTATCTGTTTAACCAAGAGGCCACTTTATAAAGTTAAGGACCAAGTTAGATATTTCCTGCAATTTTCTCTGTATTTGGCGCATGACATGTACACGTGAAGATGTCTTTCGAATGAAATGCAATAATATACATGTCATAACTGTATGACATTCCATGCACCTCATCCTTTGTTTCAGTAAGGTAACCTGATAGAACAACTTAAATGCTGTCCTTCTTACCTGGATTCAGTTGGCCAAATACCAATTAAAAACTTCAACTAGGCATGAAATCCAAAAGAATTTATACATTGAGAAAATAAAATGCTGAAATTTATATACATAGTTGTACTCTTAATTCTAAGCAATGTGGGCTGTTTTCATGATTTTATTTCATTGCATTAGACATGATCTAATACAAAATGGAAATTCTTGCCTGAAGAAAAAAACAACCCGCTATTACATTTATCCAATCCAATTTTTAAGTATGTGTTGGCATTAGCATTTCTAAATTCAGCAATTGACATTTAAAACAGTATGTAAGTAGCAGCAACATACAAAATGACTGTTTATGAAATCAGGCAAATCATCAAGAGTCTCTACAGCTGTAGCTTTTACTTGCTTAACACTTGACACTTAAGCCCCATACCCACTGGGACATTTTTACACAGTCAGCCGACGGATCTGCGCTAATATTGGCTGATTCCACCACTCAAATTGGCCAATTTTAGCATTGATTCATATCAAACATGCACATTTCAATATACTGTACTAACAGGAAATGGTAAGAATTGGCTGATTTTAGTGCTGATGTGGGTATGGGGCTTTAGTTTGTAACTCTAGTTGTTATGTGCAGAGACAGATCAAGAAATTTATAAAGGTAAGGGGGAGTGGGGTTCAATAGGTAGCTTTAGTGCCCACTAGGCTACAAAGATGCAACATTTTTATACCTTCATGGTTTATAAGGCCCACCAAAATGAGGGGGTGGGTCAAGACCCCCCTCTCTTTCATGCCTTTTATAGTTAAAATACTCACCGAGACAAGAAAGTGTAGCACTCCACTCTCCATTGGCTTGACACATAGTCATGTATGATGTTTCCATAGTGTCCAGGAAGAAACCCGGGTCACAGGTCACTGTACGTACTGTTCCAGAGTCACTTGAAGGAAGTGCATCCATATCTGTGTTGTCTAGCATCACAGCATCACACGTTATTGCTACAATCAAGAAAGAAATTACTCATAACTAAACTGTTTTAAATCTTTAAATCAAATCAATGAAAAATCTTAGTTTGATCAAGTTCAAGTTCACTAGATGCAATGTAAGTGCCTGGTAAATTTAATATTAATATCCTCGTTAATCGTTTTCCCAAATTCTTTTTTTTCTTCATTTTAATTTAATTGCCATTAATGCAATCTGTTTTGTGAAATATCAATGTGTTATAATTCTATAAGCTTCCCATTAAGGGGTAGACATGAAAAAAGAATGTTATCCCTTTATGGAATTGAACTCCGGAAATAATTGGTTTTCAAAGCAATTAACACATCATCTTCAAAACTTGTTAACAAGTTGTTCCTTAATTTCTGTTTATAATTACTGCTGAGGGCAGTATTACATTGATATATTATCTGTACCTGAACCTGAACACTTGTCTAACCCAATCCACTCTCTGTTGATTCCACACTCTAATGTTCTGCTTGTTTCTCCATCTGGCAAAGCATAGCCCTCGTCACAAGTAACATCAAACTTTTGAATTCCATCCTCACAGCGCCTGTTATTCACTGCAGCATTTTCAGGGCTAGGGTCAGGACACTCATAGAGTTTACGAAGTCCTGGAATTAAGAAGAAATGTAACCGATTATTATATCAATTTATATTTTTTTCAATACACATAAAATGCGATATCAGTGATTTCTCATATATTGGTGTAATTTTGATATAAAACAAACACAGGTATAGGGAAAGTAGTATGATTAGGTCTAGATTGGAGGATGAGGGAACTGTTCAGTATGATCTTCAGGTCTTTTGTTGGCATCTTGAATCAAACAAAGAGGAAAACTTTTAATTTTTTGTGCGGAGCCCACATGCTCTGAAAACCTAAAGATCAAGTATTTCAAAAGATTTTCAGGTTCAAGGCCATAGCATAGAATAAAAATGACAGTTTTGTGTCACATTCATATAGCTAAGTTGGACATCATTCTTTGCTCATGGTAGGGGATTCAGATGGATTCCTTTAGCAGTGAGTATAAATCACCTCGCTTTTCTTGAAGTTCTGTTCTCATTATTCTAATTATACACACTGGCCTCCGTACACACGGCCCCCTAAATCTACCCCTTTTATTTCCCTATCTGTCTCTTTTCCTGTCCCCTCCGAGGCAAGCAGTGATATAACAAGCACCTTCTGCCCCATACTTTTTTGGCTGGTCTGTAGCCAGCCCAATTGTCACTGTCAGTTGTTATTTAAGGTAAAGTTGAGACTTGCTTAAAACGAATGCTATTATAACACAATATTTTAGTTAATTTGAGACCTTACTAATACAGATTGTTATAATAACATTATCGTAATGTGAAAGGACGTTACAAGAATGTCAGAATAATTTTACAGTGTGACGTCACAAAGTTAGGTTCAGAAGACGTTGGTGGGTGTCAATGCAAAACAATTTAACAAGAACCAAAGCAGAATTAAACAGAATCTAGCTGCAACATTATAATAACGTCATATTCTTGCTTGGGCTTGCTGTCTCCTTTCCTAACCATTGCCTGCTTCCCTTCCTGTTCCCTATCTGTCCCCTTCATGCAGTCTACTTGCACCTCTACTTGACTGCTACCTGTCCCTCTTCCTGCCCCCTAGCTACCGGTCCCCCTTCCTGTCCCCTTACTGTCCTGTTCCTGTCCCTTAAACATGTTGTTTCCATCCCCTATCTGTCCCCTTCCCTGTACCATGCCTGTACCCCTTCCTGCCCCTTTCCTGTCCCCTGCCCCCCTACTCATCCCCCTTCCCTCCATCTACCTGTCCCCCTTCCTGGCCCAAACCTGACCCCTTCCTTGTCCCCTGCATGTCTCTTTCCCAGCCACTACCTGTCCCCCTTCCTGCCCCCTACCTGTCCCTCTTCTTGTCCCCTTCCTGCCCCCTACCTGTCCCTCTTCCTGTCCCCTTACTGTCCCGTTCCTGCCCCTTAAATGTCTCCTTACCATACCTTATCTGTTCCTTTCCCTGCCCCCTACCTGTCCCCTTCCCTTCCTCACCACGTCTATTTTCCAGCCCCTACCTGTCCTCCTTCCTGCTACGTCCAACATCTCTCCTTTCCCACCCCCTCCCTGTCCCCCTTCCCACTACTTTCCTGCCCTTCTTCCTGCCCCCTTTCCTGCCCTTGCCTGTCCTCCCATCTTGCCTCTTCTTAGCATAATTATCTTGGTGTAGCTCTGGATTCAGAAATGTCCCTTTGTACTCACCTCAATAATGTTTATGATCGTGTATATAGAACACTTTTTCAATTTAGTAAAATCAGACGGTACTTGACCAAAAAGGCTTCCATACGACTGTATAAACAAATCATTTTGCCGATTTTAGATTACTGTTGTTACCTTTATAAATCGAGTAATCAACGAGAGTATTGTACTGACGCGGGTGGCCAGTCCATGTTTTGTAGGCACTACGGCATGAGCTTTAGAAGCGCACGTGCAAGCCATGTTTCACTTTGTCAATAGTGAAATGGGGGAGGAGTCATGGTGTGACGTACCATACTAAAAGAGCGTCTTTGCTCTTAGTCAGTCAGAGTTCGCTGTGTGAGTAACATCCTGGAAAGGTTGTACCTTTAAGCTGCAGTCTTGGTTCTGGATAGAGGCATAGAAATCGTGTAAGAGCGCGGGAGCGTTGACTGAATGTGTTTGAGGGGATTCCTACCTCAGGACTGATCATGGTCAATCGAGTTCTTGTCACAAAGCGACTATACACTGGATAATAAACAAACAATATCCTTTCACGCGAGTGTTCATGTCTTACATGATGTTGGAAATATAATGATGTATTGGACGACAGTAGTCGACAAGAAGGAGACTGCGTACGGAGCTAGTTATTATTTATAACCTAATTATGACAATATACGTACACCACAAATAACAGATAATTAACCTCTATAGTTCAGTATCTCAACCTGCAAAAGTTACAAAATCTGGCCATTCAGTTAGTGGGTATGGGGCTTTAGACTCTCTCCCCTCCCCTCCCAGTGACCTCTACTGCCTCCTTTATCCCGTAAGCCTGACCCTCTCCCTTTAACCATGGCATGCGATCACCATTGGCCTGACTCCACCCTTGGGTCGACTTATTCAGGGGCCGCTTTCACTATAGGGCCGACTTCACCAGGGGCCTGAGTTCACTCTGGCATGACATCTCCATGGATACAAAATAGTTATCTGAGTTGATTATTTTCCTAAAGGGCTTTCCCTCTTTTGGAAAACTAGATATATTAAGTCCAACCTTCAATCTAGGTCAATGGTATTTTTCTTGACAACTGGAGCATATCAGAAAGTGCTTTTGCTTAGCGCCAATTATGGTCATGGTCCCTTCTGCCACGTCGATGTCCCAACTTGTATAATGAAGAATTTAATTGCTGCACAATTAGTATTAGCCCTTTCCATCAACCTGTTGAGGAAAAACCTCCCAATTGGGGATATCCCAGCCAAGCTGCAGTGTAACTGAAAGGTTCTGCAGCTATACTTTTTCAGTCAGTCTGGTACTTACTAAGATGGCACATAAAAAGTATGTTATTTATGGTTAGGTCAAAACCTCACCAAATCAGAATGTTATTAAAACATTTTTTTAGGTGAGGTTAGGATGAAAGCAGAACAGAACGTTATAAGAATATTCTGTTTAGGTTGAATGATGTAACCAGAACGTTATAATAACATTGCAGTGCAATGTCGCAGCAGTACTTTGCAGCAACATAATTGGGAGTCATCAAAATAACGTAACAAGAACCAATACAGAACCAAACAGAACGTTGCTGCAACGTTATAATCACGTCACATGTTTGCCTAGGATGGCTTTTCTCGTTGTAATGGTTTTCAAATTAATTCTCTTATTCCACTGCCGTTCTTACTGGAATAAGTTGTTCTTTCATTCAGTGGCAAATTGAGACTTCTACACAATCAGACCAAATTCGACCAAAATTAAAGTTGATTGACTGATGATATCTTGTAACATAACCTGAGGTAAGATTTGATAATTTTTTCAAGGCAAAGGAGCCGACGCAGGGCCAAGGTTAGGTCGGTTTTAGTCCTGGTTTTAGTCCGACGTCACCCGCACGCCGCTCAACGTCGGCAACTCTCCCCGACAAAAGAGACTATTTTAGGCCGAATAAAAATCACAAAAATGTACTATTCACGTCGGTCAGTTTGTCTACCGTCACACTTCTGACACCACTGAAACGGGAGTGTGATTCGTGACGATAGTCGACCGACGTGAACAGTTGACAATGACAAACATGGCTCCAGTTGACATGATATATTATGACCAAAAAGACAGAAATACAGATAAATGACAGTTGACAACAATCCCAGACAATGATGCTACTTACAATAATAAACATGTGGAGATGTAAAGATGGTGAATGGTGGTGGATTTGGTGATAGAACAACTCTGTACTAGTGTTGTACACAGTCATTCAGTAATTCCAAATCTGGCTCCTCCAGGGAGAGCTCCTGGAGGAGTTTGGATCCCCCTCCAAATTATGAAGGAGGATTCTGATTGGCCGAGGCAGGGGTCTGTACCTTCCCAGAATTCCAGGAAAGGGCAGTTAGCCAATCAGAGGGAGAGGCCTAGACCCCAAGCCAGGATGGCTGTCAATCACTACCAAAAGGGGTGTGGCTTAGCACCAACTCCCCCCAAAGCAGTGACTGAGCCATCCCCAGCCTAGAAAGCCACCCATGGAATAAAGGGGTGGTAAAGGGGAGGGAGGGAACTCAAGTAGGGCGGCCAGGGCCTGCCCCATTCCCGTTACACTCTCCCCGACTTTCTAAAACTGATCGGCCTCGATCAGAACTTGTCCAGGATCGGAAAAGTCCGAAAGGGAACTACGTCCACGATCGGTCACCTAATCCGAAACCTGATCTGTAGAAGCCGACAAGGTCAGTAGACCAAGTTGGCAACATCCGAACTTGTATTCTTTTTTTGTAGTCGTCTCTTGTAGTTTTCTCACCATGACCACCACCATAATAATAACTAATTTAAATTGCTTTTACATCTCACCATAATTTTTAAGATAATAAGTGTTATACAATATTTCTGTAGTTACATTATTTACAGTAGTACTACTCTTAAAAATAGTACAGTGAAATATGTCTCAAATATTACCTTGAGATAAATTTGAAGCTAATTACAATGTTACAAATCCACGATACAGTGGACTGTAAATTAGCGAAGATAATCCACGGTACAGTGGATTTAAAATGTATTTATATCTTCATCCATTTTCTTCCGTCTTCTCTCCTTGGTCTGTCCGGGTCTTCCCCATCCCAATAGGATCCAGGGTCCCAGGGAATGACAGGGAAGGCATTCAGCTTTCCCTGTCCCAGAGATGTAGGGATTCCTCTATTGCCTGTTGCTGCAAGGTCAACCATAAAGTGGCCTCCTGAATCCCAGGGTTCCTCAGGAATGGAATCCACCATTCCCTCCCCCACAGACATAGGGATTCTTTGGCTACTCAAGGTGGCCAGTAGTCTGCAGGTGCCTGGATCCCACGGATCATCAGGGGTAGAATCCACTACCCCCTCCCCCTTTAACATTGGGATCCGTGTCTTTGTCCCTTGATTTGCGTCCCCACTACCAGCCGACCCGGTCGTCCGGACATTGCTGTGGGATGGGTCTGGCGGTGGATGGGGATTTGTGTACCCACTACCAGCTGACCCGCTCAGGATGACGTTGCTGGCCGAGGGATCTGGCGGTGGATGGGGATTTGTATCCCCACTACCAGGTGGCCCGCTCAGGATGACGTTGCTGTCCGAGGAATCTGGCGGTCGATGGGGATTTGCATCCCCGGAGCCAGCCCATTCTGTTGTAGAGGCATCGTCCCCAGCAGCGTAAGGCGACTTGTCAGCATCAGCGACCTCACAGACAGTCCACTTGGTTGTAGAGGTGTCCTCCCTTGCAGCGTAAGGCAGCTCATGAGTATCTGCGACCTCACAGACAGCCCACTCGGTCGTAGAGGTGTTGGTGCCGGTAGCGTAAGGCAGTTCGTGAGTATCAGTGATCTCATAGCCAGCCCACTCGGTTGTAGTTGCGTCGTCCCCCGCAGCGTAAGGCGGCTCGTGAGTATCAGCGACTTCACAGCCAGCCCAGTCGGTCGTAGAAGTGTCGTCCTGGCAGCATAAGGTGACTCGCGAGTATCAGCGACCTCACAGCCAGCCCACTCTGTTGTATGGATGTACTCGTCGGGCCAGTAAGGCGGAGGATAAGGGCAAGCATACTCGCAGCAAGCCCACTCAGGCGGAAAGGTGTACCAGTCAGGCCAGTGAGGCGGTGGATAAGGACCAGCATCCTCACTACCAGCCCACTTGGATGCAGGGGTGTATACGTTGAACCAGTAAGGCGGTGGATGAGCACCAGAGTATTCACTACCGGCCCACTGCGTCTCAGGTGGCTGAATCAGGCCAGGATATTCAAAGCGGAAATATCTATCTTCGATGCTGAGGTAATCCTGGTGATGAACAGGGGTTGTCCTGGTGACCACTTGATCATTCAGTAGAGTCAAACCTGGCTCAGGTTAGTAACAAAGATCCAACCATCTGGACCAACCTGAACCTCACAGTGTCTCCTTGATACGTAAGGATGATCAATGTGAATGTCACAATCATCAGATCTGCCAAATAAGCATGATGATCCTGTCAGAGGGTAGCGGGGTCCATCCTTTCCATTTCGTTTTATCACAACAATCTCACCATAAAACATCTTACCAGGTCCTAAGAATCAGTTCAGAGGTACAGCCTATTAATTCAAAAATTCAGCCTAAAATTCCCAATATCTACTCACCCTATTAGAATCTGATCCATCCCGAAAGTTGGGAAGATGACAAGCTAAGTAGAGTAAGGCAAGGACGTAACTACAAGTACAACCTCTACTGAAGTCGGGAATAGAGAAACTGCTGCCTAAATTGAAATTAATGAATTATAGACAAAACACTTTAGTATTTCAACAACCTCAGTAACAAGACCAAAGGGTGGCGGCAAAAGAGCCAGCCTAAACCCAGTAGGCCTAAAGTTTTGGAGGAGAGACCTACAACAGTAGTGTAAGCGGTACACAAGCTAGCCTAAGTAAGATAGGCCTAAAACACTATCACTATGAGGGACGTGAAACTTGCCTATCACTCAGTGCTGACTATCAGAAATAAACTGAAAAGCTAACCTACGTCCAGTCGGCCTAGTGATAGTAAACCGCCGCGGAGGTGTAGTTTATGCTATATAACCTCCGAGGCGTCAGCCGAGGAGGTTATATAGCATAAACTACACCTCCAAGGCGGTTTACAAGCTTATACTACGACCTCTAAAGATCACAAAAAGTACACCTTGATCATATATATTTCATATAATATAGGATGAGCAAATGTATGGAAAAATCAGCAGTGTCAAAATGCTAGCGAATGCTGGGCCACTCTGTGCATCAATATTTTAAACTATGTACAGCCATGGACAGTGATCGCATTGCAGAATGCAGCTTGGGGTATAAATAGAATGGATGTGCTGGCCCCCAAATAGTCCCTTCATGACCTGATTACCTCTTGCTTTATACTTTGAGTGAAGCGGACATGGATGGTACTACAGTCTAGTCCTGCACACCCTTCTCGGGCCTCATGGGTGGGTCACCTGCACCCACGTGAAAATCGCTAGGACTATGTGCACCCATTGGACCAGCTGCCACAGTAGGGTAGTGGTTAGCCTCTGAGACTCCAAATTCTAGGGTTGTAAGTTCGATCCTGGGCTCTTCCAAACTTAAATTGAATCTTTTCAAAAAATTGAAATGGGTAGCACAAAATCAAAGACTTGTGGCTACTTCTCAAATAAACCTGCACAGGAGGTTATCCAGATAACCTCCTGAGGAGGTTATCTGGATAACCTCCTCTGAAGTAGTAGAAAGTGTAGGTTACAGTCAGAAACCTCCCAGCTGAACAATAGAGTCGTGGGCTGGGAGGAGTATAAAACAGTAGAATAGGTGGCAGCCACAGGAGCCAGCCTAAACCTGGTAGGCCTAAAAGCAGTGGTTGAGGCAAAAGAGCCAGCCTAAACTTCACCGGATAACATTAACAGGTCAGGTCGGAGCTGGCAGAGTGCCAAGTCCGTTCTTCGCCGAACCAATGAAAAAATTCTCGTCAACGTCGGCCGTCTCTCCGATGCAAATACGACTCAGAAATTAACCAAACTCGACCAGTAATATCTTCAAGCCTTATTTGACATTCCCGACCACAAGTTTAAGGGTATTAGGGGTTATTTCTGCGTTCAAAATCGTCAGAGAAAGGCGACTAGTGGCGGCCGTTTCTTTTCTGAAGTGACTCGGAACTTCCCGGTGACGTCGGCGGGCATCCGAGACTAAATTCGGCTTAGAAATACGTGAAACGTGACCAAGTCTATCTTCAATACACAGACAATAAGCCCAATGAATAAATGTGAGGTTCTGAGGGTTATTTGAGGGTGGTGCTTGCACCAAAAACAGCAGAGATTGGCGGCTGTCACGTCGTCTTGTCGAATTGCTATTAGCACGGAACCTCCCAAGTCGTTAGGAATTCGTTAGGCATCCGATGCAAAATGCAGCTTTAGAAACGCACCAACCGTGATGAATAATATCACAAACCACTATACTTCAATCATAACCGAAGTGTGGAGGAATGTGGGGCTTATCTCTGTGCTAGAAACGTCGGAGGTCGGCTGCAAGTGGCGGCCGTTTCTCTGCCAAAACCACACTAAATTTCAGTCTCCAACGGTCACCTTTGTGACGGAAAATACGGCTTACAAATGCACCAAACTTGAGCAGTGGTACCTCCAGCCCATAGACAATAACTCTGACAAAAGATTTCAGGGGTCTGATCGTTATCTCTCCCGAGTTCAGCGGTTAGTGACGGCCGTCCCTTTGCCAAGCAGCGGTTACCGCGTCTCCTTGGTAATGTGTCCCGACGGCAATTTCGTGACGTTACGCTGCGCCCGTGTCGTGTCACGCTGCGTCCCGTCGGAACATCATTACGCTGGTGCCCGCGCCTCGAACGAAAGGGCGCAGGTGGAGGCCATTGTGTCGATGGATCGGATTGGTCAAAAAGTGGTCACGTGACGCCGAGTTAGCCAAAATCTGACGAACTGGGCGTTAGGATGAACCCGCGTCTATTCGTGACGTTCAGCGATAGCGTGAGTTCGAGGCGCGGGGACCAGCGTAGAACATCATCGGCTTTCGCTAGTTACAGCGCGGCGAACTCTCTTTGGGGAGAGTTACGCTTGTGGTAGGATTGGGGGACCGCCAGGATTCCGACACCGGCCGCCATAACGGGCCATTTGACTGGTCGGCTGCACTTAGCCTTGACCCCACCTGAACAGGTGCCCCCTCCACGGACTAGGAGTAGGGACGAGTTAGCCTTTTTGGTCTGAATCCTAGTGATGTAAAAGATGTGAGGGATATATCTTTAGTTTGCTACCCATTACAACTTTGACTGGCATGACTGACAGAACACACCCGGAGATTATCTTTGACCTATTGCGCATGCGCCATGAGGCGGCCGGTGTCGGAATCCTGGCCGGTACGGGAATCCTGCTACAACGCTGCAAGGCCGCTAGAAATGCGAGATTCCGACGTTTTTGATCATAGCCAATAAAAACTAGGTCAAAGCTTACTTTTTAGCACATCCTTACGTAGATCTATGCTTCTTACTAACTGTTGACCAGTTTGTAGTCGTATTAGCCACTTATGATGTCGTAGGGAGATGTTTTTGTACAGATTCTACTAAAAACAAACTCAGCTGAGATGATTTCACTTCCGGTTGCGCTGGTTACCAGCGTTCAAGTAATGACGCACCGGGGACAAGCGAGACTTCTTTTCTCCCGCTGTCACATCCCGAAAGTCGGCGCATTTGGAAAGTCGGCGCGAAGTTAGCTGCATGGTTATATAGTTTAGTATAAGTTAAAATTTGATGTAGCAACTCTATATACACTTGTTGTGGACGAAAATTAATAAATCTTTATTTTTTTAAAGCGATCCGCGCCGAAGGCGCACGGAGCGTAGCGACGTGATCGCTTTACCCCCTGTCCAAAATCAATGGGCAGGGCAAATCTTCAGGCCTCACATTACTGAATATTAGTCTGTGGATTGGAGACAAAGAGATCACATTACTACTACTCCAGTAGACAATATTTTTAACTTATCATATTTTTAGAATATCATTGGATCTTGAAAATATTTTTCTACTGACTCAATCATTACCATAATAATTATTAAAACAAAGTTTTAAGGTCTCACAGCAGCAAAGTTCTAGTGAGCCTCACTTTGGTGAAGGTCTCTCCCTGTTGCAGTTTGGGTTTCAGCTATCAGCAGAGAACAACTTCCCCAAAGCCATCTGTTAACTTAACTCTGATTGGTCGTTCCTCAAAGTGGGGGCCAATCAGAGTTCAGATAACATATGGCTTTGGGAAAATTGTTCTCTGCTGATAGCTGAAACTTAAACTGCAACGGACGTCGTCACGGACGTCGTCACGGCGACGGACGTCGTCACAGCATAGGATCGCTTTTTTCCAGCGGACACTACGCATTTCTTGTTAAATTATAACTTGAATAACAACAAATAAGTTTAATGAAATACAATGACAGAAACATACGAAAACAAACTCATAAAGTGAGTCTGGGGCGACTTTACAAATATTTGACATGCCGAAAACCAGCTAACCTTCTAAACTCATTTTCGTATATATGTTTCTGTGTATTTCAGTAAACATACTTGTTGTATAATTAGGTTATAATTCAGTAAAAATGATTTCATTATTTTAATTATTTATAAGTGTATGAATAATCGCAAAATGAAATGGCAACTTGTACTAAACTATATGCGAACATGTAGCTGACTTCGCGCCGACTTTCCAAATGCGCCGACTTTCCAGATGTGACACCGCCGTGTTCCATGACGCAGAGGCCCTAGTGACGTGGGTGACAGGTTGATTTTAGTCATGTCTGTCACAATCTGGTGTATAAAGGGGCTTCATTTGATGGAATTAACTCTGATACAGTCTACACTGAAGGTCGACATTCTTGGCTAGACATTCTAGACATGTTTATTGGTTCGCCTAGTACCCCAAACACTCACTAGGGGCGCCACTAGGTCGCCGGATAACGTTTTGAGGCGTTCCCGCCACTATAGGATTACAATGTCTGCATGTTTTGGGTGTAATGAAACGTTTATAACAAAGAATAGGAATCTGGACAAGTTTAATATTGATAAGAAAATTAGGAGAACCGAGTTTACACCAAGAGAAGTACTAGTAGAGAGTGGGTGCAGTCTCCCAGAGGGAGAGCACTGGCTCTGTGGTAATTGCACTGGTTTGGTGAGGGATTTAGAGAAGGGAAGAAGACAAGTGGAAAACTGCCACAAAACATTGAGGGAGAGTGGATCATCGAACCTGAACTTTTCTACACCCACAAAGAAGAGATGTAACAAGAGAACCCTGCAACACACACCATCACGAGCATCTCCTGTGTGCAAGGCACCTAGAAAGATCAATTTTTCTCCAGCAAAAACCAAGGTTGGTACTTTAAAAAATAAGAGTTATAAAAACATAATTTCTACTGTTGATAGATGTCAAATTTTAAAGTTTACAACGTTACAATATTTTTTAATAGTTCACTTACATGCAGTTGTAATTAATTGAAAAGGTGATCATTACTTTTATGATATTTTATGACGCATCATATTCCCTGTGTTCTCACATCCTACTCAGAGCATGGTTAGACATGGTGGATATCAATGGAAAGTATGAACGTGTATTACCCTACATTTAACATTTAACTCATTTTATATTATGATTCAATTTTCACGCATTTCCGCCATTTTGAATTTCCGAAATTTCCGGATTTTCCTAAATTTTCCATGAATAAAAATTCAGAAAACAATGTTCAAGTAGAGTAGAGGAGCCAGTTTTCGGGCACTAAGAGCAGGAAATTAAGCATTGATAGAATATTTAGAGAAAAAAAGAGTACTTTTAATCTTTTTCATTTATATGTAGTTAAATAACGTCCATGAGTAAAATAATTATAAAAGAAAGTAAAATATTGAAAATATTTTTTGTAATATTTTACAGAATCACTTAATAAGGTTTATTCTTCAGTTTTAACGCAGTTGGTGCCTATTTTCGCGCATTGTGGCTTCAGTTTTCATGCATTTAATCATATTTTAAATGTATAATAAGTTAAATATATAATAGATTTAAAACATCACGTGTGGAACACCAGAAAACGATTATCTATTGATATCTGTTATGCAAATTAGTTGAATTCTTTACAACTTAGTATTATACATATTAGAAATGCTATACTGTCTGACAAAATCTGAAGAATAGATACATAGAATAGAATAGCAAATACACATATTTTAGGCATTTTCATTAAATGACATCTTTAATTTTCCAGGATGAAATACAAAAATATAGTAACCATCCATTGTTGGGTTCATATATCTTTAGGAAAATATCATTCAATTATATGCCTTAAATTTAAAGAATGAGATGTTACTTTTAAGAAAAAAAAGCTAGGAGGGGCCCCTTTACACCCTCATGTGGGAGAGGCAGAGTTCCCTGTGCAGTTGGGACCCCGGAGAGGGTGCCATCTCCATGCCATCCCAGGCCTGCCAACATTTCCCCACCACTCCCCGGGACATGTCTTTAAAAATACTTAAAAAAAAAAACGGGACATTTACAAACAAAACGGGACACTAATAGATCTAGTAGAGTAGACTCAGTAGTGGCGTGTATTATCGGCACCTTAGGATGAAATGTACTAATACATTATCTTTTCTCTAGAATTCTAATACCAACGTAATAGATAAGACAGCTTGTTCATATTCACACACCTGAGAAATATTGTTGAATATTTTAACATTATTTTTAGCAAAATATTATAAGATTTATTTTTTTTATTTTTTTGAGTGTATTATCGGCACCCCGTAATATAAATCACCATTACTTTTAGGATTATATTAGGCCTAATAGATTTATATTCTTTTGTGAGAAAAACTTGTTCAACATGTTTACTTTCCATCCTACATGATTTCGAGTGTGTCAGTGGGTTTAATGTTAGTATCCCAAATTTATAAACAAAATCAACATTTTTTTTGTGGCACTATATTTTGATTCTTTATACAAATTTAGTGTTGGTTTATTCTTATACAGGATACATTGTATTAAAAGAATTAGAAGATCAAAATCATAACGTGACACATTCGGGGGTCTAGATGGGGGGGTCCCGATGTCGCATGTCGATCATAAGAAAAGGCTATATCGCAATGTCGAATTTAAGAAAAGCCCCTGGCGATTGTCACAAAAAGCTATGTCGCACGTCGATTTTAAGATTAGGCTATGTTGCCATGTCGAATTTAAGAATTGGCTATGTCGCATGTCACTAAGCCCAAAATAGGCTGTGTCGTCGTGTCGAATTTAGTGGTCCACCCCCATACATTCACAGACGTTTTTGTTTTTCAGCCACTATTCTATATTTTCTTTTTGAATATAGCAACTAATGCTTTAAGCCTGCCGATAATACAAGACATACACATTGAATAGAGTGTATTATCAGCACCCATACAGGAAAACTTATTCCTATATCTAGAAGTTTTGTTGTTGAAAAATCATTTCATTTTGGAATTATTTTGTCCTGTAAATATCAAATTTGTGGAGTATATGATATCTTATATTTGGGGTCAAAAAATGAAGTAGTATTAACTCTCTTCTTTATCAAGTCAGATGAAATAGCCTTTTCTTTTTACCAATATATGAAGTTAGTTACTTTGTGCTGACGCTTAATTATCTAAGAGTAGTGTAACAGAATACTATGGTGCTAAAAATAAGTGAATAAAGATTGAATATCAATTTCTGTAAATCATAAAGTTTAAAAAACATGCAATTAACTTGTAAGATCAGAATCTATATCAGGGGTGCCGATTTTCTTTGTGCATAGATGATTCAATGTGTCTCCTCAAACAATTGTCAACCAAATGGTCTTAGACAAAAGATAACGTCCTGAAATAATCATTTGTCAAGAAGGAAAAAATTAAGGAAATTTTGAAAAAAAAAATGAAAGAAAAACGTAATAACAAATTACTTTCTTGAATTTTGAGACTTAAAGTTTAAGTAATATTTGCTACAAAAAAAATTGTCAGAAAACGGGACATTTTAACCCTAAACGGGACACCCGGGACAAGGACCAAATAACGGGACTGTCCCGGGCAAAACGGGCAGGCCTGCCATCCCCTAATGACCCCCCCCCCCTCCCCCAAGTAACTTGTACTGGTTCCTGTGATATTCCTGAATTTGGCAATCTCAGCATGTCTTTTATAGAGCCGTGTTGGTACCATTATTGGAAGCATGGCTCCTTATATGTTGCAGCATTGCTATTTGTTGATATGATCAAGTACAATTTAGGTTTCACCTGATAATCTTTTGGATGCTTAATTTGCTATATGGCCCTTCGTTTTTGTAAATGGCCCCCTGGAATTTGGCACGATGGGCCATTTGATACTTGAAAAAAAATCCTAGGGAGAATCCACAATATAAGTCTGATAATTGTGATATAAATACCCAATTCGGATTATTATATTTTCTTTCCCAATCTACAAAGGGTTAAAAGTAGTAGGCCTAAATGTTTCATATCTCCAGCGGATACACCTGATATGGATCTACATGATAAAATCAAATCGTGGGTCACCCCTGAAAAAACAAATAAATAATAAGACAAAATTTGGAGGTAATATATAAATTTATCAATATTACTTCGAAATTCAAATAAAAAAATATTTAGATTTTTATTGTACATCATTATCGCCAATCATTATCCACCCATGAAACAAATGTGTGAACCCAAGACCCTAATAAAAAGACGTTACCAGGTTAATTAATATATAGTACTGACCGAGGTTGGATATGGGAAAAGTTATTCCCTGGGTCTCAGAGGGTCGAGGGTCAAAACTAGCACCTGTCTTATTTTGGGTCATTAGTTTTCACGCAGGTGTCAAATTTAGAGAATATGTAACAAAATTTACTTATGTAATTCCTGAATTTTAGCATATCACTTCAAACTAAAACAAACACATTTACATAAATGAGAGTGCAATTTTAGGTTCAGAAATCAATTATAAGAGTCTCAATGAGAGAAATTCATAAGCTGTGCATGGATTTCACTGAAGTACAACAGCACAAGAGTTTTGAAAAAACAAAGAATAGGATCTAGACCCATAATTGGCTAAAAGTGTGTAAAATGGCATGAACGAGAGATTATTCTCCTCACATGATAGATATATCTGAATTCACTCATTGTGTCCCAGACTTCATATTCATGACAATCATATATAGCACACAGTAATCCATTTGCGACAAGTTTGAGTTTAAACTTGCAATGAATACTGACTTTCAAATCAAAATAGGGCCATGAAGATGTATAAAAGAGAGCAACTTTAATTGAGATGAAGTTGTGGTATAGGTAACACGCTTTATATTCCATGATGTGTCTATGGTGTATTAGTTTCGGGACAACCAGAAAATGGTGCTGGGCAGACAGATGCAAGGCTCTAGTTGCCCAGCGGACAACCAGGTCTTTGATGCGTTTTTTATTAAACATTTTGATGTGGTTTAATGCCCTAGACCAATGGCAGTAAGGTAGCCAGAACGAAGGAAGGCCGTTTTGTGTAAGGATTTAATCATCACTGGTTCTGTTATTAGGCTGATATGTAAGATATAAAGCCTGAAATATTATAATAAGAAGACAAGATTATGGAGTATGAGGTGAGATATATTTACCTCCGGAATCGACGGAACCGCGGCCGTCAGGCCAAGGTTCCGTCGGTTCCGGGTCGTATATCGGTGGATATATTTACCTCCGGAACCGATGGAACCGCGGCCGTCAGGCAAATATATCCACCGATATACGACATAAAAGTGTCTTCTTTATTTTATGTAATGGCTAAACACACACAACAATCACAAAAACACAAAAAAAAAGTACTACCAATAGATATTCCTTATAGGAATTTTAAACAAAGTAAAATCGGTTATTCTTTTTGGAAACATGCATAAAGGCAAGAGAAAAGTATAACTCAATTAAAGATGATGCATAATATATCCCCCTTTTACCCTGTTTTGATGTTTTGTGAGCTAAGAATTGGGGAGGCCCCATTTAATCAGTTGGCGTAGGTCACATGGTCTATAGTCATGGTGTTGGTATCTTTACTAATAATGTCAGAAACTGTATTTTCACATATGTGGCTGTGGTTGATCTTAGCATTAGCCCGCTAGTACGGTCATTAGTGCAAATCCGGTCGGGCTAGTGCATTTTTGGAACATCTAGCCTGACTTACTGGGCTGCCAAGTGTCCATAATTTCCTGGGACAGTTCCGATTTTTTCGACCTTGTTCCGGGCATCCCGAAAAAGTACAAAATGTCCCTATTTTTAGACAGACATAATGACAAAGAAATTACCAGAAAACAGGATTGGTTTCACTTAAAATAGCCTGTATTGTACAATAAAAATCCTCAATTTTCTGGAGAAGAACCCCCAGACACCCCTGTATTTTTTTAAATAAATGGACTGGAACACAATGGGCGTTGTGATTTTCAGGCATCATGACTTGGCAGGTCTGGATGTGGCAGTGCTAGCACAAATATTTGGTCTTTGTAGACTTTCATAGCAATTAATGGAACACAGCTGTGAGCTTTCTTTAAGTATATTATTTGAATTATGTTTTGCATTTAATGACATAAATCAAAATTGCCTCAAAAACCTCTGGGGTTCAGGGACCGGGATAATGAGGGAGTAGGCTGGGAAGACCACCTCTGGGGTTCAGGAGATTGGGTAACAGTGGTGTACCCTGAGGGGGAGGGTGTCCGAGGATGTCCGGCACCCCCCTCGCGGCCTTCGGGGTCCCAGGGCCAGGCTACCCCTCCCCTAACAGCCTAGGGGGCTCCAGGCTGCTGGTTCAGCCTGGTACTTAAAGACACTGAAAGATTATACTTTTACTAAAAAGAACTCTCCCTGTCCTCTCACAACACTTCCCTGTGTTCCCTGCCTCCCCCTCCCCCCTTCCCCATCTGTAAACATATGATTTCTTTTAAACCCTACAAGGTATATTTTTTGTTTTTCTATGGCTGTTATTTCTATTACTTTTATGCTATTTCTTATTTTCAAGAAAAGCATGTATTTCCATAAAGCTACAAAGGAATGCTGTAACAAACATTCTAGTTTGAAGTCAATCTATTTTACAAGTGTTTTGTAGCATATACTTTGTTTCATTTAATACAGACGAACCTTAATTCCTAGACCACAGACAGTCTACTCTAGGTGCCCCTGACTAGAAGGGGGACTCCCTGGGGACTACAGAAAAACGTCATATTGACCAAATAAAAGTCCCAATTTCAGGCCCGTAACTAGGGGTGGGGGTGGCTTCCCTTCCAAAATTTAATGAACAGAGATGCCAGTTTTTCTACGTTTGTAGGAGTGCCTACATTTTGTTGACGCCTATTTTGCTCATGTTTATTTTATGTAAATTAAAAGTTTTAGAGCAAAAGATGAAACATATGTCAATCAATTTCAGCCACCTTGCCAGAAAGCTTATAAATCCATAATTTCTTTACTTAACACTACAAAAACGAATTTCTAAAACTAATATTGCAGTTTAATGAGTAAAAATGCGTATGAATTAATTTAAAATGATATGTAAGCACACATATTTAATATTATTGTTTCATAATTTATAAATTAGACCCCTCTACTCTATACATCGTTCCTATTAGAGTGCCCCCACCATCAGCAGGGAAAGATAATGAGGTTTCACTCTGTACAACCTATAGAAATAATGAACAGGGCGAGTTTAATCATTCTTATGTTTTAAAACTGTGATGATCTTTTGTATTCCCAGAATGTAAATCATAAATTTCGATTTTTTGAGTAAATGACTAATTAGACTGTGTCCAAGAACTCAGATCACACCGAAGTCACATAATGTTTTAAAAGCAGGGTCTTCTCTTTAAGCTACATTAATGCCAAGTGTTTTCCCACTCTCATGGTGTTGTATAAATGAAACCAGATCACTTAATCTTCATAAAAGTGTAAACTTCAATGAGTCTCTGAAGTGAGTAAAGTCTGTTTGTATATCACTAAAGCCCCATACCCACTAGACGATTTTTACACAATTGGCCGACTCATCAGTGCTAAAATCGGCCGATTCCTCTGGTAAAGTCAGCAGAATTTTGTGTGGGGACAGTTCCGATTTTTTCGACCTTGTTCCGGGCATCCCGAAAAAGTACAAAATGTCCCTATTTTTAGACAGACATAATGACAAAGAAATTACCAGAAAACAGGATTGGTTTCACTTAAAATAGCCTGTATTGTACAATAAAAATCCTCAATTTTCTGGAGAAGAACCCCCAGACACCCCTGTATTTTTTTAAATAAATGGACTGGAACACAATGGGCGTTGTGATTTTCAGGCATCATGACTTGGCAGGTCTGGATGTGGCAGTGCTAGCACAAATATTTGGTCTTTGTAGACTTTCATAGCAATTAATGGAACACAGCTGTGAGCTTTCTTTAAGTATATTATTTGAATTATGTTTTGCATTTAATGACATAAATCAAAATTGCCTCAAAAACCTCTGGGGTTCAGGGACCGGGATAATGAGGGAGTAGGCTGGGAAGACCACCTCTGGGGTTCAGGAGATTGGGTAACAGTGGTGTACCCTGAGGGGGAGGGTGTCCGAGGATGTCCGGCACCCCCCTCGCGGCCTTCGGGGTCCCAGGGCCAGGCTACCCCTCCCCTAACAGCCTAGGGGGCTCCAGGCTGCTGGTTCAGCCTGGTACTTAAAGACACTGAAAGATTATACTTTTACTAAAAAGAACTCTCCCTGTCCTCTCACAACACTTCCCTGTGTTCCCTGCCTCCCCCTCCCCCCTTCCCCATCTGTAAACATATGATTTCTTTTAAACCCTACAAGGTATATTTTTTGTTTTTCTATGGCTGTTATTTCTATTACTTTTATGCTATTTCTTATTTTCAAGAAAAGCATGTATTTCCATAAAGCTACAAAGGAATGCTGTAACAAACATTCTAGTTTGAAGTCAATCTATTTTACAAGTGTTTTGTAGCATATACTTTGTTTCATTTAATACAGACGAACCTTAATTCCTAGACCACAGACAGTCTACTCTAGGTGCCCCTGACTAGAAGGGGGACTCCCTGGGGACTACAGAAAAACGTCATATTGACCAAATAAAAGTCCCAATTTCAGGCCCGTAACTAGGGGTGGGGGTGGCTTCCCTTCCAAAATTTAATGAACAGAGATGCCAGTTTTTCTACGTTTGTAGGAGTGCCTACATTTTGTTGACGCCTATTTTGCTCATGTTTATTTTATGTAAATTAAAAGTTTTAGAGCAAAAGATGAAACATATGTCAATCAATTTCAGCCACCTTGCCAGAAAGCTTATAAATCCATAATTTCTTTACTTAACACTACAAAAACGAATTTCTAAAACTAATATTGCAGTTTAATGAGTAAAAATGCGTATGAATTAATTTAAAATGATATGTAAGCACACATATTTAATATTATTGTTTCATAATTTATAAATTAGACCCCTCTACTCTATACATCGTTCCTATTAGAGTGCCCCCACCATCAGCAGGGAAAGATAATGAGGTTTCACTCTGTACAACCTATAGAAATAATGAACAGGGCGAGTTTAATCATTCTTATGTTTTAAAACTGTGATGATCTTTTGTATTCCCAGAATGTAAATCATAAATTTCGATTTTTTGAGTAAATGACTAATTAGACTGTGTCCAAGAACTCAGATCACACCGAAGTCACATAATGTTTTAAAAGCAGGGTCTTCTCTTTAAGCTACATTAATGCCAAGTGTTTTCCCACTCTCATGGTGTTGTATAAATGAAACCAGATCACTTAATCTTCATAAAAGTGTAAACTTCAATGAGTCTCTGAAGTGAGTAAAGTCTGTTTGTATATCACTAAAGCCCCATACCCACTAGACGATTTTTACACAATTGGCCGACTCATCAGTGCTAAAATCGGCCGATTCCTCTGGTAAAGTCAGCAGAATTTTGCACCGATTCAGATCAAATGAACACATTTCAATATAGGGTACCAACAAGTGATCATAAGAATTGGCTGATTCTCCCCAGGCCTGTACCCAGCTTCTGCTGTGGGGGGGTGGCGAGGTTCCACAAGTAGAATTTTGGCCTATATTTTCAATAATTTGAACTTGAAAAGAAGTGGTGGAGAGCTGTAAAAAGTGGAACTTTTCAATATTTTCCTACTAATTTTAGGGGGGTTTACATTAAATTTTGGAAGAGAAGGTGGAACTTTTGAAAAATGTCCACGAATATGAGGTTATCTTTTCAAAGTTTTCCTGAGGGTAGCCCCTCATACCCCCGAAATGGGAGTGGCCACTTCCCTGGAAGAATACACATGTATAAATATTAGAAAAAAAAATCGTTCTTTAAGGTCAATAAAATACATCAGAATGCCTTAGATTGCATGAATGAGAGGTTATTTTTTCAAAATGTTCCTGGGGGTGGCCTCCCATACCCACATACCCACCCCCATTGGGAGGGGCCTCCCCTCCCACACCCTCCCCTGGGGTGGTCCTGCTGTCCCCAGTCATTTCTAGGTTACGCAATAAATCTCCCTAATTTCGATTCTCAAATGTTGACAGGTCTGCATACAACTCGGGTCAATCAGCGACGGCATCAGACCTCGGCCCCCAGGTCTAATTAAAAAACCATTGAGGGGTCAGGGTGGACATCTAATCCCGTGTATGGGCCTCACAACTGCTCACTTCACCAGTCACAAATTTGTAAAGTTTAAGCAAGGAGTCTCTTGACTAAAGAAGGTGTAACTCTGAGAGATATATCTGGGAGATTCAGTAGGCCTTATCTGTGCTAATTGATATGACCCATGGTCCCAAATTAGAGTGTCCCCCTCTGTGACCGGCCTATTAATGAGACCAGGGGTTGACCACTAAATTTGACATGGCGACACGGCTTAGTGATATGTGACGTAAACAATTCTTAAATTCGACACGGCTACATGGCCTATTCTTAAAATGGACATGCAACATAGCTTATAGTTACAGTCAATAGGGTCTTTCATAAATTGGATACGGCCCTTTCTTACAATAGACATGCGACATCGGGACCCCCCGATCCAGACCCCAAGCAGGCCTGCCATCATTTCAGTAGGGCAGGGGTCTAAAATTCATCTAAAAATCGGGGCTTTTGACTCAAAATCGGGACTCTATAGTATTTGTAGATATAGACTAGAAAAAAAGTTAACATTATGTATAGGTAATTGACAATATCAAACACTATTAATACTGAAACCTCTTTAATCAAATTAGATACGTTTTCTAGCCTTTGCCTAATCATTTAGAAAAAGGTCTCCTTTATTACACCACACAGGATCATGCTCAATATCAGCATATGTAAAATAAATCGAATAGGCTACAATAAAATCCAATAACAACAGTTTGCTGTCATATACACTGTGCCGGGACTAGCCCAAGTCCCCACACAAAATCGTCGGAAAACACTCTGAAGGAGACACAATCTCTCAAAATCCTTTGTATAACCATTTGATGTAAAACATTGTACAACCATAACCACCTTATAACTGGTGGTCATGTTCATGGTGGGTGCAGGTGCACCCACAGGTTGCACTCAGTGACCCCTGCACCGACTCACCCTTGGAGCTGGGGAATCCCCAGGATGACTGACAGCTCTGATGATTAATAGGAACACTGACTCATCCATGGACCATCAATCAAAGATGACAGCATGGCCCCCTCTCACTGGTCCAAGAACTCAATCAATCATACTGAGTCATCCATCACCCTATGACAAGCTGTCAACTGCAGGGGGATAAAAGGAGGGCTCAGCAGACCAGTGGGCAGTCTCCTCTGGAACTCTCAACCCTGGAACACCTCTGCAAGACTGGACCTGTGGCTACCTGCTCCCCCAGAGCCCCTCTAGACAACCACATTCAAGACTCTGAGAGGATCCCTGCCAACTAGGACTTAGACCATGCACCACCTTGCTGGTCTAGACCAGGACTCTGACAGACTCTCTCTATGTGTTTAGGACTCCCACTCTGGGATATTGAGGTAAGCGCTCTAAGGGCGTGTCATTGTTCACTACAGGTATTGCTCACTATACGGTCTATCTTGTAGAGACCTAATCATCAATGTCAACTTAGACTCAATAAAGGTTTTTAACTGTATTTGAACGTGTGGCTCTTCCTTTCCAAAGGTGTCCAAAGTTACCGTGAGAATATTGTATTCAGCGGGGAGTACCTCTACAGTACTCTACCTACTCTAGCTACCCCTTTATTAAACACGCCGGTTAAAGAGATATTACCTACTATTCGAAGTAACATCACGAATATAACTCTCCTATACGAATCTCTTACCCTTGATACGTGAATAAGACAGACAACCCTATTACCCCATACACCTACACTTGTATCTCACCCGGCGCACATGGTGGAGAAAAACCCTTTTAACACTTTGGACACACTTATTGGATAGGTCACATTGTGAATTGCAGTTGATTACCTTGCTTTATTATTTGATGCTGTTTACAGGAGTATGCCCACATTGTGCTAGTTTTATTTAACCTATTTCTGTATATTGCATACAACACCCTTCACCACACCTCCCCCCAGAAAACTCTTGAACCTACCTCACAGAGTAGGACTCAGAAGTCAAGGTTCTGTACCACCTTTTGTCTCAACATTTGTACCAGTTAGGTCTGGAAATCAGATTATGGCAGATACTGAAAATAGAGCTGATACCCTAGGGGAACCTGCTGATGCTGACCATTTAGATAACCATGATGATCATGAACATCAAGTTTTAGAAGACACACTGGAACCTGAACAAAATTATCAAAATGAGGAAGAACAACAAATAGCAGAAGAGGAAGAAGCTATATCACTTGCAGATAGCAGGGAAGGGGATTACTTATCAGTTACTCAAGACCCTCCTGACCATACAAAGACCCCTACACCATCAGAAGAAAAACCTCTGAGACCACGCCAACAATTTTCAGCAAAGGTAAAACTACCCAACCTCCAAGTACCCACATTTTCTGCTCATCACAAAGAGGACATATCTGTTTTCTTTGACCAGCTAGAGAATATTGCAGAAATTTATGGTTGGTCAGGTAAATTAACTCTGGACACTGCACTAGCATCATTTAAAACAAATGCACATGCATGGGCCATGGAGTTGGGACGTGACCAAAAACAAGACTATCAAGAATTCAAAAGTTTGGCAATAGAAACATTCAAAAAGACAATACCTTCATGGTTAAGATCCAAGAAAATGTTAGAAGTACAGCAGCAGCCAGGGCAAGACTCACAAGACTTTGCAGCTAACCTAAGACAAATGCAACTAACCATCCAGGCTCCTGCAGAAGCAATGTTGTCTGCCTTCCTATGTGGCCTAGATGAAAATATTGCCCAAATGGTAGCAATCCATGACCCTCAAACCTTTGAGGAGGCAGTCAGAATGGCAAGGAAATTTGAAGCCATTGTGACCAACAGCATAGATTGTAGCTGGAAATACTCAAACAGCAGTCAGGATAGTGACTTTCAACCCACCCAATCAAGAGATAATTATAACCAACATCAATACAACAGTAGGAAACAGCAAGGGAACAGGAATACATCTGTCAATGCCATGCAAACCTCAACATATGAGAGTTACAGATTACTGTACTGTTCCTTTCATGGGCTCTGTGCACATACAACATCTGATTGCAGGCAGATCAAACAGCAACAGAGAGACTATGACCAGTCTCAACCCAGCAAACACACAACGTAAATGCAACGTTGCGTTTTCGTTGCATTTTGGTAATGTTGCAAAAGTACCTACCAGCAACGTTGCAGCCACATCGAAGTACAACGTCACATACCCAGCAGACAAATTATGTTCAGGCAACGTTGTGCAATATACCTTTTCACAACATTCAAGGAAACAACGTTGCAGTAGCGTTGCCACAACGTATTTTACAACATTTTTCTTGAAACATACTTGCAACATTTCAAGATGACGTTGTCACAACACCATTTTCACAATGTTTTAACAACATTACTTTCACAACGTTGTCACAACGTTGTAGGAGACCATAAAAACCACCATACAGGTGGCACCACTGTCTCCAAAGTACTAAATTTATGAAACGTTTTTTATTCTATGCCATTTGCAATAGGAATTTGATATTTGTTTTTAAACTAAATTCATAAATGAGGTATCTTAAACAAGGGACTATTGTTTATATTCATTAAGATTTAATATCATGATTTATTATGATTCATGGAGGAGTATTGAAATAAAGTCTGAAGTTAAACACCTGTTTTGCATCTTGTCATGTGACACAGGGTTTTCAGTCTTGACAAATTTAAGTTGTACATGCAACAGGTCATTAACCTGATACTATCGTGCATACATCATCATTGTGATGGTTTCTAGATGTAAAATGCGAATCAAATTATGGGGTTATCAATAAAGATTGCCCATATTTTTCATGTTTTTTTTAAATATCATTTATGAAATGAATTCATGAATTAAATTTTTTTAATAGTTTAGCTACACCACAAAATATGGCCAATATCTTGATCAGCCCATGTAAATTACACAATCTAGATATTCTTTATGAATATTGAATATATCATTTATAAAGGCCTACATGACAAAAAGTGAAGGTTGTGAAAGGGTTGTAGAATGGTAACAGTACAACGTTGGTAACAACGTTGCTGCAGCCTTTCTGGGAGTCCACAAATTTAGGTTGTAACAACGTAACTTTGCAACGTTGTTACAACCAAACTGTAACATTGTAGCAGCGTTGTGGCAACATAAAATTGTTAGCTGGGAAGGGTCAGAATCAAACTAAAACATACGGAAAAAAGGTCCCATGCCATCTAATCTCGATTGTCCCAACCAAGAAGGATATAGGGGCCATCAATAAATTCATTTCAGCCTTAATATTTAAAAATGTTTCCAAACATTCAGTAACAACAAGCAGGTATATCAGTGAGAAAGCTACTCTATTAAACAGTCAAAGTACAAATTTAAATTTGAAGGAACAGCACTATCTAGTCACATTTTACTTCATGAAAACCTATGAGGTGTTATCCTAGGAATGTGTCTTCAAAATGATAGATGCTTCTCTTCCAAAACCCACAAATCTGAGGTTACTCTTTCAACCCAAACAGCAATAACTGCTAAAAGCATGTAGAATTGAATTTTAAAACCTAGATTGTGAGGGTATAATGTAAAATCAGACAAGTAAAGAGCTCTATAAGGATGTAATCACATATATCAAATGCAAATTATTGCCGACCAATCGTATTTGTGAAAATGGCGACACACTCAGATTACATGGAAAAAAACAAAAAACTTTACCCACACATCAAGAAAAAGGGCACAACATATGTAGAGTTAGAAGGTAAGATATTCCAGAAAGCCTACAAAAGAAAGTTGTGGCCCTCATGCATAATCATATTATGTTAGGTTAACATGTCAACAGAAATGGAGTGTTTCACAGGATGTAATCTAACTAATCATGGAGGGCCATGAGCAGCATGGTCGCAGGGTATGTCAGGACATGTGATATAAGTATGCACTAGAAGGAAAAGTCTGACAAACACCCATGCCACCTCAGTCACATCGCCATTGATGGCCGTGAATACATCCTGTTGTTTGCAAGCTCACAAATTCTGTGATGAAATTCCCACAAATTAAGGGCCAGACAGGAGTAGAGTGTAGACTAACTGATGTAATAGCTGTTCACACAGACAATGCCACATTGCTGCTCTCAAACTGAAGTATGAAGCTTACAAACAACTGGGCATCATACAAGTGTTTACATCACATGTAAAAGCAAAAGCAAACAGCAGGGTAGAATGCATACAAAAGCAACTACATTCTGCGATGTATTACTAGATTGACACAAATAGTGCAAATTGACAGACTATTACTATCAGTGCTTTACAGCATAAGAACAACAGCCAACTCATGAATAGCTGATATTGCACAAAAGCTACTCTAATACCTGTTAACGTTGACGATGAATTCTCTGCTCACAAGTAACTCCTCACAGGAGCCAACTACCTATATAATCTTGAAAAGTGATTGTCAATTATCAGAGAAATGGCAACAGAACAAAATCGAAAATACACATTTAAAAAGAAAGCAAAACGGGATAAAAAGGTTAGACCCCACAACTTTGTGGTTGTCAAATACACAAATCCTTTACGACCCCAATTATAAGCCAAACCACTTGGTAAATACTTTTACATATACTCAACCCCAATAAAGTGGTTGAAATCATCTTGGATTACCCAGTCTAACATAAGGTCACTGACACAGGTCTTGCTATTGAAGACCTCTCCAATATGTTCCTGAGCACTGCCTGTAAAACAGAAGGCTTTACCCAATTCACTAAAAGTTAAACTTCATATATACACACCAAAATTACCTCTCATAAAGCCCATCAGATCTAAATGGCTATTACAGTTTGAGCAACTGGAAGACAAACAAATGAAACATAGATTAATGAAGATTTGATACTAACACTTTGATTTATTACCAACATTTGTGTAATGGTCTTATTTTGTGAGTCGATATGCAATACTACCCTTACGACAGCTACCTCACTGTCAGACATAAGCCTTTGCCCAAAACAGACATTGGGTTAATAAAGCAGTCACATTAAGGAGGCAGACAGGGCTGAACCACCTGCTACAAGGGCAAAATTTCAAATAACATAACTAACTGCAGGTTCTCCTCCAGAAAGCCCACCTGCATGATAATTAGGTTCTGAGGAAGTGAATTCACAGCAAAGCCCTACCAGTCTAGGCACATATAAAGCAAACATATTCTAAAACAAACTACCAAGGGTAGGAAGTGCCGCCATGGAAATTGGTTCCTGATCAGTTCCAACAGCCATGGTAAGGAAAAGGTGCACTCAGCCAAGATGACGCTTTTACTACAAGCCCTTGGCTAGTTCTCCCTTAAGTGATCCAGTCACCCATAAAAGAGGGGAAACAATACAGCCATATCACAATGACTCTAACAAAACACATAACCACAGAACATGCAGAGTACAATTTGATGCTAACTCAGTTAGGTCCTATACTAATTAACATGTATATCAGAGAAAAGCATTGCACAAACCAAAGCACATACCCGCCAAAATACATATTATGTATTCCACCACAGCGGTAAAAACCGAATTACAGACAAAGGTTTCCCAACCCGTTACCCTCACCATGCCACATAATCCTGCATGATTTTGATAGGGTAACAGTTATATATTACATCCCTAAATGCCTCATTGGCACTGGTTGCGGCCTCCAGCTAACAGCATCAAACATGAAATATTCTTATCAATGAAACAACTCGTGAGTAATTATCCTGAGTGATATGTGATGCAACACTGAGTGCGAACTCTGTCTCTGAAGTGGTCCTATTCACACTGTCTGATTATTGTGCATTGATTCAACTGTCTCAACATTATTCTTGACAACAGCATGACTAATCTTGCCATCAAGCAGAATCAGACAATGCCTACAACCCATAGGGTTGTGGAGAGCGAACGACATGTCTCTTCACTATTGAACCAACGTCAGTTGAAGAGGCAAACCACAACAGATGGATGGGTGACCTGTCTCTTCACTCTCTGGCCAACATGAGTGGAAGGGGCACTAAACTAAAGAGGATCAGTGACGTGTCTCTTCACATTCCAACCAATATGGATACAAGACACCACAACAAGTTATTCTCCCAAGAATGTGGTCTATAAGAATGTTATGGAATCAATAGGAACAAGAATGCTGACGTTCAAGTTGCAACCAAAGACAATTGACAAATATCTACTGCAACATTTCCTGTTGAACAATGACATTTCAATTATCAAGTTTCTGTTGTTAGATTTATATTTCATTGTGTAAGGACAACTGATAAACTTGTATGTCCCTTTCACTAAAGAGATGGATGATCAATACAGAGTATAGACAGATTTATGTTGTATTCACATATTTTGAGAAAATCATTACGTTACTTTATTATTTGAATATATATTCCTGACTTACAAGGGATCCTTTGCCAAGCAGACCTCGATGTAACACTGGCTCATGACCCTACATGTATGGTATTCATTCTTCGGTACACATAAATGTATTAGATAGCATCTGCTCAATGCATATGTTAATTTGATGTAAGAGTTTTTGTGTCTCCTTGGTATGCAAAAGGGTGGATCACCAGGGTACAATTTCGCAAAAATACTCATCAGGTGACCATTTTTGAAACCAACCGGGGGCGAGTGTGCCGGGACTAGCCCAAGTCCCCACACAAAATCGTCGGAAAACACTCTGAAGGAGACACAATCTCTCAAAATCCTTTGTATAACCATTTGATGTAAAACATTGTACAACCATAACCACCTTATAACTGGTGGTCATGTTCATGGTGGGTGCAGGTGCACCCACAGGTTGCACTCAGTGACCCCTGCACCGACTCACCCTTGGAGCTGGGGAATCCCCAGGATGACTGACAGCTCTGATGATTAATAGGAACACTGACTCATCCATGGACCATCAATCAAAGATGACAGCATGGCCCCCTCTCACTGGTCCAAGAACTCAATCAATCATACTGAGTCATCCATCACCCTATGACAAGCTGTCAACTGCAGGGGGATAAAAGGAGGGCTCAGCAGACCAGTGGGCAGTCTCCTCTGGAACTCTCAACCCTGGAACACCTCTGCAAGACTGGACCTGTGGCTACCTGCTCCCCCAGAGCCCCTCTAGACAACCACATTCAAGACTCTGAGAGGATCCCTGCCAACTAGGACTTAGACCATGCACCACCTTGCTGGTCTAGACCAGGACTCTGACAGACTCTCTCTATGTGTTTAGGACTCCCACTCTGGGATATTGAGGTAAGCGCTCTAAGGGCGTGTCATTGTTCACTACAGGTATTGCTCACTATACGGTCTATCTTGTAGAGACCTAATCATCAATGTCAACTTAGACTCAATAAAGGTTTTTAACTGTATTTGAACGTGTGGCTCTTCCTTTCCAAAGGTGTCCAAAGTTACCGTGAGAATATTGTATTCAGCGGGGAGTAACTCTACAGTACTCTACCTACTCTAGCTACCCCTTTATTAAACACGCCGGTTAAAGAGATATTACCTACTATTCGAAGTAACATCACGAATATAACTCTCCTATACGAATCTCTTATCCTTTATACGTGAATAAGACAGACAACCCTATTACCCCATACACCTACACTTGTATCTCACCCGGCGCAACACCCTCTACAGGTAGCTCCGAAAATAATGACTGAAAACACTTAGTCTAATGAGTGTTTGTGGCATTGGGATAACATGACTATTTCATTCACTGTCAATGATCAGCCAGATCAAAAACGTACCTAAAGAAGTTTTACCTTAAGGATAGACAACTGTTGATACAGGGTGTTTTACTTTGGTTGCAGTAGTTTACTCTCTGATATGGTAAGCCAAACGATGAAATAATGTCATATAACTCTAAATAGCTAATTGATACGTAATTTGTTCATATAAATCATTTAGATGTATTATTAATTAAGGAAATGAGAGGAGAAAGTGTGAATCACACCCTACCTACTGTTGTCTGTCCTTAAAAAATCGGGACATATTTAATTCTAATCAGGACAGTCGGGACAGGGGTTAAAAATCGGGACTGTCCCGACCATATCGGGACAGTTGACAGGCATGCCCCTAGGTATGCCAAGTGAACCCCATATTTGATGTATGCAGAATTTCAGCTCATGTACACATGATTGTTACAAACATGGACATGCATGAGTCCATGCATTATCATGGGACTAGACCCCTAAAATCGACCGGGCGACATGACCATTTCTTAAATTCAACATGGCGACATGGCCGTTTTTTTTTTTTTTTAATTTGTCAGGCAACACGGCAAATAAGGGACAAATGACAATGCCTATTCTTAGATTCGACATTGGACAGGAGCTTTAAAAAGAGAGCGACATGTGACAGGGCCACTTCTTAAATTCGACATGTGACATGGGTTAAACTGACAGGGTTTGATCTTAGCACTATCCCGCCAGTGTTCGAAATTAAGGATTCATTTTATGCACATGCAGGGTGCATGGGGGTTTGAAACCATGCACCCAGCAATCTATTTATGTGCACATCTCTAAATAAAGGTATTTATACTGTTCAAAATTCATGCACACACCCGGTGCATGCCTCTAAAACAACATGCACCCTGCAGTCAAATTGTGCACGCCGGGTGCAGGGTGTGCCCTTAATTTCGAATACTGCCCGCTAGTACCGACAGTGCAAATCTCGCTGGGCTAGTGTGTTTTCTAAACAGCTGGCCCGATGGGCTAGTGCAAATTAGCCTCCCTCCATAAATAAAACTACCATATCCGATTTCAGGATCTTCCATTATGTTCATATAGTGTACATCATTGGTGCAAGGGAGATTTGTGAAATAATTCCCTGTGTTTACATCAGGACAAAAGCGATGTACATCTACAGGCTAGGAAAATTCATCCAAAATTTTGGTCGTCAGAGGACGACCAGTAGCAAAAATCTAGTCGTCCACATACTGTTATAGGTTGTGCACATTAAAGAAAATTCTCCCATTTTTAGCCAGCTATCAAAAAGGCCAGAAAAAACAATTTTGCAGGTAAATATCTTAGTGATAATTTGCAGAATATCTGGTTGTCATGACGACAACCAAAATTCATTTTCTGGTTGTCGAGGACACGCAGACATACAGATTTTCCTACCCTGATCTATGAAATTCAGGGAAAATGTGCATATAATATGGAATGCCCCTTAATTCACGTAATACAAATTGTATGTGTGTAAAGGGGGGGGGGGGGGGGGGGGACATTAGGTCAGTACTAGTGCAATCAGAATCGGGCCTGTTTTGCCCATGTTTTTGGTCATTATTTGTCCATGTTTTCAGCCGTCATTTGCCCAAGATTGAAATTTTCAGATAATTTTTATTACCTGACTTGTCCTCTCTAGTCGAGAAATATTTTCATCTTTTATCTTCTGGAAAAGAGGGTTGAAGGGGTTAAGATAATCCTAATAGTGTAGTGTAGTGAACAGGCAGCACATTGCTTCAAATTAATCAAGTTAGTGACAAGGGCTAGGGGTATCTCGTATTTCTTAATGCCAAGCAACCAGTGATTGGGAATACCTACACTCTACATGTATTTGGAAAATATGTACCTGGGGATGCCACTTAGGTAAAGATTTTCACTTTTAAATCACAAAGAGTGAAGCAAAACTAACCTAATTCCGTATTCAAAAGGTTTAGAGTTGTGACTCAGTAAAAATGATAGACACTCCATACTGAATATGTATTACTGCATTAAAGAAAATTGTACCAAATGAATACAAGTGAAATCGGCCCCATGGCGAAGTGGCGCTGTGGGGGGGTCTAGATCGGGGGGTCCCGTGTCGCGTGTCGAATTTAAAAAACACCCCTGTCGCATGTCCATATATCTTGGTTTAGACCTATGTCCTCTGTCGAATTTAAGAATAAGCCCTGTCGTCTGTCGAATTTAAGAAAAGGACCATGTCATTTGTCACTTAATTGCGATGTTGCCTGTCGAATTTAAGAAATGGCCATGTCGCTGTGTCGAATTTAAAAAACGCCCCTGTCGCCGTGTTGAATTTAAGGGTCTAGACCCCCGCTGTGGTGGGCCCAGGAGTGAAGCCAGCCCCATAGTGAAGTGGGCCCCATGGTGAAGCCAGCTCCACAGTGAAATTGCTCACACATTCTTCATTACTAAATCCTTTAGGATCTACATTTCAGAATTCTTATTTTCCTAACACTTTTTTTAAATCCGAAAGAGTTGACCAGACAGAGCAGTCAGAGGACAAGGAAAGCTCTCCACTGGGCAAATTGCAACCTGAGACCCCTCCTTGTGGTGGCCGTCAACAATCCACTCAGGGAGATAACATCATCGGCTGGGTGGGGCTCTAAAACATGGAGCCAGAGAGCAGGGGAACCAGTGGGGGAATCAGGAGGGTTTGGAGGGGATCGGGATCTAAAATTGTAAAGTATTGCAGCTATTTACTTTTTCCTGTTCATTGTAGCCGTATGGCAATGTTACTTTTTTTTAAGTATAAGCACTTGCATTTCCAGACAACAGCCCACACAGATAGCCTCTCTCAAAGAAGTGGTACCCATAAAGTTCAGGAATGTTCAGAAACAGCAAACACCGACAAGGTAACTCCAACTACGAACAACTATCCAGTGAAGAAGGCGTTAGCTAATCTGAAAGCCGGGCATTATGAACGTGGACTCCGGCAGTTGTTCAAAACCTCAAAAGCAGCAAGGCGTGCACTCACCAAGGTCAGTGATCGCAACTTAACCTTACCTTTTTACTTACAATCGATACTTGTTAATAGATTTTGCGGATTTAGTTTCTCTCAACTACCATTTCTAGGATTCTATCATTTAGGATTCTCCAGTTAGGGTCATTGGCCCATTTTACGCAGATTGTGATATATCCTGGACTCATACTAAATATTCACGTATGCATTTTATAAAGGTACTACCAGAGCTCGCACGGCAAGAGGTTAGGGCTACAAGAAAGAAAAACAGCCCCATGGAGACTGATGTATCAGTGGCAAGCATCAAAGAATTCTCGTGGGAGAAGTTGCTCAACTTTGCTGGGCAGCACTGTCCAGTGCTTCTTTCATCTTTGAAAGGTGTGACTTATTTCTAGATCTATCTCTGAGTTGAGACTTTCACAGCTCTGATTTTAATGGCACATTGCTGGTAATGCTAGTCGCATAATGAAAATAGTTATGATATGTATTTATGGATAAGAATTACCATCTCAATAGCAAAAACGAACTGCTTGCTGCTGTGAAATCAAATTTGCTTTCTTCAATCCTACCATTCAGGAGCTTTGACAACAAAACAAGCAGAGACGAAAGTCTGCCTTGGAGAACGAGACATGAGGAGCACATTGGAGATGATACTGTCCATTCTTTTCTTCCGCAACGCGCCAATGAAGCATAACCTCATGCAAAAGTTTAATGGCATCATGATGTGGCTTGGAGGATGCCAAAGGAAGGTATGGGACTCTTCTTTTATACATTTCTGACATTGCATGAGTATTTGAATTTTAGAATAGAGCTAAATGCACGGGACTTTATTACTGGTAAGGAACATTTCTGCAACTACTCCTTTAGCTTAATTAAAACAATGTTTATCCTTTGCCATTATGCTTAATCATGATTTACCACACTAACGTTTATCCTTTGCAGCTGTTCATGGACTTCAACCATCTTGGGTTGTGCACGAGCATCACCACTGCACGGCGGTGTCTGGACAAGGTCAGGCAGCATTTTGACCAGGAGGCGTGTGAGTGGCGGGATAAGGCTCTGCAAGTCCCAAAGAAAAGTGTCCGTCGCCGTCTTATTGTTGACGACTCACAAGCCGACAAAGGTAAAAGAATTTCACCTCTACTTTCCATTTATGATTGTTGGTAAGTACTATAACCATTTGAAGTACTAGCACATTTTGGGTTGCTGAAGAGAATTTATACCTTCTCCTCCCACCCCCAGGGATGTGGAGGCCTGCACCAGAATATATCCCTGGAGGGATTGTTGGATACCTGGTTTTATTTTAAGTAGTAGAAAATGTCATTATGTAGGATACTTGATTTATGTTTCAATTGCCTCTGTGGAGATCAGGGGTGGGGTTCCTTCTGGAGCCTCCTGGGACACTTCTTATGAAATATTGGTCAAAATCCCTGTGTTAAGTGGATAAAATGATGATGGGCACATCATAGTTGACTGTGTGTATGATTATTTTCTTTAAACAAAAATTCTAACCATTGATCTGAACCGTATTGCAGATCAAACGGGGTACACAATCACATTTGATAATGTGAACCAGCACATCACAGCACGCCATCAGGTGAAGGGTAAGCCTGGAAATGACGAGCTCGACATGGTTCAGGCTTATGTCACAAAAGACCGCATAGCTTCCCTTCATCTAGATGACACAGAGGCAGAGCCAGACGAGATCCGGCAAGTACGTATGTAAAGTGGTACCTTACTGAGCAATCCAAAACTCATACTTCAATAGGATTTTGGGTTGCCAAATTCCACTCATTAACAATGTAAATTTCTTTTGCAAGAGTTTTGGAATACCTATTCATTGGGTCAAAGATAGGTGGGTGTGGTGTGCATTTATAAACTCGTAAGAAATTACCATTATGAATAGGGTAGGCTTATAAACTTTTTATTGTATTTTACCTTCCATAGCTAGATACCAGTAGCAGCCATTCTACCAAGCCCAGAAGATCTCACTTCAATGAAAGACGAGATGCAGGTTCTGGTCAAGAGAATTCTGTGTCAACATCTGGATGTGTTCAAACATCTCGAGGAAACTGTTCCGAAGCACATTCCTCACCAGTTCAGTCGAGAATCATCAGAGCGAAGTAAAATGGTATGGGATTGTTCACAGACATACTAACTAGTTCAATCCTTGGCCTGGGCTGGTCTGATACACCACTCTGCAAGTCTCTGTGTGCTAATGACAGGGATATCAAAGGCTCCCAGAGGGCCACCGGCTGTTGTGTGTAGGGCCCTGCCTATGGGACCCTGCTTATTAAAGAACACCTGCCTCTGTAAATGTGTAGGGGTATAGTTTCTATCTTCTCATAGATTTGATCATCCCAGACAGAATTGTCAAACATTGTTCTCGTCGTGATATGACCATAGATGTTGATAGGGCGTTAAACACTAATAACCAACCAATTGTCACAAATCTATGCATATAGGATGAAAAACTTCAACCAGGGAATGCAGAAAACAGAGAGATTCATCAGGGCTTTTTTTAGGATACTATTGATACATTCCTTAGTCGTGCTGTTATCCTAACATATTTTACATCATTCTAAAGCTCATTGTTTTTCCTATCTATTGATATAGATAAAAGTTTATGGATTTTTTACTTGATTTTTTTAACTCTTATTTTTTAACCTTGGCCAATGTTGACCTGGCAGGAATGAGCACAGAAATCAAAGAAAAGAATTGTACCACTTGGAAGAAGATGTTATTGGTCGCATTGTTTTAAGTCTTATACAGTACGCATGACTTTTACAATTATTTTAACATTAATAACTCACTAAGTTATTACTTAGACTCACTAAGTAACTAATCAATCATTTTGATATTTGATACATGCTTCCATAGAAAAGAATCTTGTAAAGGTGTTTGTAAAATCTTTGCTGTCCAGATGGTTGATACCTTTTAAATATTTTCTTGACCAGGTTCCCCTCGGAATTCTTAACAAGAACGAAAACGACACTGGCGAGATGATGGAAATCTTGGAAGTTTACCAGCAGTACATCCCAGTGAAACCAGACTCCACTCCACTGAAGACCATACTATATGGTGATGGGCTAAGTTGCGAACGAGCCAGAACAGCTAAAAGGGGCAAAAGAGCGGACGTAAATGCGTGGGAACGTCTTGAAGGCTTGGAGCCCATACCCACAGACTGGCATCTGCGACTCCATATTCTTGAGGTGTGTCTTCAGCTAAGCTTAGTAGTTTTCCAGTACTAACAGCCACATCAATTTTTAACAGTGTAAATAGAAAAAAAGAGTAAATTACTCCAAATTTCTTACATGTGGAAATGTATAGGGCTCAACAAATAGCATGGTTAGGTCAAATGAACAACCAGAAAATATATCCCTTGAACTAGATTGAGAGGGCTACCTGACTATAAAAACTGAAATAATGTTACCAGATTTTAAAACGTTTTGTGGAGCCCCGATGAAAGGAAAGCATAGAAAGCATATTATTTTATATAATTGAAATTGTATTTCAGGATGTCTTCGCTGAACTGTGGACACAGGGAAGTATGCGAGAAAAGGGTACTCTGCTTCATCTACGCAACTTTCTGGAACACACCAATGTCTCAGAAGACGTAAAGCACAACTTCTCGGCAAACTCCGACTTTTTCACAGTAGTCGCAGAAGGATATGCCTTGCTTGCCGCACTTAAGGTGATGAACATCGATTCAGTTGGGGATACTCCAAAGGCAATGCCACCCGACCAGGCAGGGTACCTGGATACAGTGGCTGAAGCCGTGGTCAAGTTATGCTTCTCTAACCCCAACACAGAGGAGGTTATCACAGCTGAGGAAACAGCTGATGTTCCATACCCCTACTGCATCTGCAAGGAAGAAATGGAGGGGGAGGACTGCATGATTGGATGTTCCAACCGGTTCTGTCCCAACGGAGAATGGTTTCATCCAAGGTGCCTAGGTATGTCACCTACTGACATCCCAGAGTGGGACTGGTTTTGCTGTCAAGACTGTGAGAGAAGCTACCTTGCACCAGGAGGGTCTGCAGCCAAGGTGAAAAGAAAAGATCCCCAAGGACAGAATGAGGGCAAGCCAGCAACGTTTGACCACAAGCTCGAGTACAGTCGTGGTGTTCTCTTCCGTGGGCTTCTGCATATGGCAATGCGTGACGCGGTCAGGGAGAATGATGGACCACGCATCCTCAACCATTGGAAGTTTTTGATGCCCCACTTTTTCCAGCGAGGACATACAAAGTACCTGATCCTGGCTATCAGGCTGCTCCTACAAATTGCTGGGGCAGCATCAGAAAGGATGCGGTTTCAGTTGACGTGGACCAGGTCTGTCAATCCCTCAGGTGGTGCTGGGAAAAATATCGAGGCAGACTTGAGGATGGAACACCTTAACCGCGAGTACAAAGGTACGTGAGGCAACAAATCTGGTTTGAAAACAAGCTTCGCACATGATTCAAAACTTCTGCCAGCATAGTTGCCATGCATTTTTTACACATTTAGTTGGCTGCCCCACCCACCTGTGTCATGGAATACACATAAGAAATCTATAAGCCATTAACAGCCCCCCATCCACATGAAAAATGATAGCATTTAGCTGTTTCGTTGCAGACTAATGGAAATGTTGGGTGTTTGTAGAGACTCAGTAGTAACTGATAAATTCCATTGCCTTATGTTTCAGAAAGTGTAGCTCAAGCTTCCGGACAGCTAACAGACACCACAATTGCCAGACATGGCCAGATGGTTGGCATCGGGAAAGAATTACGTGGGGTGTATGACAAGGTAACCACAGTAGAAAAATAAAAACTGTGTTAAAGGTTTTGTCTTCATTAGGTACAATGGCCCAAAATTACAGAGAAGTAGGTAATCCTGACAAGATAGAAAGAATAATGTATGAATGATATTCCTGACCTACAGTTTTATTGAGTGTGTATGGGTTTAAGACTGAGTTGAATGTACACTTATGTATCTTAGCAATGATTATAGGATATTTTTCTTCAATTGTCATATCTAAAGTATGAGGTGAAGTACCTAACACAATATTTACTACTTTCAGGTGACATCAACAAGATCCAAGAAGCGATCCAGTGGAACGCTAGAAACCCGGCATGACAACGATATCAAGCACATTGTCAAATGCCTTGCCAAGGAGAACTTGTTTGATCACATTCCAGGACGCTCACACGCCTCATTCCGGGAGTATGTCCTGTTCACCGGTGTCAGGAATTGCAAGCTTTTCAAAGCCAGAATACTGAAACATCAGGAACTGTTGGCAGTGGCAAAAGAAATAGTTGTAGATTAGCTACTTGAAAATAACATGAGAGAAAGGAACTTATGCAGAAGTTGTGTTGATCAGTCTAGTCCACTCCTTGAAATAATGGTTGTAGAAGGCAAAGAAGGGGGAGACCAGACTGGGGAGTGCATTAGGTAGAGTGCCCGCTTTGGGAGGTTGGATTTTCGAATCCAGACGGAGTCACACCAAATAATTTAAAATTGGTAGTGGTTGCTGCATGCCTGACACTCAGTATGAAGTTATAACCACGAAACATAACTGGTTGGTCTAGTGGCAGTATAATGTGACAGGTCTGCTGCACATAATCTCAAATATGCTGGGTATCGGAGATATCTTTTAATTGCACTACCCCAAGATGTAAAAAATAGCATCACAGACGTCGGTAAGAAATTATGATTTAACACATCATTGGCAATCCTCACTAGACTTAACCCATATCTGCAGAGTTTTACTATAACTCGATCTCTAGCAACTCCCCCGTGGGGGTCCGTTTAGGGGGTTCCTTCTTGAGCCTCCTGGGAAGAATGTGTCCACAGCAGCCCCTTGCTGTTCGTAGAAGGCATCAAATCAGGAGACCATACTCGGTAGCTCAATCGGTAGAGTGCCCGATTTGAGTCTAGGAGGTCTATGGATTTATCCCTGGTCGAGTCACACCAAAGAGTTTAACAATGGCAGTGGTCACTGCTTGCTTGGCACTCGGTAAAGAGTAAGAACCTCGGAACATGATTTGTCGGCCCGGTGTCAGTATAATAGGGCTGGGTGGGGTATTGTGTGGGCCAATGACATGATATCTCACTGTGGCAGCACTATTAAGAGGGATCAGTTGGCCAGAGCTACATTTCATGGATTCGGTCGCTGCCCCTGTGGTGTAAAACTAGCTGAAAATCTTAACCTTGTGCAGTCTGGTAAAAGAACCCTAAAGGGTTGGCCAGACATTAAACTAAACAAACAAACAAACTCAAGCAGCTAGTCACTTTGCATAAAAACCCTATTTGTAGCAGGGGCACCTGGCTGAACACTTGTTGCAGCAGGTGCAAAGATCACACTTACATGGCTTTAAACATGGTACTTTGCAAGTGGATTTTGGTAGCTCCGGCCAGCTGATGCCTCTTAAGAGAAATGCCTCCAGAATGGCATCCCTGAAACAGCCTGTGGGTGCAGCTATGGCTCGGATGTGCAGGTCTTGTGCACGCTGCAGCGTCCTACCAGTAACATACAGATAGGCTGTCCCAGTGATGCCATCTGAGCGAGCACATCTCCCAATCTCTTGCCAGAGGTCCACTACCGTGCTCGGCACTCCATAAAGGACCACCTGTTCTACATCAGGTATGTCAACCCCCATGCCTAGCTTGATGGTACTGAAAACCAGACGAATGGTTGAATCAGGTTGGCTAAAGGTTGACAGAACCCGCTCTTCACTCTGACTACTGCTCTTGGCATGGTATGTGTCGACGAGGCGATGGCTAATCACGGGAAGAATTTGAACTCATACATTCGACAGGCTCGGGCTTGTCTGAAACCACTTCCTCTAAAACGTGTCAAGGAGTGTAAGTCTTACTCCACGATTATCCCTGAAAAATCATAGTATCATTATACTACCCATAGCAGTGGGCGTGTTAGGTAATACTTTTGCGCTCACCTCAAAGTTTCCCTTCCCCTTCTGGCGTGTATATAAGTGTAAGTCAGGGGGTGTTAACTATATTGTGTCACAATAGTCCCATCCGCTCATAGTTCTCTTCACACGCCCAACCTTCTCGGCGTCTTAACGTACCCACACTCCATTCAGGCACCAATATAATTGCCAGCAGTGGCGTATCCAGTTCCCCCCCCCCCCCCCCCCCCCCCCCAGGGGGGGGGTGGGGGGGGGGGGGGGGGTCCCCATGTTCGGTTGACCCCCCTCCGATTTCTCAAATTTTACGCAATTAAACTACCAATAAAGGGAATTATCCAAATTAGGGGGTCTCTGTAACCCCTCAGATTTAGCAAAGTTTCTATGCCTATAGACCTATACGGGGAATGTGGGTTGTATTTGATGGCCGCGCTTTACCAGTGTTCTACTCTCACTGTACTTAGAAGTTAGTAGGCATTAAAAGACTGTGTTTCACTCTGATCTAGTATATTTGTAAATTTAGATGAAACATATATTATGACTCACATTATCTGTTCAATATACTCTGTACGATCGGCCGTAGACTGCCAGGTACACACAAAAGGTACACATATAAGATTCTATGCCCTCGTTATTTTTTGCCTAGTAGCATCATCGAAAATCTATTCCATTGCAGTAGTTGCAGCTTTAACAAAACAATCCCCCCTTTCCAGCTTCAACGTGTTAATTCCATTAATGCGCTTTCCTATCACAGTTAATCTGACAACCTGTATCCAAAGGTATTCTGTAGGCCTAAGTGTAATTAATGGAGGAAAGCGGGGGGGTGGGATATTGACATGTTTTGAATCGTACAGATTTATGTCTCAAACTTATCAACGTATATATATATCTGGTTTCAATACATATTATAGTAAAAACTCACAAAAGTGGCGAGTGTCATGTTGACGCTGGGGAAACGACAATCGTTTTGTTAGGCCGGGCCTAACGAATCTAGTGGGGGTCGAACCCACGAGGGGCTCGAATAATTCATTAGTGGCCCAGCGTCACGGCTCGCCGGACGGTTGTGGCCGATAGAGGCCTTTTATATCCGAACCACAGGACTGATGCAATACACCGCGTCCTACTTCTAGTATAGTGTAGACAATCTGCGGCGAATGACCCCTCCGCGCCAGAATCGTCATCCATGATTCGCAGTTAGCGAGCGTCGAGGTGGCAGAGTGATAGTGTAGACTGATCTTTCCTCCAGCGACACCTGGTGGATTAAATTGAAACCAGGACGACCATGAACGAAAAAAATGTATTCAAATGGGGATTCGAACACGGGCAGGCCACCATCCAAGTAACAACCGGTCTCAATGTTGCTTAACTTACCCGGGCTAGGGACCATCCAAATACCCACCGGTATGAACAGATCGTAGCTTAGTGAAATTGACTGTATGGATTTAAACATATCAACCAGGAGCCATCAAGAGATAAAGTCTAGTATTGATAGACTTGGATACCTGCCAAACTGAATTAAACCTTCTGCATACCCAGTATTATTAGATTAAGCAGTTTGGGGTATTTAGGCATATTTCCTGGTACTGACATGTACAGAACCAGAATTTTGGGGGCGGTGATGTGAGTCTTCCCTGACAAACAAGGGGCCCTTGATGGGGGGGGGTCCCAATGTCGCATGTCAATTTTAAGAAACATCCATGTTGCCGTGTCGAATTTAAGAATTAGCCCTGTCCCATGTCACTAAGCCCAAAAAGGGCCATGTCGCCGTCTCGAATTTAAGGGTCTAGGGCCATAAACAAGAGGTGCACGTGGTCAACTAGAATTTAGGAGGGATCGGTGAGAAAAAGAAGGGGCGGGCGGTAGTTTGGCAGTGGGTAGTATCCTTGAAAGGGCCCCCTTCCCAGTATGAAGTGGAAAAGGAGAAAGTGGAGGATCGGATTCATATGGGGAGTCCCATTGGAATTGCAAATATAAATTTATGCAACATTTTGTTCACACTTTAATTTCAGAAACTAATTTCACATCAGAATGTACTGAGCATTTGTATATATTGTTCATTCTTAGTCCTAACACCAAGGAAAATGTACGTATTTTGTTGTTTTTTTCCATATGAAATATTTATAGTTTTATATTCTGAATTTGTAGTCTTATCCCCGTCATGGGTAGCCCTGTGGTCAGGGGTGTCTGGTGACCAGCTGCAGATGGTTATGTGATGTGGGGGAAGAACGGGGGTTGGGCGATAGACACAGCATGTGGTCTCTGTCCTGTGGAGCATTAAATTATTCCGACAGTGATGATAGAAAAGTCTGAAATCATAAATCAAAGTAGGATTTTTTCTACGGAAAACATTCTTTAACATAATTGTGAACAAATTGATATGTTTAAAGTCAAAAATGAGCAATAATTAAGATAAATACAAAATTCGGAGAATTAAACAAATAATAATATGTTAATACTCGACCCTCCTGTAAATGCATGCAATTCTTCGAGGATGAATTTACACTTTTTTTTTCTCATGGACCACTTTCATCTCTGGAAATCCCCTTAGCTTATTACAGGGGTGCTAAACACTGGTTTTCCCTACCAAGACATATTCGTGAATTAGATAATATTGATATAAAATAGTACAATAATAATGACACTTTAAAATTATGAACAGAAAAAAGGCGTATTGCCGTATGACGGACGATACGTCAAGTTTACCCAGGCATTTACAGGATTCGAACCCGTGCAGAGAAAACACATCAGGTCGCCGGTGAAATGACTTATCCATTTTACCGCCGACTTGATGCTGCAGGTGATTGATTTTCCGACGGGTAGGTTCCTCCACGGGCCTTACGATGGGGTCAAACATTGCCATTTCTCCACGTCTTCACAAATCAAGGCTCCTGCCCCGCTAAAACTAGTAATCTGTCGGGATAGACTGGGAGGGAGTGAGGGAGAGAGCCCTGCGTGATGGAGGATTAATCTCCAGGGCCCGACCCGGGTGCCCGACCCAGAGACCGCCTGACGGTGTAACCCTTACCGGGCCACGCCCCACCACGCCCCGTTGCACTGCGTAAGTAAACCCCGGTCTCAACCGATGATTGGGACGGATTCTGAGCTGTGTCGCAGTTTGCCCCATGAGTTTAATTTGCCCCAGTCTGAGAGGAGCTCTCTGTTGGTCGTTACAGGGGTGTGCACCTGCCATCCGGCTTAAAGCCTGCAGTCTGTAGCAGAATGTATTGAAGGGGGGGGGGGGGGGGGGTCCCATGTTCGGTTGACCCCCCTCCGATTTCTCAAATTTTACGCAATTAAACTACCAATAAAGGGAATTATCCAAATTAGGGGGTCTCTGGAACCCCTCAGATTTAGCAAAGTTTCTATGCCTATAGACCTATACGGGGAATGTGGGTTGTATTTGATGGCCGCGCTTTACCAGTGTTCTACTCTCACTGTACTTAGAAGTTAGTAGGCATTAAAAGACTGTGTTTCACTTTGATCTAGTATATTTGTAAATTTAGATGAAACATATATTATGACTCACATTATCTGTTCAATATACTCTGTACGATCGGCCGTAGACTGCCAGGTACACACAAAAAACATAGTTTAGCGTGAAGCTGTGATTTAAGGTAAATTCTAACCTATAGCTAGTGTTACTATATAAAAACAAAAATAAAAGGACATTTGACACAAAGTGTAGTTAAAATCTAGTGTACTATTTTATTGCTGAATCGATTCTATTAATCTTTATCCTCGGCGCACCACTCGCACAACACCTCGGAGCACATGATGCTGGCAGGCTCGCCCCCCTCACAGTCGGCGTGGTAGCACCGGCCGCAGTAGTTGCAGACCAAGTACATTCTGAAATATTACGGAGGCATGTTTAAATACACATTTTTTTAAATTGTGTGCACGAACTAATCGGACCATCATCAATCACAATTTTTAGTAACCGTACGAAATTCGGCGTTCACTCCAACGTCAACATCAAGATTCTATGCCCTCGTTATTTTTTGCCTAGTAGCATCATCGAAAATCATTGTCGCTATATAATATTATTTATTATGAAAAAAAAACCCGGCGTACCTGTAGTTGCCATCCAAGAATATGGCCTGCGGTTGTGTGGCGTGTTGGTCTTCGGCAAACGTTTCCATCGCCTTCCACCTTTGGTCCGTTAAGTACTCCTCCTGCTCCTGAAAAAAATTGTGTGGTTATAGTTAAATGTGCAAAAGTCAATTTTGCACTTACTACATACCAGCGTGTCCCTCGTAATATTGGCAAATTTCAGAACAATTGTACTCGTGAAATCGCCCCACTCATCATTTTGTTTTGTTTATACATATTTCCCTTCATACGCTTACATGTTTTATTTCCCACTTAGCTTCATCGTGTAAATACAAATGTACCAACCTGGGTCGGATCCTCCGAACAGTAGACGCACGTCCACTCTGATGGGCCGTCCGGGAGCTGTTGTTGGTCGTGCGTCCTGGAAAAAATTTCAAAAATCATCACACCGTCCATCATTTCAACATAGGTGGTCGAAACTACCAAATCATCGGCATCTCAATTTTTCTCATCCAATCTCTATTTCATGTTATTGTGCCAGTCTGACAAATTTGCAATTTTTAAATTGTCCAAAAAAGAACCTGTTGTTTCAGCATGTTACATGAATTCGAGCGACCACAACTATGTCCGACCGCGAGTCCGTCGTCGGGTTTTAGACAGTGTGCATTATTTGGCATGACGATAGTCATCCTACCAGATAGTAAGTTAATAATTTTCTTTCCATGCTTCTCTTCCATCCCTGTCCATCAACAGTGTTGAACAATTTAAACCTACTTAGGGGTGAACAGGGGCGCGCACTCGGTCCATTCAGGTTCCGTCCAGATCGTTTCCTCCTCTTCAATATTTTTCTCCTCACGCGGTGTCCATGCCTGGGATTCCTCTTCCTCCTCCGACCGCACATGGTTGCTTGAATGAGCCAAAAAAAACAACCTTTAAGTGTCTGGAATTGGTTATCTACGTGTATGGGGAGAAAACGAAAAAAAATGGAAAATATCTACCAAACGTAACAGCTATTATCCACACAATTATACATTTGTTAACAAACACTCTATATATGGAAGTGTAACCCCCAAGTCATTCTCCCGCAAAGCCTGAAAAAACACTACTTCTCTATATAGGCATGTTATCTTATCAAATTATAGGCAAGTTATCTGATTCACCTACCGGGTTTTCTGCGCGGTCGCCATTGTTCACAATGTGGTGCTTGTGTTTAATATCAGCAAACTTCTGCGTACGTACGGCTTTTATGGTCGTGAGGCTGGCGCGGGACTGTGTGTGTGCACGTGGTGGGCACCTCCTTATAAAGCTGGTGCCCCCCCCCCCCCGACCCCCCCGGGGGGCAGGGTAATGAGGGGCCATCTAGGTCAGCCGAGCAGCCTGAGCGACCGGTGTCAAGTGTTACATAAGGTGTCGCTCGCGCAGCGCAGCCCTGGCAGCTGGATGTGCACGTCCTGACACCTGACTCAAGAAACCACCCGTAAATGCACACGGCCCCACACCCCCAGCCTGTGAAATAACTTCAGAAAACGTACCTCAAAGTCGCACATCCTGGCACCGTAACCTTGCGAAGTAATTTCCTACCTTTTATTTTAAATTTGAAAGTAGTCACATTATAAGGTTTAGGGCGTAATATAATTATTCCTAATAAAAAAATGTTGCTTTTGTTGGCAAAAGCGTCTAAATCACATAATCCTAACAATGCATATAAAACACCGGACATTGTCCGAAATTAAGCTGCTGCACCCTATAGGCCGGGCCTATAGGCCTTCACCCGGGGATCACACTCACACTCGTGAGTCTAGATCTGCACACTCACACTCGTGATTCTGCACACTCACTGCCAGGTGCGTTATTTTTAAGTTTTGCACTTTTTTTTATTCCCATATATCGGGGGGTGCATATCCAATATTTGTGGTGCACAATCTCATTAATGATGCATACGTTTTCAGCTTAATTTCGGACACTACGTGCACGAGTTCGATATATCTATAGGTCCTCTAGATCTACAAGAAGTCGTGGCGCCGAAGGGGACATACGATCATATTTTCTTGTTCAACCACATATCCAAAATGTCCACTTATCCGCATAACAGGCAGGAAAGATGCCCATGAAGGTTGCTCGAACTTTTCCTTGTGCCACATTGTATAAGGACTTATGTATCTGGATTCGACGGTGCTGGGTCGGTACCACTTCACAGCTGCAAACACATGTTGCCTCTTCTGCCCGGTTGCATTACATTGTATGTAATGTTTCACGTAGTGGGTGGCGATGCACGGTCGCTCCCGGGGGTCATTCTGTCCGTCTTCGTACCAATTTGCCATTAGTCTAGACAACTTTTTACCACTGCTGGAATTTGTGCTGGAATAAGTCATGGGGCCATATTTTACGACTTTAGACTTCACGTAAAATGAAGGCAGAAATGACTTCTCTAGGATCTCCTGTTCTGTGGGGTACATCTTTTTGTATGTTTTTTTGAGCAGCTCAAGATCGTCCGAGTCGATCCACGCCTTTTCTTCTCTAACTGTCTCGAAGCCGTCGGTGAGACTCCATAGGCTCTCGCACCGCGCGAATTCTCGCTCATTGGGTACATCGAGTGTTTCCAGGACCGTTCTTGCTTTCTTCTCTCCTTCTCCCAGCTGGCAGTGTTTGACAAATTTCCCCTCGTGTTTGGACGGCATTTCGGCGCGCGCCTGACTGACACGACTCATCCTGTGAAACCTCTCAAACAATTGTTTCTCTATCTGGCGATTGTTAGTCGGCACATCCCCCAAGTAACCATTATACCGCTCAAAACTGAACAGCCAAGTACTGGGAGCTGGACCATACTCCCGGAGACACTCCTTTAAATGGAGATGTAGATGCATGTTTGGGGTAATGAAATCAGAACCGAACTGGAGCTCTGTGCTCTTGCAAAAGTGCAATAGTTTCCTGTGTGCCTGTTCTATCTCGTGGTGTGTAATACAAGGCTTGCACAGAAGTCGAGTGGCTTCTACGAAACGCTGCCAGCTATGAAGCATATTCTCCGGCAAAAGGCCCTGGAGGCAGTATCCAGACGAGACTGTAACCCAATTCTTCCACTCCTTTGCCGTCCACATCCCAGCGTTCGATTTGATGTTAGTTACCACGCAGTCATCCGGTAGTCCCTCTTTAAACTGATTCAGACGAGCATCAATAGTCAACACCTGATTAGCGCCTAGTACAACGTCATCTGTTGAATTCTTCTTCTTCTTTGACAACTCTTTGTCGGTCCACCTCTTCCACATTCGCTTGGCAGTCCCTGAATCCCAATAATAAAAGCACATATGTGAAATCGGTATTGAAACCCCAATGAACTAATAGTCCAAATTAAAGGCAAATGCAAGTTCCATTTCAAACACATTATCAGTGCTAAACATTAATTAACGTTAGGTCAAGCTTCAACACTTACCCAACAGTACATTATGCATCACATCGATCGAGAGGAACCTGAAGAAATGAATGTAATATAATACAGTTACTGCTAATGGAAACATTTGTATTAATGTTTATTCAAATGTCAAATTAAAATTGTTAATATTTTGGTATAATTCTGTGTAAGATTTGCCTTTAAATTTGTTCGGCCTGGAGATTGAACTTACCTGATGGGATTGAAGTAGGGCAATTCTAGGAGGACACAGGAACGAGCTCCATACTGCTTCTCAAGTTTACTTTTCTCTCTCGGGGTGGATGCAGCTGTAATCTCACTCACTCTCTCCTTGTGTTGGTCCAGAGTACGAGGAGTCCAATTCGCCATGTTGAATCCTCCACGGTTTGAATTCTTGAATTCCTTCAGACATTTTGAACAACCCATGATAGCATTAGGTAGCAGGAAACCGCAGGTCTTCCTCCCTGCAGGCAGGTCGGCAGCAACGTTCAAAAGCGCCAACTTAACGGTCTTGCCATTTGGGCAATCGTTGGTTATAAGCCTTTTTCCCTGATGCCAGAATTCCTTGAGTTCGTTGACTAGGGGCCTCAGAAAACTGGTAAGGTCGGCAGGTTCTTTACTTAAGTTTGGAATGATACCGTATAGTATGACGTTCTCAAGTCTGTACCGCTCATTTCTGGGTAGGTTAAGTATTGTTAGGTAAATGCCCCCTACTGACATCGAAGCTTTCCGAGAGAATGGTTGAAACCAATCGATATTCATCTGAAGAGCCAAGTTGTTTTCATTATCAAGAAAGCCGTCGTTGTTCGCGTCAAATTCTTTCCATACCGAACCGTCGTAGATGTCAGCAAACACTCCTTCAGGTATCCTCCTGCCCTTCCACTCTCTACATTTCAGCTCAAAACCTGGACGTTTCATCATAACCTGCAAACTCTTCTCGAGCGACTGGTAACAGAATGTCCTGACTGGAAGGAAGGTAATTTCCCCCACAATCTTGGTCTCATAAAACAATTTCCTGTTGCAGCGTTTTAAATCATCACCGATGGTTGTACACCTAATGGGTTGCTGATTACCATTACGATCCGTGTAAAAGCCTAGACCTCGCACACGCTCAGTGGTGGACAACACAGAATGCGACAACGTATAACAGGCCGGGCAGCATACACTGATAGAGTAATTAGTCATCGTTAGGTCTGTACCCAACCATTTGTACATCATCCGCATCGTTTTGGGGAATACTGCCTCCGCTGCTTGTGAAACCCGGTCATTACCTGCTACCGTCAATAATTTACAAATGAAGCACATAACTTTAGCCATTTGCGTATCACTGGTGAAGGTGTGGATCTGCCACTGCAAAAGAAAGAACAGAACCCATGAAAATAGGCTTTGGATATTCTTATTAGGGGTACCACTAACAAGCCTTGCCAATGGGCTAGGACGACCCGTCCCGTCACCGAAAACCACTTTTAAGTGACGGATGGCCCTGTTGCGAATCTTGACTGCCTCTGGATCAAGCTTATCATTTTCTTCCGTTTCTTGGGAATCTTCCATGGTACCGTAATAGTCTTGCATATCATCACCTGACTCCTCATCGGCTTCCATGGGTACCGCCTCTTCAACAGGCTGATTGCGACCCACAGGCTGACTGTCTGCTTCTCCCGGATTCCCGACTTCAGCCTGCCGCTGATTAGCAGCTGCAGCTTCTGCCCGAATACCAGCTCCAACCTGGATACCACCTTCAGCCCGAATTCCCGCTTCAACCTGCATACCACCTTCAGCCTCAATACCCGCTTCAGCCTGGTTACCTGCCTCAGCCTCAACACCCGCTTCAACCTGCATACCACCTTCAGCCTCAATACCCGCTTCAGCCTGGTTACCTGCCTCAGCCTCAACACCCGCTTCAGCCTTGTTACCTGCCTCAGCCTGAAAACCTGCTTCAGCCTGGTTACCTGCCTCAGCCTGAAAACCTGCTTCAGCCTTGTTACCTGCCTCAGCCTGAAAACCTGCTTCAGCCTGGTTACCTGCCTCAGCCTGAAAACCTGCTTCAGCCTGGGTACCTGCCTCAGCCTGAAAACCTGCTTCAGCCTGGTTACCTGCCTCAGCCTGAAAACCTGCTTCAGCCTGGTTACCTGCCTCAGCCTGAAAACCTGCTTCAGCCTGGTTAACTGCCTCAGCCTGAAAACCTGCTTCAGCCTGGTTACCTGCCTCAGCCTGAATATCTGCAGCTTCGGCCTCAAGACCCACTTCTGCCTGATTGCCAGCGCGTTGAGGTAAACCAAATGGGATTGGTTCTGCAAGACACATGTATAATAATAAATCAAATGTACAGTCGGGTTTCAGAGTACAGACTTTCCCACCCAATGTTGTTTCTCTGACTCAAAAGCTATGATAGAAAGATGCATGGAGGGATACATATATATAACGTCCATTGTTCAAGTCATTCATTATTTGAACAATTGTTTAATTGTCAAGAAAAGATTTAGGCTGGCGATAATTTTCCAAACACTAACTGATCATTAAGAGTATAGTAGGTATTTGAAAATAATATCTATGCGCGCAAGCTAGCTAGGAAGGTTTTGAAGGATATCGATTTCAGGTGAAAGTGACTTTATCCTAGTTATACTATTTATCTGGTACTCACCATGCTCCTTAAGATGCTTCCTGTTATATGTACTTTTTGAAACTGCACGTTTACATGTGTCGCACCATCGGTTTCGGCTAGTGTCCATATTTCTTCTGGTTTCTGCCTGGTCACTGGTCAGACCCTTGAAACACCACGATCGCGAGGCCATGGCGAACTTGAGTTAGACAGCAGCACTTCAGGGCGATGAACCTTCCCCATTTGCGACCGCGACACAAGTATTTATATATGGTACAGACCGACGCCTATGGTCCCACCAGCTGAAAGCCGCGAATTGCCGCGACATGCCACAGCCCCGACCCAGGGGTAGTTGCACTCGAGTTCCTAACCTCAGACACCCGTGTGAAATTAAAGCCGAGAACAGCCTGCCACAGTATTACCAGGAGATTAATGTCGCCTCCAGCCTGGCCGTCACGGTAGCGCGTTGTCGTGATTTGTCGGGCGCGTGAAGTTTCTCCAGCTTTCGAAACGCATCGTCCGCCGTCTGGACTGGTGAGGGCATGACACCTGCCATTAAAACCTAGGGTCTATCCATTAAAGGGCGGTGAAGTTTCCTCAGCTTCCGAAACGCATCGGCTGCCGTCAGGTCGACTGGTCATAGGATTTCATCTGCCTTGAAAACTGAGCTCGAAGTTTAGCTCGAAGGTCAAACCTTAAGCTTTCTGCTACTACTTAGGGTCAGCTTATTTCGTTATATAGTGCGTTTGGTGTACGGCTACGTGAATATCATGAGTGTCAAAATCCTGAGTGCCACCCTTGGTGAGAATCTTCTTAATTACTTTTGTTGTACAAGTGATACGAGTCGATGGCCGACTTTCCAAATTATTCAAAATAGGTAAAACATATGTATTCATTCTGGGGGTCGCCCTTCCTAATTAAATAATATGGCCAGTTTTCTGAATTCTAGGGTGTGGCCATATGGCAGTTATAGTTTATTCTGTCTGTTTGAATAGCCTGGCCATGGTAATTTGGAACGAAGGTGTTTGTTTAAAGTTGAGATGACAACCTTCATGTTCTCTTCTTTCTTTTTTTTTCAATATATAGCTGCCGCGTACTTGGTTCTTGTATCATGCGTGGAATTTGTTCGAGCTGCCAGTGGCGGACACTGGCCTAGGGTCGTTCACAATAAGCCTGGAGTAACCCGTACCCGGTTGGTCAACCTCACTGCTCCATTTACCGGTCACCCTCCACCAAAACACGATGCGATGACCGGCCTCACCTTTCATGACACCCTGCAAGCCTTGTTGGACCAGGACCATACCGTAACTGACACTGGATCTGAAGCCAACCCAGGAGACGGAAACATTAAAGAATTCCCAACTGTGGTACTTCTCTCTTCGTACACTCTTCTTCTTATCCTCGCCGTAGCCATAATTATTAGCATATTCTTTGTTTGCTCCGGAATTAATCGCATCTTCGCAGATGCTCGTTTTCGTGTATACTTGCTTGTCTCGGGCAATCACAGTGTATGGCTTAAAATAGGCACGTTCCCTGGACATTTTGGAGATTATATCTTTCAAACAGACGATCCTATCACACTGACTAAAGCCGAAAATATATGCCTAGGCGCACGATACACATTGAACTGTGTCATCCAAATGACCGACTGCTATACCGGCACATCGACACGACTGCCCACACATTTAAAGGTTAATAAACTGAAGGACATCATGTTGACAAGATTGATGACTAAGGACATTATACGCTACCAGTTGGTTACCATGGGTATAGGCATAGGAGAGCCTGTTCTTTTGGGGAAATACCGGCCCGGTGAGCTTGCAATTAGTACTAATACTTCAGTCGACTTAAGCCGTGTTGACCTTGATTAAGTCTTGTGTGAAAAATGTATTTTTGTGTGTTTACTACCAATATGCTGCCGAACGTGCGTCAATCGATACAAGTGTTATGGTTATAAATTGAATTTGTAGCTAAATAAAATTTCGGTTTTGGAAAGAGCAGTATGACGCTGACAAGAGCGCTTTTACTCTGGCTCGGGCTAGGGTCGACCCCTTAGGTAATCTGCGAGACAGGCCCCTAATTTAGGGGCCTGAGGCTAAACTAGGTCTGCAACCAAAACTAGTAGTGGAATTAAATGTGGTTAACGCCACAATCTGGCGATCGGGCTCCAACCGAAATTATGGCTATAGCTAATTAAGCTATTGTCCCTTAATAAATCTCGACACCTAAATTGACTTGTTTGTTTTTTAAATTATTAATTTTGCAATGTCACAGAAGCTCCAAGTTACCTATACATAACTCCCGGAGAACTCCCACTTTAAAGGGTTACACTATATGCAAGAGGTTTTTTTATTCTCTCACAGAAAGAATATAGGTCACCGTGCCATACAAATCCTAGAAAGTATTTCGGGTTCATCAGGAGACTACGTGGTCACTTGTAAATTTTGATAGGTCCTACTGGCAGCGATGTATTTGATCATAATAAAATTTCTGAAAAATTACTTTTGCACCTTACTGCATGGAATCGAACTAAAAAGGATCCACTTGAAAAGAAGTAACAGTTCTTAATTAAAACCGGCTTCATGCAACATTATTTTTTCATGACTGCGAAATAAGTACGAAGAGATGATTCATGTCGCATCATTTTAAAAATCGTATATCGAGCTTATGTTTGTTTAAAATACACTTTTTATGATTGATTTATGTTATTATTGATAACAGGCCTAGGTGTCATTCCATTGCTCTTCTAATGGTAGAGACCTTGTACCATAACACTCATCAAAAAAGTGTTGTATTGTAATCGATTTCAAGTTCGTGGTCTATCTTCAAGAAATAGCACATTCGGGTTTTCAACAAAATGACAGGTCATTATAGTTAAATGCGTTTCGTATCGTAAATAAAAAGTATTCATGAATTTAAGATTCACTTATGAGAAGGACCTGTATAACGCGTACGGTTTTAGACTAATATAAGGCGAGTCTTACCAACATATCTATAGAAATACTTCCCTGCTTATCGAGCATGCCACAATCAAAACAAGAAGCGCAAAGTTCTTTGATAAAAGTTTATAAAACGACTATACAATTGAAGAAAGTACAAAGACCTAACATACAGCGTGACACAGACCATACAATTAAACGTAGTGTAATTATAAAGAAAACATAAAGATGATAAACATAAACATCACATAAAATAGAGCTTTAAACAGACCCTTTAGAAATAAGTTAAATTGGCTGTGCATCGGCGATACCCGACCGATACCCGGGCTTCACCGCCCAGTCTGGGGTGTTGGGAGGAGGCTGTTGGCGTTTTGGATTATCGTCGGGGACATTGTTCCGCTTCTTTTCCATTCTAACGCCCCGCTGACGGCCGCTAATTTCGTCATACTCAATTTCGTCCAGGTGGGCTTTGTAGGCCCTCAGCTCATCGCTCTCCCACACGAGCGGTTTGACGCGGCGGTGATATCGCTCTTTCGTCTTCCCGTCTTTGTCGACCGCGGCCGGATAATAAAGTCCGCGCTCCTCGTCGCTCGTGTAGTCGGGGGTGAGGAGGCGCCTCACGGAATTCTTTCGAGCTTCGTCCCACGTTTTGACGAAATTTTCCAACCCCACTATCCGTCTTCTGAGCTTCTGCAAAGTTAAAAAGACACTTTTTTATTTTAATACAGTTACGACATACTTGGTCAAGAACATCCAATAAACACAAACAAGTTTTTCAATATTTCAGTTGCCTTAATTTAAAAGCTGGTCACTGCAGTTAATTTCAAAAGCGTTGCTTTATCCTTGGTCTCTATAACATACAGGCACTTTTTATTAATTGTGTCATATCCATTCTAATTGTATGTCAAGATTATTGTCCAAGGAAGCAAGTAAGGTTACAGTGCTCTATAAAAATTCATAATGTAAAAAAATTATAATTGTTTCCCAAGTTTCAGTGTTACAACCATAAGATCATTTCACAGCCGGGCCCCCTGTTTTAAGCCAAATTGCCGATTCACAGCTACAGCCCCCGGTATAGTTCCGACCGCAGTTTGTACGTATACCCCTTTTTGAACTGAGTGGGTCCCCGGGAAGTCACACCCCCTACACCATAGACCCCCAGTCTGTCTACTCAGATATCAAAGTAGGACATATCATCGTTCTTCAAAATAGAAAACAACCCCTTTCCACTGACATTTATACCAAAAAATCGACCCCTTATTCTTCAAAACGCAGACATTTAGTGGCCAAGAAATACCCTTTTTCGTGAAATTTCATATTTCCCAGGAAAAAAAAGACCCTTATTTTCATATCATGGATATTTGGGATGAAAAAGTAACCTTTTTTCTAGAAACAAGGACATGTGAATGTTGTCAAACTAGACCCTTTCTTCGCGTTTTTTAGAACAATGATGCGTATCCTTCCACCCAAGGAGTGGACAGACTGGGCATAGACCATAGACATTACTCTTTCTCCTCGGCTTTGCACTTGAAAGGTGTAAAATTTCGGCCTGCCTGAATCGAACTACGTCAAACAATGTTGAGAACAATAGTCCGCAAAAGCCATGACGTCGGGCGGGCCCCTAACGGTCACTGCACGCTGCACCCGTGCCTAAACATGGGCAGGGCTGGGCCGGGGGTCCCCTCTATGAACTTTAGTAGGACCCAGCTGTCAGATTTGCTATTTCCACTAATAATGCTCGCAAACTTATGAAAACATGTATTTTCATAGGGGAATTATCAATGTGCATTATGATATACTTGAAAAGAAAAAGAGTTAATAAATAGCAAAGTTATAGGCAATGTTATTGTCTGTGTGTACGGGTGACCGTGGTCCAGCCGGGTGTTATCGGTGCCCCCTCCAGGGCGGGCCGGGCCGGTGACCGGGGGTGTAGGGTTACCGGGGCCGGTCGTAAAAGGTTTAGGCCCAACACAGGGCCCAACACGTGTTGCGGGAGGGGTCCGTGACGTCAGACTTTTGTGGTCTATAGAGGAAGTCTGTAACAAAAATTTATTTACCTCGTTCACGTGGTGACGGATGATAGCCTTTTCATTGTCAGCCTTAATTCGGTTCTTCCGCATTCTGTTGGCCCTGTTTTGGAGGGTCTTGAAGTAGGTGTTGGCAGAAGCTAGAAAAAGAGGAAGGACATGAAGTGTGCTTAAAACTGGAGCCATTAAGTAGACAAAGGCACTATAAAGGCAATAAATCAAGGGAATACATGTTAAAAATGCAAAGTGAGGGTCAACATATTATTCACGAATTAAAACCATCATTACACTGGTATTATATTTCTTTGTCCAGATAATAGAACTTACGTTTTTTTCAGATGACTGGGAGGATAACTTAAATTATAAAAGTAACAATTTCCAATGTAAGTGGAGCCTATTTAGACACTAAAAACGGATTTCCAGCATTTCAAGCATGTTAAAATTTGTGTTAATTGAAGGACCAATACTTTGGAATCATGGACATTAGATGCATGAAATGTACAGCTGCAGGTTAGTTAACAAAGAAACTTGCTACCTATGGGACTTACCTAACACCTCTTCTCTGGGGGTATCTGGCCCGAGGCACACGTTGTCAACAACGGCCTTGATGATCGGCGCGTTATCCGGGTGTTTGATCCCCGCCCTGAATGTTGGAATATATTTATATTGTTCAATTCATCGGCATCACGTCAAGTGCTCTATGACTCTATTAACATGAAAAAAACCCAGCAAAACTTATATTCAGCTGCAGCTTCTGGTGTTCAGGAACACATTACCCATTGCTTACTTAAAAACAATATTATTTTCTGTACTATTCATGTTGTTATGACGTAATCAACTTACCCAGGGTTCAGGTTGAATCCCCAACCAGGCTCACCTCTCTTGGCCTTGTAGGCCGAACGAACGAGTTCCTACAAACAATATAATAAGCCAATAATTAATAGTGGACTTCTAACTATATGTCAGTGTACGAAATCATTACGGATTTTCGTTGTTTTCCGTGATGTTCCCTGGCGGCGCGGCAAAGGAGAAGAACATCAGGGCTATACTAGGAATGAGATCATTTCTAAACAAACCGAGAACTATATCAAACGGTAACGTTTTCAAGGTGAGATTATTAGTTAATTATAAGCTGTAAAAACAAACTTTAGAACTTACACATATTTCATTGCGTGGTTTGGGTGGTTTGGCAGCTGCAGCTGGCTTCGCTTGGTTCACGAGCACCTCCACCTGGGCCTTTGCCGCAGCCGCTTCAGCCTCCGCCCTTCGGCACTTCTTCTCCAGCTCCTCCATCCTGGCCAGCAAATGGGCCATGGACGGTTCAGCTGTAGACGTGGAGGGGCCGGACGAGGACGAGTATTCGGGCGTGAACGACCTTTGGGACGTCGTCGACGAGAACGACCCTTGCGATGTCAAGGGCCCGGGCGTGAACGACCTTTGGGACGTCGTCGACGAGAACGACCCTTGCGATGTCAAGGGTCCGGGCGTGGACGACGTTCTGGACGTGGAGCTGGGGAACCATGGATGGGATTGCGACGTGGAGGGCGTCATCCCCCAGGGCGTGGATCCGGAGGGCGTGGAGGGCGTGGAGGGCGTGGAGGGCGTGGACGACGATGCGGATGCAGGACCGCCTTGGGAAGCACCAAGGCTAAGGTCCACGTCGTTGAGGGTGGATCCCTCTTCCGCGTACAGGGAGTCGTGAAGAGACTGATCCGCAGAGAGATCCGGAAACCCATTCTGAGACCCATACTGACGCGCATCCCCAGACATATCCAACAGCAGAGTACCTACGCCTGCTGATGAATCATGATCGGTTATTTTCTCGCCACCCGGTTTGGGGCTGCTGGTCAAGATCCTGCATGAGCTGGTAGACGGGTTTGACAGAACAGCGTCACTATAATCAGTTGACCCGTTCATGGTGGCAGCAAGTTTTCAAGTGATCTATATAGCCATATGCCACGCCGTATTTATACATGCCGGGCAGGCCCCCCTGTGGATACATGATCTGGTGAAAGCGATCTTTTATCGATGAGGCAAGACTTTGAACATAAGTTACGTGGTAGACGTGACGGGGTGTGGACGGGGTAAGAGAGACTTTTACCATAAGTTACGTGCTAGCCGTGACGGGGAGTACATGGGGTATCAGCGACACCCTCACCGCCGCCCCTTGTGAGGCCTGTTACGTGTCAAGAAGTGTTAAGACTACCCCGCGGGCCGCGTGCCGCGGTACTCCTGTGAGGGAGCTGACACAGAAGCTAGTTGACATGCGCCGCCTCAGATGGCCAACAGGTGGACGCGGTCATCACAGACGCGTGTCCCGGTGTCAAACGCGACAGAAGTCATTTCAGATGAACCCCCTGTCGATCGGCTCTCTGAAGAAAATAGCGGCCTATTAGACGTGCTTCGCACTACCCAGTGTAAAAACTTGTGAAGCCCCCGGCTAGAAGAAGTCGTATTAGTTGTACCTTACCTAGCGTTTAAGTTGTCGACCGAGGGTTAACTTTTCGCTAAAGACTAGACGAAGCCCTTACAGTACCTGGGGGGGTTGTGATGTCATGTGGGGTGGGGGGTATAAGTATGTGCCTGTACTATACACTGGTTCAGAACAGCCACTTGATGGCCATGGACATCGAGCAACTGTTAAACGCAAGTCTGCGTCTGCGTCTTGTTCGGGAGGAAAGGCCAGTGGTGAGACCTAGTCACCTCCAACCCGCGGACCAATCCGACCATCAGTGGCTGCTTCTCTTGTTAGTGATATACCTGGGGTGGAAATTTATCGGTATCTTCTGGAAATTGGCAGCAGGCTGTCGCTCGTTGGCTCAGGGTCAACGTCGGAGGGCTACAGTGCAGTGCTGTCTGAGAATCTACTGCCGATGGGAAACGCTCCTATTTCCACTGGCTCCCATTCCCGCCGAAATGGAAGCCGTAGGAAGTGCTGCCTGCCCACGAATGATCATCCAAAGACCGAGCATCCTGTCCAAGGCCCTGACCGTCGCCTGGTCGGGCCCACTCACGGTCCATCTGAATGGCAGTGACGAACCCTTGACGTTGGAACTCCCGCAAGAAGTCAAGATTCCTCGTACGGAGCGCGTGCGCCTGAACAAATTTTTCAGGCACAGACTTTGTAGAGCGAGCGTTTGCCTGATAAACAACAGGAACAACATGGCCCAAGAACTACTCCCAGCCGAAAAACTGGGCTGCATGCCTGACGTAGACTCTTGGGTGTGATGAACAGTTATATAAAAGTGTACGATATGTTTGAAGTAGATATGGGAAAATTTTAATTGTGAAATGCATATGTTCACGAAGCTTTCGAGTTACATATGTACATTAGTGTATGGTCAGTAAATACAATTATGGGAAAATAGGCGAAACGTTGACACGTGGACATCATAAAACCTTTTCCGCATGCATAACAATAAAACATTTTGATATCATGAACGTGTGTAGTCTTATGTGGCTGTGACTAATTATAAATGGGAATTCATGAGGATAATGTGAATGAATTGCAGCTGTACATGTGTGACGAAATTATGAGGGCGAGTATATATTCTAAACAACAAAAATCGAACATGAATGAGAACTGATAACTTTTGAGCTGCAATAAAAGGAAGAGTTAATAGCTAATGTATATATAACCAACTCAATTTAAAGTCAAGCGTCTGCATGCGCTTTGAATCCTACGTTGTCTGAAATACAGAATTGAGATGAAAACAAAAAGTGCTGGTACCATTATAAAAGTAAGTCCAATGTTCAACAGGTAAACAGTACCGTGCACACTGGGGGGGAGGAATGGTACGTGGGGAAGATGCAAGTCACCACGAAGTTTCTTGTATTCGACCTCATTCAGTCGAATCTCTTTCATGTATGTACGGAGGGAAAGGAAATTGTCTTTTGCTCGCTTAAAAATATCCTCTTGGCGGACTCGCATTTGCGGGCTAAGAGGTAAAATTGGGAATGGTTTATCGTACGAAAAATCCGGGTTCACAAGTCGGCTAAGTGACAGGTTGAGGTGTTGAAGACTAGCAAGGTTGACGGGAAAAACTGTTCTTAAGGGGCCTGCTGTAGAAGGCAAACAGTTAACACTTGAGACTGGAATTTCCCATTCTTTGGCGGACACAGAACAACCACATTCAAAGGCACGAACGCACGATTCACATCCAGGATGGGTTGTTGTTCGGTTGGGGCAGCGCACAACGACCTCGTCTATGTGAGAGAACAAATAGGTCCCTGTTGCAATGACTTGGATGTTCGACCTTCTGAAATTAGACTGAATGAGTATTTTGAAATCACAATAAAGTTTGACAGACTCATGATCACGTAGATAGATAGAAATGAGGCACGACGAGGGAGAAACCCTGCGAAGTGGTAGGTCATAATGACAAAACGGAGAATGGCAATTATCCAGATCTGGGTTGGAGGATACTGTGTATTGGGTTGCGGACACCAATAAATAAGCCGGTGTGTTGGAGAGGCGAGTATAATGCCCATGGAAGGCTAGAGGGAAGGTGTTCACTTTTAGAACCTTGAATATTTTGTCGAAGGAAATAACGGGAATCTTCAAAATAGTTTTCAGAACATTTCGCTGTAAAACCGGGGGGACTAAAACAGTTACACTTCTATACATGTCGCGAGTGTTTGGAATATAAATATTTGAACGATTTGACTTGGAAAGGAAAAGGTACCGAATCTTCCTCATATCAGTCTCCGATATCAAAGAGTTACTCAGCCTGTTCTCCGTTAGGTCGCGAATAGCCTGTAGCAAGACATCAAGGGAATAGTCCAGTTTAAAATCCAGTAGACGCAATTCTTGCAAATCTTGCATCAACCTGACCATCAATTCCCGGTTACTAATGTAAGCCTGGAGTCCTCTGGACAAATTGTATATGGAATGAGTGTTCTCTATGATGGCCTGGAGTTGGATTTCCAAAGTGGAGTCAACTACCTTTAGGACTGCATTTATTTTGCCATCGAGGAAGCCAATTTCATCGGCATTTACCTGGTCAGCACGAGTCTGTTGCTTCAAGTCATCGAGTGTGGCCGTTCCAAATAAAGTCTCGGAGAACTTGCCGATTTCTGGAATCAGAGCCCGCTGCTTCCTGGATTTGGCTGATGGAGGTGTTGGCTGGGCCGTCGATTCCAAAATTGATTGCACTTCCCGGAGTCCGTTGGTGACCTTCGCTGCTATAGTCTTCCCAATAGATGTTATGTTATTCAACATAAGTTGGATTTTTCGACACTGTTCCATTGAACCGGCTGCCAGGGTAGCGCCGTGTCTACAATTTAGTGCGGCTGCCTGTTTGGGAGAAGGAGGAAGTGGTAAAATGATATCGACTTGGGTAGTGAAGTACTCATTACCTATGTGGATGGACGGTTTACTCTCGAATACTACACCATAGTTGGTACGAAAACGGTTTACCGTACTGGTGCATAGGCATGGCTTAGCTGAGACAGTGCCCAGGATAAAGAGTCCACGAAGGAGGAGTATGAATACTGTTGGAGCCATGTCTGATGCAGGCTAGAGACCGCTCTAGTCTTTTATTACTTTTTCCCAGTCACAGGAAGGAGTAGACAGACAGTCGCCACATGCACCTGGGATCTAAAGGTTTTGACCTCCGTGCAGAAACCTTAAGCTTACGTTAATGCCAAAAGAAAAGCCGTGCGAAGAGTATAAGCTTACGCGTATGCTTGCTTGTAAGCTTTCGTTGGTTAGGGTGTCGGCTTGTTCTAATTGAATTGGAAGGCAGACTTCAAAATGAATTGTTGGCATGGGGTTCCTTAACTTGTGGATGAGAAGTGAGAAAGCCTGTAAATGCCATTACTGCCTGATATTTATAGGTTTTATTTGCAGGTGGTTTATATGGAGTTCAGGCCGATTTAAGTCTGGACTGGCTGAAATTAGTCTCAAACCTTAAGGTCGGCTTTATATCTAACCAGCTTAGACCCAGTTTAAGGTGAATTATTTAGGGTAGTTATATAGGCCGGGAGGTACCTTTTATCCATACAGAAAATGTTTAATTAATTTTTAATGAATCTCATCTCTCACGGATGACTTCAAAAGAAGTTAATTTCAAACACTTTTAATACTCCATCTATGGATGGTAAGGGTAAATGGTTTTCCGGGTGGGAGGGGCAATGGATGGTAGGGTGAAATAGGCCTGTCAAAGATTTAGCTACATGTGCTTTGCAGGCGAACGTAGGTTGGGTATGGAAGTGCCCGACCCAGCAGGTTCCCTGCATGGGGCAACTCTGGCCCGTGTTAACTCGATAACTAACCCCTGATTAATGGCGGGGAGTCCGTCAGATGACACCCAGCATGATACCTGTGTCGCTCTTGAGTGGGTTTGGTGTGAGTTATGTGATTACCAAGACTGTGCCCCTGCCCTTGTCAGATGTCAGAGGGGGGTACAGATTAGATGGGGTGCTTCCGGGTACTTATGGGTGTTAATGGATTAAGGCCGGCCATGATGGACGCTTCCAAACTTTGCCGCCGTTAGGAATGGACCTGGTTTATTAGGAAATGTTATGCACAAGGGAAGAGGGGAGCGAGGGATAGCTGCAGAATCGCGAAAATGCTTTCTGTCATGTTACTTAAAAAGTACATGGAACTTGTTAACTAATGGTCGTATTTAACTGAGACAATTAATTTAAATGAAGTGTGATGCCCAGTGTCTCCTGTTTATTCAGATGCTAAGATCGGGAAAGAAGGTTATTTAGAATGTTTGCAAGAAGTATATATATTAATATTATAATATTAGGAATTTAAGCCGGATCAGTCTCATTACCATTAGGACTATCATGTTTAAAATTAGTAGTTGAGGAGAGGGCGGGTTCGAGCAGGTTTTTTTGTTTTTTTTTAATAATTTTCCTTTTTTTTTAAGGGTCTTTTTGATTTAACAACTTTTCGATTACAAATGGAGAGTTATCCTTTAAAAAGCGTAACGTCCCGATCCTGTTTAAAATAAGTTAACAATCAACCTCCTCTCTTGACATGACGATTAGGGTTCAGAGTAGTACTATCCTTATCATTAATTTGATAATACAAGTCTGATGGATGAACGAAAAACGTAAGGCATGAAGGGGATTCGAACCCGGGGCCGGGAGAGATAGCTGGTAGCCAAAAATCCACCGGGTTCAATAATACGATGACGTCGGAAACCAGCGAAAAGCCGTCTAGAGGTCCTTCCGGTCGCAGGACCAAATACGTCGAAACTACGTTGGGGAAAACGATGACGGGCAATGTAAATTGAAGTTGATAGAGACACATCAGTGACAATTGAGGGCGATCAAAATTAATAACTTGTGGTATTGCTTGTTTTCCAAATCGGAAAACCCACTGAAACACAAGGACCGAAACTACAAAGTGTCTCTTTTTGGTAAACACCTTTCTCGTTGCCCCGATTACACCTACGGTATATATATGTCGCAAACTCTATACGTAATTGGGTCTGGTTGTGCAAACTAATGAAATGAAATGAACTGAATAATGGCACAGATGAATTCGCCAGACCTGGGTGGTAGGAGCTAATCGAACCTCATGCACTCGATTACCACCTGCCACTCCAAATTTTTTTTTGGGAAGTTATATTTGTAATAATGGTATTGAAATGAAAAGATGGCCCACGGGCCGGTCCGGAGGGATGCAGGGGCGGACCCAGGCATTTCTAGGGGGGAGGGGGGGAGGGGCTAATGCATTAATCTACGTGGGAGGGGCCCCTTTTTAAACAACATTATTTAACAGGGGAGGGGGGGGGAGGGGGGGCATGGCCCGTCAGGCTAATATAGCGCATTTATCATTTCTTATGTCGAGAGTTAAATAAGGGTAAAAACTTGAAATCACACAAAATAATAGTTTTATGTGTAGTCAAGGTTATTTAATATTATCATTTTCAGTGAAAACCATTTGCGCTTTCAGCCCTTTCACCCTGTATTTCCAAGAAGTTTAAGAATCTGGTTTAGGCAGCCTGGTTTAACTCCCAAATAATGTGTTTCAAGAAAATCTGTTTTAAAAATGCTATATTTCTACCTGTTTTAGTTAAACTAGTACTGTATCTAAGGGACAGGGGTGGATGGTCCCAGGAATTTGTGGAGGGGGGGGGGGGGGTTGAACTAACCCTATTTTTTTTTTAGAAATAGGCCTATTGGACGTCACTTTCATGGGATGGAAAACCATTATTGATATGCTATATTTGATAAGTTTTCTCAAAAATATTACTTTCATTTCATGATAAGGGTTGTACCCAACATCATGGGAGACAATTGTTTCATTATTGATTATTCATAGAGGTTATAAAGTTAAATCACGCTTTATCGCTGTTTTTACGCATTTGATTAATTATTATGAATTATTTTGATTTTATATAACTTTTGTTTCTATATGTAAGGGTTTAAAAAACTAAATGCGCTAATGATATAGGCCTACCAATGTGAGCGATACAACCCTGTTTTACCCTAGTTGTGTGCACACTATAGGCTACTCCTTCTGCGCTTCAGCCTCATCTATTCTTATTAGGTCAGGAAACTGAGTATTATTTTTGTTGAGCTTGGAAACCAATATCAACCGGCGTTTATAGATATATGCACAAATGTGGGAAGTGGGGGGGACTGGGTACGCCACTGCTGGCAATTATATTGGTGCCTGAATGGAGGGTAGGTACGTTAAGACGCCGAGAAGGTTGGGCGTGTGAAGAGAACTATGAGCGGACGGGACTATTGTGACACAATATAATTAACACCCCCTGACTTACACTTATATACACGCCAGAAGGGGAAGGGAAACTTTGAGGTGAGCGCAAAAGTATTACCTAACACGCCCACTGCTATGGGTAGTATAATGATACTATGATTTTTCAGGGATAATCGTGGAGTAAGACTTACACTCCTTGACACGTTTTAGAGGAAGTGGTTTCAGACAAGCCCGAGCCTGTCGAATGTATGAGTTCAAATTCTTCCCGTGAATCTTCTTTTGGCCCTGGTGGAATGCCTGTACCCCGAGTTTCACCATGGCCCACTCGTACAGATCACCAACATCGCTTATGGATGTGCAGAATACAATGGTCTTCTTCGATTCTTTGCCATCGGTCCTCAGCTGGTCCAACAACCAAGTAAGGTGCTGGGTCGCACCATGAGGAATCCGATGGCTCTCTAGGCGGATGTCTGGTCTGAAACAATTTAATTTTTGAATGTATGCATACATTCATCATAGTTAACCATCATAGTTAAGCAATTCAAGTAGTTTTTTAGACATCAAAACTCTTCCAGCTACATTATAAAGAGGTAGGAGTTGCCCTAACCTGCTTGCGAGAAGAGGTTGGGAACCAGCTTCAATGCCATAAGCCTCCCTTCCAACTTATAAGCCTCCCTTCCAACTATGGCTATGTCGTAAGTCCCATATTTAAACTAAAATGCTAAGTATGTAGAGTCCCATCTAAATTGTTGAACATGAGATTTCTAAACATGTGAAACTGTTGCTGACTTCATGACTTACCGATTTGGGGACACAGCAACTACTGCTGCATCTTGCATGCGAAACAGAGCCATTACGTCCCGCTGTATTGTTGTTGTGGCTGTTGCTGTTAGGAAAGTAAATGGGACATCCAGATACGTCAAAAGCTCCGGCAGTCTCCTGTACGTCGTCCTAAATGTGAGACCCCTGAGTAGGAAAAAAAAGAGGCTGATTAACATATTAAGCAGGATAGCTGATTTGGTAAAGTGAGCCTAGAAGGCAATGGGGTCTAACCCTGGTTAGACTGGACTTATACAATGGTAGGGTTACTGCTCGCCTGGCACTTGACATGAAGTGATAACCACAAAACATGACTGGTCTGCCGGTGTCAGTATAATGTAACTGGGTGGCGTATCATGTGGGCCTATGACATGATATGTCAGTGTTGCAGCATTTTAAACAGGGCACTGTGTCTCACTGCTACAAATAGGCACCTCATCACAGATCTGGTCACCACCCAAAATTAGATAACAATTAGATTTTACTTCTGGGTGGATAAATACCTGCTTTCCCCCCATAGACTTACCAATTGGTAAAACAGTGGCATTCATCCACTGCTACTTGACAGATTTTTTCGATGTACAGGGAACGAATGATGGCCCTCCAGCCGGACTGGGCAGCACACTCCGGTGTGATGAAAATGACCTGCGCATCCCCACTGTGTAGCCCTATAGTTACAGACATTGAAAGTTGCTTTTGTACATTCCAAATAGGACAGGTGAGCCTGATGGAATATTGAGGTGATATAATGAATTTCACAAAATATGTACATGTAACATGAAGTGCTGCAAGCAAATCACTCTTACCTACTAGAGTGAAAAGTACATAAAAACATACTAATCCATTAACCTCATTTTGTCCAGTAAGCCTGGTTTGAAGTACTGTGTACATGTAAATACTGCTAGAAATACTAAGTAATTAAGAGCAACTTGTTGAAGCTAAGATTAGCAGTGTATTGATTGTAAATTTGTACATATTAACATGGAACCCAGTAAGTCTGATTTTTCTGAGTCAGCTTGCTTGCTATTAGTGTATATATATATATATATGTATTAAACATATAAGAAAGACATAATGAAAACTTTTTGATGCACATTGAAACCAAAAATCAGAATAACTGTGGAGCTGTGTATCAGCATGTACATCTAAATGTATCTGTAAATGTTTTAGGTGGTGAATTTTGATAAATTGTAAGTAATGATTACCCTTCTTGCTTTCCTCATCAAGTGTGCTGAATATTCCATAGGCCTTAATGCCCATCTCTTTCAGCCGGTGTACTTGTTCGTTGATTATTGTGAGCAGTGGCGTTATAACTACGCTGGTGTGTTTCCGGGAATTGTCCATCTGAAATATGTTTTTTATTGTATATGGATATTGGGAATATTATTGAAGTTAAGTGAGTTATCTCTTGTTTTTTTATGCTTATATAGCATAGTTAAATGTCGCTTAAAAGTAACTGATTTTTCTCTGTGAGATCATTAATCATAATACATATAATGTGTCTGTGACATTTAAGTTAAAATCACTGCAGTGATAAGCACAGGGCCCAATATTAAGCATTGCCCGCCTGCCTGGGGCAAGTAAAATTTGAGGTGGGACTGGTAAACATGGACACTCACTTACCTAATAGGCAGGTAAATTGGTGCCATATAATGATGATATTAAAAAGTTGGGCAGGTAAATCTAATGACCAGGCAGGTAAATTTTCAACCACACCTGCCTAACAGGCTGACCAACCAAAATGTTTAACAATATACCAGTGCTATTTACAACTGCTGAAGAACTGAAATTGATTTAATCTGGCAGGCCCTGAGAATAACCACATATTAGTCTATTGTATTTGAATGTCTGTGATATCTTGTATTTGAGTGTCTGTGATATCTTGTATTTGAATGTCTGTGATATCTTTTGTGTCCTATTCTAAATGAGTTGTCTTAAAGCTCTTAACAATAAAGGTCTCTTTACATGTACTAATTATTATTTCGGAGTGATACATAGATATTAACTTTATCATTAACAGAGTTTTAGCAGAGGGTAGGTATTTTTCCGAAATGATGAACGCAAGAAGGCAGGGGAATAATCCATTATTGAAAATATGTATAATGTACTGTTTATATATATCTAGTATTGGGGGGAGGGGGGTGTCAATGAATGAAACAAAATGAGAACATAATTCATTGGAGATCCCCAGCGTACGTGTTTTTTATACTTAAAAACAATCCAGATGTTACTCACCTCGTCCATGATGAGAGGAGGAAGTATGTAACACATACTTTTCCCGAACCCAGTTGGTAAGCTAACAAATGCATCTTTGCCCTTGATGACTAGGGAGATCACTTCCTCCTGTTCTTCTTTGAGTACCAAATGTTGAAGGGCAGGGAAGCGCGCTTTTACAAGCGGCATATATTCCCCTACCATTGCGGATAAATCTCCCATCTTCAAAAACAATTTGTGGATAGGTTAGGTAGGGTTACCTGAACATAAGGCCAAGGCAAAAAGAATAGTTGCATCCCAGTAACACCAGTCCCCAAAAGATAGGGTAGGTAGAGTGTGATTATCTTTTCTTTTTTTCTGTTCTTTTTAAAATGTCCTTCAGTGAAAAAATGTCCCAACTGTTTTGCTATCTTTAAAAACTTGAATGTTTTTGACCAAAAAGTCTTTAAAAACTTTAGGATCAGTGTATGAAATTAGATTATAGGTTTGGTTACCAGAACACAAATATTTTGTTCCTTGGCCTGACTTTTGTTCAGCCCTCCTAAACCCCATTTCAACCTGCTGCGACATCCAAACCACACACCTAAAGGGAGCTGGGGAGGCTGCCGCATTGCCCTCTCCCCCCTACCTCCCCTGCCCTACCCTCACCTCCCCAAATACGTCTATGTATAAAACGCTGGTGTATGGCGTAATTCAGGAATTGCATGCAAGGGCCTAAATATCACGCAGCTTATAATTGTAAATCAATAAAGTATAATAAAACTCTAAGCAAAATGTGCACCGATGTGACCATCCGAGGATAGGATGAGCCAAATGTGGTAGCTATCAGAGTTTGATCCTATGTTCAGTGAGTTTGACTTTTACCAAAATTTATAGTGTTATTGCAAAATAGTGTCAAAGAGGAATTATTTGGTGTAAAAATGTATTCATGATAGACAGAATTTCTGATCATGAGACGCTGATCAAATTTCCCCTGATCAGCTAAATTAGTTACAAAGATATGGGCCCAGGTAGTTAAAATAATTCAAGATATATTCGAATTTAGAAATACATTTTAGGGAATGACAAGAGGAATACCTTTTTGATTGAAAAATATCCTCTAAAATCAATATTTATTTTTATTTTGAAGCATTTATTAAATAATTGGCCTAAATATCTGATTTTTTGAGAAATTCTACTATCACTAAAAATGCCATGGCAACCGATATGAAAAATGAAAATACGGTTTTGTAAATAATAGAATGATGTACTACATTTTGATGTATGTGTATGTCCACACTAAGGGTTATAATTGGGTAGTCCTAACTTTTAGGAACCATAACTTTTAAGCTGATGATATTTTAGGGTTAGTTTTTAAAGTTATATTAGCAGAATGACTTTAGGAGATAGTATACATAACATCAAGGTTGTAACTTTTTAATTTTAAATGAATTAAGAGGTATTTTGGGAAAATAATGCTGTTTTGGGGGGTCATTTTTGTGACATGGTAAAGAAGCTTGGAAAGACATTATGTATGAAAAGACATATACGCCGTATGCGGGTCTAAAAATAGAGCATCGCGCGGCGAAATTTCGCGGAAATCGCGGACGGAGGTTGGGGGTGCTTTTAACACTGGCTTCTATGGGAGAAAACATGTTATTTCGCTCTAACTTTTTAAATATCCATCCAATCTTTATGCGGTAAATGAGAAAAAGTTGAGAATTTATCCCAGGCACCCCATACAAGCCTTCAAATTTTCCTTATAGGTCAATTTTCCGCACTATTGCGAAAATTCAGATTTTCCCCATAGGCGCCAATGCTAAGTAGCCAACATACAGAGCCCAAAATTTTACAGCGCGATGCCGAAAATCGCGAGGATACCGCTAACCCGTTTACTCCGTATACAGTACTAATTTAAGGCAAAATTGGCTAAAAACTGTCAAAAAAACACGAGGCTTTATCAATTTTTAAAGTTAGTATAATTTTCCCTGGAAAATATTTTCATACTAAGTTGTTTTCTTCACATTTTCATTGTGAAATAACTATATTAAATGTAATTTAAAATGTCAACATCACGTCCATGTTACTTTTAACCATAAAAAAAGACATTGAAATAAATTTCTTATTTAATATCTTTTTTTAGAAAGAACATGCAAAAATTGCTAGAGTTCGTATTACATTACTATAAGGAATTCACAAGGATAGGAACATTTCTAAATTTCAGTTGCCATGTCACGTTTTGTGGACAAGCACATATGACTTTGTCAAATATAGGCTCCGAAGTATGCGTTATCGGCGCCGAGGTATGCACTTTCCGACGGCTGGCTCCCGAAGTAGCGTTATCTGTTCACCAGCCAATGTCGTAGCAGTGTTCTGACAATTTGTTAGCTAGGGCCCAACCCTAAGCCCTGTACAACGTAGTAAACTAAATTTGAAATTTACATAAACTAAAAGGAAACATACAATGCTACAAATCCAGTGAATCACGTTTGACACCCCTTTTCTATTCCTAAACAAGGAGACTATGAGCCAGACGAGAAGCAGGCCAAAATGCGAGGCGGGAAGCCCTTGAATACTCGACACACTCTCCCTTTTCACTATTTGTAGTCATCTGAGTGTCCTACACACTAAGTATCTGCTTGAAGAGTGACGCACTTAGCTGGTTTCCGTTGCGTTACTGCTATAACGCTGGTAACCAGCGCAACAGGAAGTGGCAGATGAAAAAGTGACTATTCAGATGCATAACATGGTGTACAAAACGGCCTGGAATTAAAGTTTTTTGATACCATCCAAACAAATCCTTCGACAGACAACAAATATAAACCCCTTACTATGTATGGAAACCATCGGATTTGAGGTATTTTTAGATTAAGGCAGTTTAATCCTGCGAGGCGCTTGCGCCTCGCACAAAATCTCGCATTTTTAGCGGCCTTGGTGTCCTACCCTATAGCGGCAGCGGCAGCGGCAGGGTAGACTCGTCCTACTAGCTTTCGCCGATGCATCCGACGTGTTTACCACTTAAATGTACCTGGATCTTGTTGCCCTCACCCAGGAATGAAAAGGACTCACTGATGAGAATTTAGCGGTAAGATTAGACAGCTTTTGATGGTTAGATTCTGAGCAGAGGGCGACAGAAGGCAGGGACTCGGTCGGTCAGTCCGACGTCGTCACTTGCGCCACTCGACGTCGGTGATTTTCTTCTAGAGAATGGTCCCATTGATCGGAACTTCATCGGCTTCACCGATGCATCCAATCACAAAATAAACTTAACACTAGAGGTATGATTTTATAAATTCTATCAGATAGAAATGCTGTGGAGGGCAGTGACTCGGTCGGTTTGTGTCCGACGTCGCCACGAACGCCTCTCGACGTCGGCGATGTTTGATCCTACGGAATTGCAAAATTTAGACCAAAAATTGCCCTGAATGTCCTCTAATTCACGTCGGTCAGTTTGTCTATCATCCCACTTCTGACACCACTAAAACGGGAGTGTGGTTTGTGACGATAGTCGACCGAGTGCGAATAGAAAACACTGACAAAAGAGCTAAAGTTGACAAGATGTATTGACCAAAAGACATGACAAATGACAGTTCAAAATGATCAACGACAGAATCCCAACAAAGTGAAGCTACTTGCAATAATAATAGTAGATGGTGAATGGTGAGTTGGTGGTGGATTTGGTAATAGAACAACTCTGTACTAGTTTTGTACACAGTCATTCAATAGTTCCAAATCTGGCTCCTCCAGGGAGAGCTCCTGGAGGAGTTTGGGTCCCCCTCCAGATTATGAAGGAGGAATCTGATTGGCCGAGGCAGGGGTCTGTACCTTCCCAGAATTCCAGGAAAGGGCAGTTAGCCAATCAGAGGGAGAGGTCTAGACCCCAAGCCAGGATGGCTGTCAATCACCAAAAGGGGTGTGGCTTAGCACCAACTCCCATTACTGATGCCCTTTGATATGATTGTATGATATTGAAAAGTTGCAGATGGTGAATTAGTTTTGCACTTTTCTATCTATTAAAGCGAGGGTATCGTTCGTGAGATGGACGTAATTTGCTACGTTGTAACCCCCTGCCTGACCCGCCAATTTCGTGACGTGACCAATAACGTCGCCGGATTACGTTCCAAAAGAGGAAAACACGTCGCCGGCCGTCGCGTCGTTAGGTTAATGTCGGCGTACCTAAGCTTAACAACCACAGGACGAGACTGTCCCTTAAAGAGGCTATCCTCATAAAGCTGTTTACATATCAACCTTATTCAGTTAAGTTTCTTGATCTGACTTTAAGCTAAAGCAGCAGTTTATTGATGTCAACGTTTTCAATTAACAAACATCCATACTCACTTTCAAAAATATGAATTGGTTGTTGAACGATGGTTTGACAAGGTGAATATAATGAGTGGCAGTCCAGGTCAGGTAAAATATTGGCGTCTGTCTGGATAAACATCACAGAGAGGAGGATGAGAGGTAAATTCATTGTAATGATAACTTTACACATCTACAAAGTGTGCCTCTTACAGAAACCGTGCAAATTGTGGATCCCCAATGGTGACGTCTACCTATACGTATGAGTCAGTATATAGGTCTATGCCATCTGTCATGCAAAGCATGATTCCACATTTTTATCATGGGTCTAGACCTCTAAAATTATACGGTAATTTTCTTTAGGGTGAATTCAGGATAACAGAAAACCAGGTCATAGATGTGGATGTAGGTCAGTTCTGAATATGAAAATAAACTGTTTTAGTGGAACATGTTACATATGAATTTTCTCCTGACATCACAAGTTGCATATTAATAAGTTTAACTTTTGACTTGTATATTTTTGCAGTCCACGGCCGCAGTAGGAGATTATGTTGTATGAGGCACATTCTAGTTACAAACTTAATTACCCTAGAAGGATATAGATTTAAAAAAATTGCAGAGGGTCAGCGCACAGGAGTAGTGGCTTAGAGGCCCATACAGCGGAACGAGTGTGGTTAGGTTTAAGCCACCCTCACTACTCCCTAGCCAAATTGCTGTGTAACAGAAGTGTTCGGCAACCATACTTTTTTTAGTCAGTCCATTACTAACTAAGATGGCATGTAACACTTATGTTTTTGATAGTGAGGTTGAAACCCCACCAAATCAGAATATCATTACAATGTTATTTTTTGGTGAGGTTAAGACAAAACCAAAATAGAATGTTATGAGAACATTCTGTTATAAGAACATTCAGGTTAGGTAAAAAAAAAACATAAACAGAATGCCATAAGAACGTTGCAGTGCAGTACACTGCAGCAACGTTAATGGGAGCCATCAAAATAACATAACAAGAGCCAATACAGAACCAAACAGAATATTGCCGCAACGTTATAATAACATCACATGCTTGGCTGAGTCTCGACCCGCCAACAACAGCAGGGAATCAGACAGGGAGGAAGGCTTGGCCTTGGCCTACTACTCTGACCACAGGACCATGTCAGTCAGGTCTAGGAGTCTACAGTCTACATTTTTAAAAAAATTCCTTTTAACTTTTATGCGGTAACATCAAGCCATGGCATGCCCTGATGCACAAGATGAATTACATACACAGGTGTCTGCACATAATTGCGTGGGTTTGTGTCCATGTATACAAGGGTGCTTATATTCATGGACATTTTACATTTTTAAAATCAATATAACTATGATTTGCAATGTGCACTTAACTCCCAACCCTCCATGTTTTAATTTGTGTCGTGCTTTAATCTATATTATGTGTGAAAAGTATGTTCTTTTATTTCCACGAAAACAGTTTGGTTGATGAGAGGAACATGGCAACCAAAGTCTGGCATCCTGCCCTGTATACACTCACCCCTGATAGTTGATAGATGACTGGAGGACCCCATTAAAAAGTGGACAGCCCCCTTCCCCTCATCATAACTGAGAGGTGTAACTACTTTTGTGCACAAAATTCCAAGGAACTCATTGATAATACCATTCCTTTAGGCTAGTAAAACATAACCACAATCTCAAACAAATTATCTTAATATCTGATAGTAAATTACTTTTATATCTAAAAGTAATTCAGATTGAATCGGAATGCTCACGATTCACTCTCACACCTGAAGATCTCCAACGTAGCTTGAGAAGTCTGATCTTTTGACCTTATGCCTCTCTGATAAAGGCTGCCAGCTGTCCCCGATCTTAACAGAGCATGCAGAGTTTTTATGCCTGTCCGATATGTCAGAGGAAAATGCATGGATCTGGTATCCCAGAGATAAACGGCTCTTATGCCCCATACCCACTAGGCGACTTAACCGTCGCTGAATGTCGCCAGCTGATTCCCTGTTGGTATGGTGAGGGTTCTTGGCGATGGTAAAAATTGCAGGGAAAATTGCCAGAAAATTATCAAACGTGCCTGATACTCCAGTCCCTCTGCGACAACGACACCCAGTCTTCCAGTCGGCCGTCAGCTGGCGACGGAAAAAACTCCTAGTGGGTATGGGGCTTAAGAGAAATACTCTCTCACTTGTCCCAGATCTTATAGGTTGGCATACTGTGTGCTGCATGTGATATGTTAATAGTATATGTTTAGACATAAATATCTCATGTGCCAGGATGTCTAAAGACCTATTTCAAATGAATTTGGAACAGAACTATTTTTCTAAGCCACTGCGTACCAGCAGTAGGTTATCAATGTAGTACTCCGGTAAATTTCTTGGCCACTGGTGCCCAGCGTGTATACCAATAACCTATGGCTGGTACCCAGTGGCCCAGAAGAGTTGTTCACCTCCTAATTGTGAAGATTTACTCTTAAGAGAATAATATAATCAATAGTAAATTAAAGTATGTTTGGAGACCCTTGAACTCATGACATCTTATTAGTTTGATTTATCAGGACTGCTGCCGTTAGGAATAATTTTGTGGCACTCCCAGTTTTGTTTGATACCTAATTGAAAAATTATGCAATCGCTGTTTATCAAATATCATGAAGTAACCTTTGATGAGGCTATCTAAGGATATAACGCATAAAACTGTGGATGTGGGAATATGAGTAGATGTATTGAAAAACACGAAGCTCATGGTTTTCATTCTTTGTGATGTAGAGAAAAATCACCAACGGTTTCCTATATTTTGCCATAAGATAAAAACTAGGACCTTAAGGCCAAAAAACAAAAGAATATTCAGGTAACCCAACCTACCCAATATTTTAGCTATACCCTATGTTTTAAGAGAAACATTTCAAATCCAAATAAAATTAGTACATGTCATCAGTGGCCTATTTCATAACAAAGCCCCATTGCTACGAGAGTTGATAGATCGTACTTTGAATGTCAGTTTGTTTTTTTAACCACATTATGTATTTTTGGATGATAAAATTGCATAAAGAGAATATTGTGTTGTATGTATGTCAGTGTGTAACGTTATGTCATGTATTTGTAAATTGTTTCTATTATTTGGTTGATTTTATGTAAATGTGTGGTATTCATTATCATTGTATTTTGTAACAGCTATCGGAAGAGCTCTGTATAAGAGAGATAGAATAAAGTATTTAGATAAATAAGCAGTAGATACTCTAGATACTCAAGTATGGGGGCTCATTCCTGTACAAAGAACACACGCTTGGCAAGAGGTTATTTTATTATATCCATTTGGACATCCTGAAGATACAAGTAAATAGTCAATTCCAACCATACAATTTATGCCATCCATCTCATAATCCAACAACATCAGGGACATTCCAACCAGCTATAGCTATGGTTAAGCTTCCCCCTTCGAGGTCCATAGATACCCAACGGCTAGTGGGAGCGTCACCTCCTGTTAAACCTTCATCAGAGACCATTGGTAGGATCTCTGTTCCATCCTGTACTCCACTTCTAGCGCTTCCTGTGTGATTCCAACTTGTATGTTAGACTATTGCTCCTGTGTGTTCATCGTGAAGTCTATGATGGTCTGCTCGCTCGTCCTAAGTCCCATACCTTTATATAGTGCCAGCAGCAGGCTAGGCATTATACTCAGGTACCCTAACATCTCATCAGATTCTCAGTAGCCGCATATATTCCTCATTTATACCTACACTAAAAGCTAATCTTATTATTATCCCTATACTAACATCATCGTAAGTAGTAGGAATTGTTGGCTTCACAATGTCCTCCTAAGCTACTCTCTTTATCTTTGTATAACATAAGCATAATGTTCCCTGTCCTTATTGCACCTATGTCCTATGTATACCTGTTCGTACCTGTGTAGGAGCAACTAACTCCGTTGTCACTATCTCTGCATGGAAGCTCCAACGTCTATAAACAACTTCTATGCTATATCTAGCCACGAAACAGGAGCGTCGCTCGGTGCCTTGTCACGTCATTAGCTTACCAAATCACAATGTTCTCCTGCCAAACTTAGAGAGGTTACAATATCTGATATTAGTATACCAAAGAATATCATAATATTTTTGGCACTGTGTTTCAATGCAACATTACAAATTCTAAAGACACTGTGCAAATGTGTGACACGTGTGTGTATCTCTAGATCTCAATGATCAGTAAATGTATAAGTGTATTCACAATGTTTTATTGATAATTTTCAAGAATAACACAAAACATTCTTGCGTTTGACCAAAAGCTGACATTTTATTGATATCCAAGACCTCCTAGATCTGCTTTTCACCCAGTGAACAACCCTACTTTTGTTAATAACACCATAAACAACCTATACGCCAGGTGCTTTGGGCCCGTTCTCCAATCCCGATAGTATTATATATTGTAAATGGCTGAGATAAATATGAATTTGTGCTAGTGATAGAGGTGTATTATTATATCTAATTGTACAATTACTGTTATAAGTGCTAGGTTTCTTATCAAAGTAGTTTTCTCTAATGGTAAAGCGGTTACAATTGATGACTATTGCAGTGATGTTGCAAGAATCAGTTGAGCCATCTGTATTTATATTGTTTTTGCCATTTTGTTACATTTCCTCATCTTCTTGTACCCGTGCAGTAGGCTTTGGTCAATCATTCAGCTCTTTTCTCTTCTTCAGTAGTTGCTGCGACACACTCTAAAATAAAACAAAATAAGCAAATTATATCTTTGCTCAACTGTTACCTGTCTGATTCCAAATAGAAGTAATCTGGAAATTATAATGGGCATGTTTAGTGACTATATTCTTTTCTTTAAATTGATAAATTTTCGTATGAACAGTAGACCAACCAAACCAGGGTGTTATAGAAACATAATAATTTAGTGAAGTTTATACCTAAGTAATACAGTATATCTTTACAACATTTTCTGTTAGACAAAGAATATCACCAGAATGTTACAATAGAAGGCCCGTGGCCTATAGCCATGGGTTTACTGGGGCTTCACTGGGAATTCACTTCTCAAAGTTGGTTCTTTGTTTCATTTTCCTACTCATGCCAAAGAATTAGATTTTTTAATAACTATTTTCACCAATGGGCCTAAGGTTGACCTCTACCACCCCTAAATTCACATTATAGTGCTTCAAAAGGGAAATTGAATTTGAAAATCACAAAAGTATAAGCCATATAACTTATTGCTTAAGCCCAATAATCCAGAAAAAGACCTCCTTATTAATGCCTGGTTAGGGGTGACATCAAAATTCAAGGGCTGTGAACCTGAGATACTGTGGCAGGCTGCAGCATAATGTTAGTTATCAGCCCATGTGCCACTGAGTGGCTGAGACGCATTAGAAGATACTCACCTTTCTGGCACAGTATGCGTCGATTTCTGGCATTAAATCTTTGCAGACAACCAGCGGGTCTAATACGGGCGAGTCTCCAACCGAGCGGAGGATCATCATCACACCAAATGTCATCAGTATCCGTAATTCCACTCTCTGTATCATTGGCCCACAGCCACATAGTAGTCTGTGGATTTCTGAAGAGTCCTACATAGACTGACCTTCCAGTGCTGCAAATGGAAAGATCAACTATAACTTTTGAAATTGTCATCAAGGGTTTAGAAAATGGTCTTATTGTGAAAAAAGTGATAGAATGTTCTGTTTTCTTAATTATGACAGACATTTCTCTAGGTGTTATCATGATTTGCATTAAGAGATAGAAACAATGATTGATAATTCAAACATAATATTTTCTTCATTTTAACGAACATGCTCAGCAAGCTTCAAGGAAATGAATATATATATTTAATTAAGTACAAAACTTGGTTTTCACAATTCCGATCCATTCAGTTTTTTTTTTACTTCATGACCTACAGGATAATCTATATCTATATAAATTCAAAGTGATATCTCATGAAATGTTACAAACATTGAGATAGATGGTAGCAAGATAAATATTCTACTTTTTTGTGAGCCAAGCAAAACAGTCCCTAATCACGGCAGCCTTATATGTGAATTCTGACCAATTGTTTTTAGATTGGCATATCAATGTAAGAGTCATTTCCATCATTTGGAAATTCGCTTTTAATGTTGTTAATCAATAATATGACAATTTTCCTTACACAGCTGGCCAATTCTCGTAGAAATCAAGCACATCCTGAGTCACTGGATAAGCCAAAACTGCTCCCTCATCTTGACATTTGTCTATGATTGATTCCCTAAGTGCATTGAAAGGTCCCAGAATTTTGTAGCCTACTTTGAGACCTACAGCATAGTCAAAGTCACCACAGGAAGCTGAAGATGAAAAAAGATGGTTCTGGTTTAATTTAGATTCATTGCATATTTGATATTTTAAATGTCTCAAAAGAATATGTTTGGCACCATCTTTGGTGCCTTAGGTAGCATACATCAAGGAGAAAAAACTAATATAACCTTTGGAACTTAAATGGATGTTGCAGCATATTTCTTATCAGAATTTTTTTTTTTTTTAAATCACGTCTCACATGTTGATTTCCCTGCCAATTTTTTTAAAAATTGGCAAGTAGAATTAAGTTTGAATATAAAAATATTATTTGCCAATAGAGAAGTTTTCAAATTATCTTTTGAATGGTATATTGGTTCCATATTATATTTTTGGGGAAAATCAAACAAAGCGAGTATGTGGAATAAAGGCCTGAAACCTCTAATAATTGCCCAACCACAGTTGCCACTGTACATTTTCAATGGGAGAGACTGGCTAGGAAATCCCACAGTGATAACCTTTCTACAGATTGGCACTTTCACATGATTTAAGATATATTACCAAGCTATCATTTCCAGAAACCCGATCTGTAATCAAAGTATAGACTTCTATATTCGACATTGTGACATAAACATTTCTCAAATTCAATGGGGAGACACAGGCCAGGGAGGTAACAGTGGTTTTGAGAATATAGCACCAGGAAAAACCAGAGTTTCTTAAATTTGACTTGTGGCATTTGAAATAATAAGCAAAAGTAAACCACATCAAAAACATTTTCTATTTCTTTTCTGGCAATACCAGGACTCTCCCTATAAGATCCTTAGGCTTCCAGTGCAGGCTCAACTCTACTGACAGATCCAACAAGCAGTCTGAAATGCTAGTTGTACTCTCTAGGTGCAGTTACACAAATTGAAAAAAAAAGCGGGCTGGGGGCTGGGTCATCATGTAAGTTAATATTAAGTGGTTATAGTGTTGCAATGTTTATATCCTGTCTATGTAGCCTAATTCAGCTACCAAAATTGGAACAAGACATCCTGGGACCCCCTTACCCGACTGAAACTGTCGCAGGTGGTGAAACTGGTTGTGGTGGCTACACCGTAAAGCAATTAATGCTGAAATACTCACGAAGACATGAAAATGTAGCACTCCACTGTCCATTAGCCTGACACATAGTTACATATGAAGTTTCCATCGTTTGAAGGAAGAATGTATTTTCACAGGTCACTGTGATTTCTGTTTCAAAGTCACTTGGAGGAAGTGTATCTATATCTGTATTTTCTAGCATCACAGCATCACACTTTATCGCTATAATTGAAAAAGAATTTACCATCTTAACTAGGCTGTTATGACTTATTTAAACCAACAAAAGGTAAAGTTCACAATAATGATGTGCATTCTTTTATATTTGTCAGCTTCCATTTCAGGCATTAATATTGTATTGTAAAATTGTACTTCATTGTACATCCAAAAATACTCAAAAGAAAAGATCCATGGAAATTTTGAATACTGATTGCTGTTTGTAATTATTAAGGTGAATAATGAAATATTAAAAAAGAATAAGTGTCCATTACAATTACTGCTTTGATGTTGAACAGTTTATTACTTGAAGGGTTACTCTTTAATTCATGTTTGTTCTTCATATTAGAAATTTTATTAGTAATATTCTTATTCTTTACCTGAACAGTTGTCCAGCCCTATCCACTCTCTGTTGATTCCGCACTCTAAAGTTCTGGTTGTTTCTCCATCTGGCAAAGCGTAGCCCTCAGCACAAGTAACGTTTACTTTTTGAAGGCCATCCTCACATCTACTGTTTGTCACTACAGCATTGTCAGGGCTGGGCTCAGGGCACTCGTAGTACTTCAGAAATCCTGAATGTTTATAAGGAAAGTTAGAAAAGAAATATTAATTCATTCTTTTTTAATCCATGTGAAATATTATATTTATATAAGGTTTTAGTAAAAAACAATGTAGTTTTGAAAGAAAAAAGGTATATTTAGAATAATATGAAAGAGGGAAGCCTTGTTAGTAGAGTTGACCTATTAGCATCAGAGCTCCAGTTCTCATGGTGAATCTTATTGCATGGTACATGTATGGATCTAAATGGTGTTGAAAGACTGTTTCTAATGATATATGTACATTCGATTCAAATGTTTCCACACTTTATGAAGAGTACTGCCTACCCAAATAAACTATTACAGTCAACTCAATCCCATCCTTGTTTCTTAATAGCAACAGATGAACTACCATTAGTAGAATACAAGCTTCAAAGATATACTGGAAGACAATGCTATTAAAAATTTTACACCAAAATGTTAGGTTTGGCTTCAATGCCATATCTATGGGAGGGTATTCCCTCTTATATGTTTAGGTAGTTTTCTCAGGGATAGGTGCCACAATCATGTGGGACTAAATGTAAACTGTAAAAGTTCCTGGTGAGAATTCCCCTTAAGATAAGGCTTTGATATGTCATTTTTCATTTTCTAGTGCAAGTATCAAAGATCGTCATGCCTTCTTGAGTTAAGCAGTTGCCGCCCTTGCTAATTGAAGCACTACCTACACTGTTCTCTTAAGTGTCATCCTTACTTCTTGAAAGCAATAGGTAATCTTCAACATTACATCCCTTCTAAATAAGTACATGTATAAAACATTTATCCAAAATAGGAATTGGAAAGAATATGGTGAGAAAAAGAAAACTAAGAAATAAATAAAGAGAATTTCCTCAGGATATATTTGAGGAAGTCATTTAGCTCATTAAGCTCAGGAAAGCCTCTTTTATGGAGAATAAACAAATTAACATTCTCATATAATCCAGTAGACAGTATGATCAAGCTTATATACAACACAGGTGAAAATGTAGAATGTCATTATTGAAAACCTCTTTTTCAGGAATATGAAAAATGAATCCAAACTTACGCTCAAATATATGAACTGGTTGTTGAACGATAGTTTCACAGGATGAATACAATGAGTAGCAGTTCAGTGGTTGGAGAAAAATGTTGGCATCTGTCTGAATAAACATTGCAGAGAGGAGAATGAGAGGTAAATTCATCGTAACAATAACTCTACAGACCTACAACAATGTGTCTGTAACAAACAACTGTGCATCCAGATTGTAGATCGCTAATACAGACTGATACACATACATGTACATTAAGGGATGCGTCATGCAAAGCAGTTTATGGGTCTAGACTCCTGTAAGCAATATGGATAATAATGGTGTTTTTTTTAATTGTTACGCCAACATAGGGTTTGGTGGAAATGATGTTGTATGATATGAGAAATAGACTTACACTTCTGTGTGTATTTCTCTTATGAGTATACACATGTATATATATATATATATATATATATATATATATATATATATATAAATCCTTTAAATAAATCTGAATATTTGACAGAAATATCTCTTGCCACATTTCCGGTTACATATCCCATATATCACCTAAATGTAATGTATCTTAAAACTCGGAGTAACCTAACTGGTCATTGTTCAACTTATATGTTATAGATAGAAAGATGCATAGATAGAGATAAACAATAAAGTCATTTTGAAATGTATGGCATCTGGGAGAGATCTATAGAGAATTACATAATTAAGGAGCATATAGAGTGAAAGAGTTTGATTCTTGAAAATGGAAATATACATTGTTTATTAAAAGAGATGTTAAAATCTCCATACTGGGATTTTTCTATTGACATATGGCACACTTATGTGCACTTTATTTTTAAGAACCTGATAGTCAGACATTTTAGCAGTTTATACTCCCAATAGGATAATATCTTCCTACTTACATACTAACAGGAGGACAGATACAGGAAAAAAATTAGTAGGGGTCAACGCGTAGGTTAGGTACTGAAACTGCATGGTCTTCTGCTCACACATTTTGTATAACAGTAGAAATTATCTAGATATTTTAATTGATGCTGTTGGGACTTTGCCAAACTGTTTGCAATTAAGAGTTGTTCACATGCAAGAGTCTGTGTCAAAGTTGGGATATGTCATTTTATATTTCAGCTTTTACAACTTTACACTATAATTCACTCCAAAAAATCCAAACCTTGTAAATTATGACCATCCCCCAAACTTACTATTTTATTTACATAATCATTTCTGGTGAAATGTATGGCCATCGACAGCGCATCAAATCTCCACCATTACACTTATGAACCCCTCTCTGTATTTCCCCCACCACCACCACCAGTCATCCCTCTCACCTTTCTACATCAAAGATATCTTAGGGGAAATCAAAACATTTGAATTTATGGTATAAACTTACACACTGACTTAAAAAGAAACTGTTCTTTTATGTACTATAATCTATTACACTTTTTCTGAATTGCTGAATAGGCATACAGTGACAGCCTAGAATGTGGAAATATTTATTTTGCCTGTATTTTTCCACTGTGGTAATACAGGAAAGTAGTGCTACCTTATTATTTTGACCAATAAGAGACGTCCGTTTTGACAGGTGAACTGTGACACCAGGAATGACCTAATTAAGACAAAAACGGCAAATATCGCCCAATTCGTATGATTTTAATACCAAAATTGGCAAAATTAAGACCTATTTGACACAAAAACAGCCAATTTTGGCAGAGTTATTATACTAATGATCATCCAAGCAACTGTTACAGTTAAGATTGGAAATTCAATAGTTGTATCATCATACCATTACCATCAAACTTATAATCACGAGTATGAGGTAATGTTTTACCACCTCTCTTAAGTCTTAAGCGCATGATCTTCATACTGACTTTCCCTAAGAATATAGAATCTAATCAGAACTGTACACAAGAGGGAGACCAGATTGTAAAATTTGATCTTGTTACAGCATAATTGAAATCATCAAAAAAAGAACAAAAACGTGTTACTCTTCTACTAGTCTGATCTGTGTCCCCATATCAACATGCTCGTATAGTTTTGTCTATGTAGTAGTAGGTACCACAGCTGATTTTTTCAAAATGAGTTTAGACTTTATTTGAAAGAAGATAAAATTCAAGTAGATCAAGAGACATACAAAAATAACTAAATGAAGAAAATTGAAGTTTTATTTTTTGTGTGTGAATTTTTTTCTGAATAAAAATAAATACACTCCCAAAAAGTAGGTTTTCTGCTTTGCGCACTTTCACCATACACAATAAAAACATGGCAACTATACAGCAAGATAGCCCTTGGGATAAGCTTTCATTTGATACCAAACATGTAAATATTCATTAGGTTTAAGTACCTTTAATTTTCAAAAAAGGGGTAAAAAAGTGGACATTTTGCCCAAAATAAGCATTTTTTGCCTTCCAAACATCCTTTTGCGCATTTTCACCATGATAATAACAGATATGGTAGCCCTTTAACCAAAAAGTTCATACTTTTAGCTTCAATTTGGCACCAAACTTTGTCTATGGTTATCAAAAAGAAAGACTTCAATATTGGCATGGAAAAAGAGCTAATCCGCTTTTTTCATTAAATTGCTGATTTTTCCTACCAACTTAAAAAAAATGCATTAAATCAAAATTTAAGTCTTTGGGAATGATTTTTCTAAAATGCAGGGAAACAGAGCTTTAATTTGATACCAACTATGTGTATGTATGTGGCATAAAAGTATCTTAAAATCTAAAAATAGAAGATGGGAAAAGGTTCAGAAGAAAACTGGCCTCTATTGTGGTACCTACTAGTAGTAGTTGTTAATAGATTTTCCATCTTACCGATAGCTCATTTTATGTAATTTGCCTACAGCAAGCCTCATTCTAGGAATTATGCTATCAAGTCATAATACTGTAGTAAATACAAATTCAGTAGGCCTAATCATTGTCTTTCTTCTTGTTTAACCCAAAGGAAAACTAGATTTAGATATTTTTTTATCTGGTTTATTCGACTGATAAGTTGAATTGATATCTTATATTATTATCACAAACTAAAGTGTTGTTTTTTTCTATTATAAATTTTACACCTTACACTCTTGCACTACAAAATGTATGAATTAATACCTCTTCTAGCACTTATATGATTGATAAGCTGAGCACAAACACCAATATATACATTTTATATGGATATAACAATTACATTCTTCCAATGAATGTGCACCAGCACACAGACAACTTTATTTATTTTTGTCATCACATATTTTTCACATGGGGCCTTCCATATAGTACATCTGCACATTTTAAAAATTCTCAGAACCCTTCCCCCAATGAGCATTTGATTTGTACTAGAACATATATGCACATTTAAAAAATTAAGAACCCCTCCCTTGATGCTTACATACTTAATGGAAGGCCCCTTTCTATACGAGATGTTCACTTGAAATCAGAAGAGCATATAAATATGCCAAAACGGCTTCCAAGGTGTGCAAATATGAGATACAGTGCATCAAAACTGAAAAATTAACCTCTGAAAATCAGCTTTCAAGATTATAGAAGACTTCTTTCATTTAAATTTTGTTTTCTTTAAACCGTAAATCTTTCTGCAATCATTATGTTTATGGATGTCATTCCGCCACATATGAATGGAGTAAAGTAAGCTTTCAAGATTTAAGAAAACTCCTTTCATTTAAATTTTCTGTCTCTAAACCTTAAATCTGTCTAAAATTATTATGTCTATGGATGTCATTCCGCTACATATAAATAGAGTAAAGTAACTCAGACATACAATTTTCCTAAACGTTCTCTTATCATTCCCTTTCTTATTACTTCTGTGTGTAAGCCTGCTGCACTACTCAAATTATTCTAATTGCAATAATTAATCTTTTTTTCTGAAGACTGAAGGCCATATTCCACTTTGCGGGAGGGGGGGGGGGGACATTTGCGGTGACCACCATCTGCCACCGCAAGCAATTTGCATTTCAGAAATGAACATGTTGGTTTCTGCCACCGCAAGCACTCAATAGGAATCTCTATAGAATCACTGTATATTATAAATATCAAATCATAAAAAGTCATAAAAATCATAATAAAAGTATAAAAAAGTCAAAAAACTATTTTTAAATCATATAAAAGAATATCAAATCATTTGTGGTGGTGCTTACGGTGGCTCAATGCAAGCAACAAGACAAGCAACAATGCAATCAAATGGCTATATTCCACCTTGCAGTGCCTACTTTGACTAGCGGTGGGGTCAAACACTGCATGTTAATTGTCCACCGCGAGCAAAACGCCACAAGGTGGAATATGGCCATGAGTTTACCATAATGGTATGAACTGCTTGAGAACCAGTTAGAGGTTTCCCTCAATTTTCTCTGTATCTGGTGTATGACATGTGTAGATCCCTCCCCACTGAAAGTATATACAATTATATACAGGCCTGAACTGTATGAGTTCACATGCACTTCTTCCCATGCGTTAGTCAGGTAACCTGATATTATTACTGACCGCCCATACTGACCTTGATTTGGCTAGGAAAATACCAATTAGAGCCTTCAACTTGGCATGAAATTGAGAAGGACCTATTCCTTGGGATTGAAAATCAAATGCTTGAAGGTACTCACCACTGCCCAGGGTACCACCTGGGAAGTGTATACAGAACTAAATTTTGTTTTCTTTTATCTAATTATCTTAATGCTATCTTAGGTATCTAGACACTCGAAGAAATATGGTGCATACATTATTTTCCTGTATTGTAATGATAATACCTCAAATAATATAAGCAGAAAGTGCTTAAATGATCACCTTTTGAAGTTTAGTCACCATAACCTTTTCACAAATGGTAAGAGTTCTCTTAATATTTCTGTAATTGTCTAGACCCATTATATCACTTCTCGCTATGGTTATGGACATGTCATAATAGAAGTAGTAATAACAAACCACTGAGTTGGGCGTAATTGAATGTTTAATGACCATGAAACATATAAACTGGCTTCAAAAGAAAAAAGTTTGTGTGTAAGTCTGAGTAGGTGGCAGGGCGGACTGACAATGGCGCCACCTATAGGATGATTGATACCCAAATATATCCTGAGGTCCATATTTCCCTATAAAAAAGAACTTCTGAAAATAATCATGTTTATCAATTCTAAAAAAATCATTTGATATGATTCAATCTCTTTTTGCCCTTATATTCTCAATCTTAGAATACTTTGTAATTTCATACAGAGTCAGTCACACACTAGAGCACTTCTCAACTAATGAGAATCACTGTTTCAGTACTCTTTGGCATAGTAACCAAAACTGACCAATGAAAAGACAGAAAGCCCTTGCGTGACACACAGGGAGGAAAATTTGGATGTCAGAGTCCCATGGGGCCTTCAGCTAAATACATATTCACACTTTCCAAAGATTCTGACCCATCCACCCATAAGTAAGCTTTAGATTTCTTTGGGAATGTACTCACATTTAAAAAAATATCAGATTCCCCTCTGCCCCCTGGACATACATACTGGAATGTCCCTTCTCCATTTGTCCAATTCATTGTGGTCTTGACCAGGAAAGTCGAAGCTTTGTCCACCCGCAATTACACAGGTTACATACTGATTTAAGAAGGAAAAGCTCTGGTAGTTTCTTTGTTAATTTAAATACACTCATTTTTCCCATAGAAACCAAAAGTAAAGGGTGATTTTCTTACTCAAAATGTAACTTTTTTTACAAATGCACTTTTCAGATATTTACATTACTATTGGAAAATGCAGCATAATTTAAAGATCTACCAATGGGACTTTTGTCTGCCGGCTTGTATGGACATTTACAGCAGCTTTAAAAGTGTATATAGAATATCCTAGTGGAATATTTATAGCAACCGATGTTCCTAAATGTAGAAATGCCATTTTTGCTGTTGGCTATGGCTGGATTTGAGAAACTACCTATAGTTGGCCATGGCTGGATTTGGGCATAAACAAAAAATAAGTAACTGAAATTTGTTTTTACAAATCAATCAACCTTTAGGTTCAGGACCCATGGGTGGATATAACCTAGCTTGGTTCGGTCGCAACATCTGGTGACAACAAACTGAACTATCACTACCTTGGCAGGCATAGGCCTAACATAGGGGGACTAGCGATAGGGAAACCTATGGGTCTATGCACAGTGCATTTCATACCCAATATTACTGGACTGTATTGGATACAATAAAACTGAAACCTCTGCAAAGCAAGTGTTTGCCTTTGCATTTGAATGACCCGAGTGGAGACTTACCTTTACCCTTGGCTAGTAATAATTGAAGAAGACTGAATAGTAACGACTTACAATATGAACTAAATAGCCTTTATTGGGTTCCCCATCATAAACATTAATAATATAAAACACTCTTGTTCAGTTGTTATTGTGTGCAGTTACAAAGCAGAATAGCAACAGGGTCAAGGGCAAGGTACAATGTTGCCACATCATTGCTACAAAGAAAATGTTTTGCTGGGAAAGGAATTCAAACAAACAGACATTTCAAATATGCTGTATCTTCTTGCCTTCATGCAAACTTTTGTGGGTTTGAATTGCAAAAAGGTATGTTATGTTTTCTTCTATTCTACTCAACAAAGTCTATGTGTTGAGATCCGATAGAAGATAACATACTTATAATGAGGGATGCAATGAGAAAAAGACATCCCAGAACTTCAAGAAAGTTCATCCTGCCACTGAGTTTTTCACGGAATATTGTATACTGAAGAATTAAACTCAGAATTGGTTGAACGCTTTCTATAACAGATGCTTGTAGAGGAGGAATTATTTGATAGCTGGTATTTTCTGATAGCTGAGTGACAGCAGTACAAGTTGCAAGTAGGCTTATCAGAAAAATACTCTCTGAATCATTAACAAATATGGGTTGTTCTGTGTAGAACATTATAATCACTGAAATGGGAAAACACACTATGGCTGTTACAAGGCAAATTAAAGAAGGGTCAACAGATTTAAGATACCGTCCAACTAAAATCATATGGAGACTGCTTACTAGTGCGGCAAAGAACATGACTATGTGTCCAATTAGGATTACAAAGTTGATATTGATCTGGCTGCTTTCATTTAATGACACACTTGTTAAGTTGGTTGTTGCTGAATCTCTACTTTCAACCTTTGTTTTTGTTGTATTTCGTGGGGTTATATCTTGTAAAAACTCAGGTATGAATCCCTTAGAATAACTCTGCCAAGGCTGGGCCTGTAAGGTCAGTCCAGTTATACTTCCAAATACTGCAACTATCATAAACATGTTTATATTATCTCTGAAATAAAATTTGGTTATTATTATAAGGATTATCATTCTTGTTGCAAAGAAAAATCCAGTTGCATGGGAGAGTGGTAGAAATGAAACTCCGGCGAAGAATAACACATCTGACAGAAAGTCAAATATAGATGCTAAGAAGACTATTAAGTAGTATTTCCTTGAAATGTGAACATCTGCTTTACGCAGGATCATAACTAGACTGGAGATGACTATTATTGTGATGAATCTGATGACAGCTAGTTGGAAGTCAGGTACTGCCCTCTGCAGACCCTGGGCTGCTGCTCCTGCAGCCTCCCATGATACAAGGCTCAGTGAGATTGAAGCATATCCAATAAGAAGATTTTGTGAGCATTTCATCCTGAAATAAAAGCAAATCGTAATCATTATTCTAGTGTAAAAAATATTTGGAATTATTAGCAGGGGGGCTTGAAAGTCTTCAATGGTTGTGCATAAATTCCATTTCCTCATCTTTATAATAAACTAACTTTTATCATAAGGTTATGGGAAATAACTTCATAAGCACATGATACTTTGTGGTACCATATTGCTATTTAGTCTGAAAACAGAGATGTAAGGAAGTTTTATTTCATCATTAATGAAAAAACACACAAATATGCTTGGAAATATACTAGACAATTATGTTATTGAGACAATGGAAACTGCATCCAAGTTGAAAGGTTATGTATGTTTTCTTTGAGATTTACCAACCTAAATTGACACCTTTATGTATATGTTACCTCTTACACATACAGTCCCGCAGTTGAACCCTACTGATTATAAGTATTACTTACATGAATAAAAGAGGAGAAGCTCAGCACCGGACATTGGTGTCATTGCACAAAATATTGCATTCTAATACATTTCTGGATTTAATCCTTTGTATTGCACATCTCATGCACTTTCATTATGGCCCAACCAAAGAATCATGAAACATTTCGATGTGGGATTAAATTATATTTGTTTGAATTTTTTATAATAAAAATCAATTGATTCAAGGAATATGTAATAAAGAATACTATTAATATATATAAAATATTAAAGTGGCCAAAAAAGGAGGGAGAGAGATAATATGCCAAGAGTTATTGTGAAATGTGAAGTGATGGAGTGTGGTTGAATGGATAACTGAAGAGGCTTTGGATGGAAATGAAGATGAAAAAAGGTAATGGTATTGAAAGAGAATGGTAGTTATAATATAATATGTAGTGTCTTTGATGTGCTAGAGTTTGCGCATTGAGTGCACAAGTGCGGCAGTAATCCGATCAGTTGAGGTGGCGATATATGTCTCGTATGGTTTGATCGCCAGCATCCACCCTTTAGACAGCTGCATCTACAGCCACTCAAACTTAAATCAAAAAAGGTAACTGGACCTTTATTTTACTCATAACAGTTAATGTTAAACTTCATCAGCAAAATCAGGCCTGAAAAAATGTGACAACCTCTAAACAGAACATGATTGTCAAAATAAGGACAATTACACACAATGTAAAAATCATCTGTTGATGAGCAAACTCCTCTGTGAAAAACAAATTATGATTACTAATTTCATTATCAGAAACATTAGGATTGCATAAAGTATTGAGCCAGCCTCCTCAAAAATGTTGGCTTTATTTTAGATCAATTTCAAGCAGACCTGCAAGCCAGTGCTTATGGTGAGCTGATAAATGTCTAATTGTTTGTTGTTTATGTCATATTTTTGGGAAGATCAAGAGTACCTGATGAATGCAAGGGATGTGGCAATGGACATGTATTAAAGAGATGACTGTGGCCTTGCGCCAGATGGTGTCTTCATTGATACTGTGATGAATGTCTATTTATCAATTGTTAAGACCGAAATATGAAAAGTAAGATAATGCGACGGAGTAAAGTATGTTTTGTAACGGGCCCGAAAAGCCCGAAAAGCCCGAAAGGCCCGAAAGGCCCAAAATTGTAAAAGCCCAAAACCCGAAAGTCCCGAGAAATATGTAAACCGGAAGTGATAAAGTAAACCGGAAGTGACGTCATTTGTAACCACGTGATCAGAAACAGCCAATCAGGGCTGACCACTAGACTATAAAATGGGTGGTGAGGCTCGAGAATAAATGAGTTCCTTTACAGTACTCCTTGTGTCAACATGTGTCTTCTTCCTATGGTAACCGATAAGATGATCCAATACAGGCTGATTGACTAGAAGTTTAAGTAAAATAGTAAAAGTTAGAAGAAATTAGGCTAAACTTAGGACGGGGTTCCGAAGGCCCGAAGGACCGAAACTGGGCACGAAGGCCCAAAAATGGCCCGGATGGAGTCCCGAGAACGAAGGACCGGACTGGCACGAGGGCCCGAAACAGGGAACGGAAACCCAGGATCCGGGGGAAAGAACGCGCGACCGGCTCGGCCCCACGCTACCAAACAATAGGCGACCGTCGGCCCGACATCCCCGCGGACCAAGAACGAGGGTAGATCGTCCGCAGTAGGCCCCGAAGGGAGTACCGGCACCAGAGAAACGGCCTGCACCTATACCTACCATTTTTCCTCCCCCGCAGTCCTCCGCCCGTCAACGGAAGTGCCTGTACCCTGCCCAGTGGCTGAGGCCCCTCGGTCCAGCCCGGCTGATACACCCCTCCCCCGTCGACGAATACCGATTTCCCGATCGACCCGCTCAAACCCCCCTTGTGCGCGAGGCACGACTCTAAATATCACATCTCGGTTTCTTGCCCGGATTCCCCGTTCGGCTGAGACCCGAAGCAATCCCCACGTCACTCTGTTGTAGAAATCGGAAACCCCGAACTACCGAGGAACATCACAATACTCTGTGATGTCACTTCTGGTGTCACATTTCTTGGTCCCAATTCTTGTGATCTTGTGCATGTGCACTTATTCCAAAAACAGAATCTTAATGACTTCATAGAATTACTGAAGTCATCACAGATTTGCATTCATTGGAGGCCAGTGGCTAACCTTTATGAGAATATTATGTGCTAATACTTCTTTAGTTGATCCAATACGTGAACTTCAACATTATATTGCCTCCAAATAGGTACGGGTCTAAGATCAGGGTATAAAGCGTCAGTTCCTTTTCACTGTAACACTGTAACACTGTTTGCCTTTTTTTACCTCTTTTGCCTATTTTTTCCTCTTAAATGTTATATATAAATAATGCATAATTCTGTTCAAGAATAACCTTTAAACCATTCCAAATACTTCTTAACCCTGTATTTGCCTCCAGTTCTCTAAGAGGTAAACAGTGTTACAATGAAAAGGCAAACAGGCTGTGTAAATATAAATCATTTCATGCAAATCTCCCTGTGATCTCATTTACATATCTTATCACTTCAGTGGCAAAAGACAACTAATGTTATGCAATTCCAAATGTTTCCCCTCATAAACCCAACCAAAGAGATGAAAATCCTCCTCCTGTTATGAAAGGTTATATAATCCCCCATGCCTGCACCAGTGGGAGGCAAAGGGAGATTTGCATGAAATGATTTGTTTTTATACAGCCTGTTTTGGTTTTTACTGTTACACTGTTTTGCTCTTTTGGAAGAGGAGAGAAATAAGGAGTTAAAAAGTATTTGGAATGGTTTAAATGTTAATTATGAAAAGGATTATGTATTATATATAACACTTAAGAGGAGAAATGAGGGACGGTACTGACAAAAAAGGGCAAACAGTGTTACAGTGTTACAGTGAAAAGGAACTGACGCTTAATACCCTGATCATCTAATATAGATGTTATAGGAAATATAAAATTTATACTGCCCTCTCATGCAGTGGGCAGTGTACCCAAAATAGTTTTTGAAATAAAATATAGTGAGAAAAAAGACACTGAGAAATGAATAAAGAGAATCTTTGGGGATATATTTGAGTAGTGTTATTCTTAAAGCATAAAGGCCAGGGAAAGCCTCTTTTATGGCGAAAAAAGGATTTGATATTCTCAGATAACCCAGCAAGCAGTATGATCAAATTCCACCGATATGAAAAAGGAGTTACTAATGAAATCTTTTTGTCAGGAATGTGGAAGTTGAATCCATACTCACGCTGAAATATATGGACTAGTCGTACAGGGTGAAAAAATGAGCAACAGTTCATAGGTTGGAGAAAAATGTTGGCCTCTGTCTCAATACATTGTAAAGAGGAGTATGAGAGGTAAATACATTGTAATGATTACTGTACAGACCTAAAACAGTGTGTCTCTAACAGTGTGCAACCAGATTGTAGATTGCCAAAAGTCACTGATGCACAGACATTTAAGGACTCATTATGCAAACTTTTAAATGACTCTAGACTCCTATAAGCAATAAGGTGAATGAAGTTTTTTCCTAATTTCTCATAACAATATTGGGTTTTTTTTAAATGATTTTGTATTATAATATTATGAGAAATATAGTTACAGTTCTCTGTGTTTTCTCTTATATGTGCACATACAAACATTTCTTTTTTATTACATATTTTTTTTTACTTAATGACAGAAATGTCTCTTGCCACGTTTCTGTGAACTACTAAGATACCTCATAGATCACCTTAATGTAATCTGTCTGGAAACTAAAAGTAACTTTACTTGTCATCATCCAACTTATATGTTATAGATAGAAAGCTGCATAAGTAGATAAAAACAGTAAAGTCATATGAAAATGTGAGGCATCTTGGAGATATATAGGATTTTATGAATGAGGGACATGTATGGAGTGATAGAGTTTGATTCTTGAAAATGGAAATCTACATTGTTTATAAAAAGAGATGTTAAAATCTCCAATTTTTTTTTCTTTTCTTGACATATGTTACACTTACATGCAGTTTATGTTTGAGAACTTAATAGCCAGACTGTACATTTTAGTGGTTTACACTCCCAATCAACATGTAGGTTAAGTACCAAAACTTCATGGTTGTGTACTCACAAGATTTATATGACGGTAAATTATCCAGAGATTTAACTGATGTTGGTAAGAGTTGGTAACATGTAGGAGGCTTATCTTGTGTCAAAGTTAGAACATGTTATTTTACAATTTAGATTTATATATCTTCCCACCATTATGCACCAAGAAAAATACCCTTACCTTGTAAAGCATCTTTAAACTTCAAATCTTTCTACAATAATTATGTTATGGATCTCATTCTGCTAAATACAAATAGAGTGAAATGACTCGGATATGTCATTTTTCTAAACATTCTCTTATTATTCCCTTTCTTATTACTTCTGCGTTTAAGCCAGTCCCACTATTCAAATGATTCTAATTGCAACAATTAATTTTTTTCTGAAGACTGAGTTTACCATAACAATAAACCTCGAGAACTGGTTAGATATATCCATCAATTTTCTCTGTATCTGGTGTAGATTCCTCCGCACTGAAATGCAATAGACTCTTTTCCAAACCTCAGGCACCAGTCATGGGCCAGTAGAGATAGGACAAACAAACCCGCATGGTGGGGGTTGTGACACCTGATTGGTGGGGGCTCATTACATAGTGCTGATATGGCCTCTAGGGACTCTTTTATTGGACCGAATTAAATGAAAAATTTTAATAATGCAAAATGTTTTAGAAATACAAGGCATATGTTCCCAGTCACGGGTTGCATATCAATGAAGAAATTAAAGGCTGTATTCCAAATACCAACAGTGCGCTACCTATTTTCAGCTGCTACAATTTCAGCGGCATTGCCGATAATAAGTACCAACGTGTTGGTAATTATTTCCTACTGATTTTGGCCGGACTGTCGATATCGCAGCCGATGTGCCAATTTCGGCAGCCGAAATTGCACCAAAAGTCCAGACTACCGGTATGGAACGTTACCATGGAGAGGGTCAATTTCGGGGGTACTCACTTTCGGTATGTGGAATACAGGCTTAAGATCTGCATTATGGGATGATTATTTCAGCATTCTTTAAACTTGCATAATTAAAAAGTTACAGGGGATTGAATATAGCCAATTTACATTGTCTCAAATAGAAAAAATAAAACCCGGCTTGTCTGACTTGAAATTCTTTGGCTGAGTTCCAGACTAGCTGGCATGTTCCTGAATCTCTTTTTTTTATACAGGCCTGAACCATATGAGTTCACATGCAACTCTTCCCACACATTAGTCAGGTAACCTGATATTACCAACTGCTTATACTGACCTGGATTTGGTTGGGAGAATACCAATTAGAGCCTTCAACTTGGCATGAAATCGAGAAGGATCTATTCCTTGGGATTAAAATCAAATGCTTAAACATATTCACTACTGCTAAGGGTGCCACATTGAAGTTGTATCGAGAACTAAATTGTGTTTTCTTTTGTCTAACTATCTTGATCCTATTCTAGGTATCCAGACACTTAAAGAAATACAATGCACACATATTTTTTTTGTATTCAGGTGTTAATACCTAAAATAATACAAGCGGATAATACTTAAACGATCACCTTCTAAAGTTTATTCATTATAACTTTTTTGACAAATAGTAAAAGTTGTTGACTTTCTCCTAATATTTGTGTAATTGTCTATAACTGTTATATAAAAAACATTCCAAAAATAATCACATTTAGTCATTCTAAAAACAGTATTTAAAGTAAGTTAATTTTTATTTGCCCGTATATTCTCAATCTTAGACTATTATTTTAGTAATTCCATACAGAGTCAGCCCAACATTAGACTGCTTCTCAACCAATGAACACTCTTTCAGTACCCTTTAGCACAAAACTGACCAATGATAAGAGAGATAGCCCTTGGAGGACACACAGGGAGGGTAACTCAGATGTCAGAGCCCTATGGGGCCTTCTGCTGAATACATATTCACATGTTCAAAAATTCTGACCCATCAACCCCCAAGTGGCCCAAGTAAGCATTAGATTTCTGTGGGAATATAATGGCATTTCAAAAAATATCTAATTCCCCCCGTCCCTTCCCAGGCAAGACGCGACGTAACAGAACCGTTCTGCGACCATACCATTTTGGTGGGTTTATAATCCACATAAAACTACGTAACAGTTACGTGATTTTAGGGGGATGTTATGACATCCCATAAAAAGAACGTTATAATTACGTTCTATGAACATCAGGTTAGAACCCCCTTACAATGTAACATCACAGTGACGTGCCAATCAGGTCTGGTTGAGACATAACTCAAACAGAACGTAACTGATACAAACTAATTATGTATGGTTATGACCAAACCTAAAAAGAATGTAGTTATGACGTGATGATTAGGTGACATAGAGACCTAACTGAAAAAGTACATAACTGATACGTACTGACTGAGTGTAGTTGTAACCAAACCTAAAGAGATGTTCTTGTTACGTGAGATTTCGATGTTGTAGCGACGTCTATTTGATGGCTCCCAGAAACGTCGCTGCGACCAAAATTGTGATGTCTTTGTGACATTCTAATTAGGTTAGGTCTTAACTACACCTTAACAGTACGTCAAAAGAACGTTGTGTTTAGGTTGGTCTGAACCATACCTAATGATGATGTCACAGTGACATTCTTTTAAGGTAAGGTTTCAACCCTACCTAATTGTGACATCACAGTGACGTTGTGCTTAGGTTCAGTCTTGACCTCACCTAATCATCACGTCTCAGTGACGTTCTGGTTAGTTTAAGTCACAACTTAACTAAATCAAAACGTCACAAGTACCTTGTTTCCTAGTCTAGCCATAACCATTGATAGTACTGTTTTTCAACACCAGGGGACAGTGCAATACCATTTAAGTTGAGAAAAGGCTAAAGTTCAAGGTTTTGTGGTTTATATCACTATTTTTCAAATATGTTTAAATGCTGCTGAAACACTATTCTTTATGAAATATCAAACTATCTTCTAGAAATGTATTTATGGTTTAGTTTAATTGCTGAAATAAATGATCAGTACCATGAAAACACCTTTTTCAATCTTTCACAATGGGATACTGAGTGGGTCTGTCACCTGGCCTCATATCTGACATTTGCCAGCTATAGAAAGGGCCTGGGTACACAAGTACTTACTTAAAAGGCCCCAAGTCACTGTGACCAAAGCTGGAAACCAAGATTTCTTGTCTTGGGAAAGTTACAGTATGATGTATAGTGTAATGTTTGGTCATAGGTGGGTCACAAAATAACCTTAACAGAACCTGTCACAAAATAACCTTGTTGGAATATAATTTGGGTTACAATAATTATGATTTTATAATCATGTCGACAGTATGTTATGGTGCAATGTCGCAGCAGTAGTTTCTAATCCACATAATCATTCTTTGAAAGTTGCAAAATTTTGTGACGTCGCAGAAACACGTGATAAGAATGTCATTTTGCGACGTCGCATTGGAAGTCTCAGAGACGTGATTGGGAGCCATCAAATCTACGTCTATAGAATGTCGAGATGCGACGTAACAAGAACCAAAAAATTACGTCACAATAACGTTATTATAACGTCGCATTCTTGCCTGGGTTGGCATACATGCTGGAAGGTCCCTTTTCCATTTGTTCAATTCATTGTTGTTTTGACCAGGGAGGTCGAAGCTTTGTCCACGCACATCTGCACATGTTATATACATACCGAGTTTGGTGAGAAAAGTTCTGGTAGTTTCTTTGCTAGTTTAAATAAACTCATTTCCCCCATATATACCAATTGTAAAGGGTAACTTTCAGGATTTGATTTTTTCATAAACAGTAAAAGATGAACATATATATAAACCAGTTTGCTTCTCAGTTACGACAAAATGAGATCTGTATACTGGCCAGTGGAGCCACAGGTGGGTGCAGTGGACCGGGAAGGTCCACTGCAAGGTCTTTATCACCTGCATGGCAGAGGAGCTGTACATATATTGGGAGGGCATACTGATATGCTGTATGTACCACTCCTCATTCCCAGGATTTTCAACCTTTTTAGAATTTTGTTTCGGTGATAAAATATAAAAGATCCTGAGTGGTTGTCCTTGGGTCTATGTACGATGCATGGGAATTGTATGACCCTCGGGCTTCACCCTCTGGCTGTGACAATTCCCTGATGTAATTCACAATGAGTATCGCTTTCAACTTTATATCATTACTGCCCAACATACCACCGAGGCAAACTTCCCTATGGCTAGTGTGATTGTCTCCGAGTAATCCCACAGACTGATGTAGTTCACTTGTTAGTCACCAGATGTCATCACACACTTAGTATATCTTCGCTACCATGACCCCCAAGGTCCATATTGATCCAAACATATATCGCTCTCTCCTTGATACTGATTACTACTTTTATACTACTGGACATTGAACTTTTAATAATGTTTATGATAAGCTATAAACAAGAAGAAGTGCACAGAATGGGTAGTCGCCAAATTGCTGGACTGTATTACATGTGACAACGCATATCTCCTACCTGTTTTAGATACAATAAAACTGAAACCTCTGCAAAGCGAGTGTCTGTGTTTGGATTTGAACTCCCCGAGCAATAATCAAAGAAAACTCAGTAGTAACAACTTACAATATGATCTATAGCCTTTATTGGTTCCCCATCATAAACATTATGAATAAACAACACTCTTGTTCAATATAATAATCTTTAGGTTGTTATTTTGTGCAGTTACAAAACAGAATAACGACAGGGTCAAGGGCAAGGTACAATGTTACCACAGTATTGCTACAAAGAGAATATTTTTGCCAGGAAAAAAATTCAAACAAAATAACATTTCAAATATGCTCTTCTAGCCTTCATGCAAGCTTATATGGGTCTAAATTGCAAAAAGCTATTTTTTGTTTTCTTTTATTCTACTCAATAAAGTCTATGTGTTGAGATCCAGTGGAAGATTCTAACATACTGATGATGAGGGATGCAATGAGAAAAAGACAACCCAGAACTTCAAGAAAGTTCATCCTGCCACTGAGTTTTTCACGGAATATTGTATACTGAAGAATCAAACTCAGAATTGGCTGAATGCTTTCTATAACAGATGCTTGAAGAGGAGGAATTATTTGATAACTGGTATTTTCTGATAGCTGAGTGACAGCAGTACAAGTTGCAAGTAGGCTTATCAGAAAAATACTCTCTGAATCATTAACAAATATGGGTTGTTCTGTGTAGAACATTATAATCATTGAAATGGGAAAACACACTATGGCTGTCACAAGGCAAATTAAAGAAGGGTCAACAGATTTCAGGTACCTTCCAACTAAAATCATATGGAGACTGCTTACTAGTGCGGCAAAGAACATGACTATGTGTCCAATTAGGATTACAAAGTTGATATTGATCTGGCTGCTTTCATTTAATGACACACTTGTTAAGTTCGTTTTTGCTGAATCTCTACTTTCAACCTTTGATTTTGTTGTATTTTGTGGGGTTATATCTTGTAAAAACTCTGGTATGAATCCCTTAGAATAACTCTGCCAAGGCTGGGCCTGTAAGGTCAGTCCAGCTATACTTCCAAATACTGCTACTATCATAAACATGTTGATATTTTCTCTGAAATAAAATTTGGTTATTATTATAAGGATTATCATTCTTGTTGCAAAGAAAAATCCAGTTGCATGGGAGAGTGGTAGAAATGAAACTCCTGCGAAGAATAACACATCTGACAGAAAGTCAAATATAGATGCTAAGAAGACTATTAAGTAGTATTTCCTTGAAATGTGAACATCTGTTTTACACAGGATCATTGCTAGACTGGAGATGACTATTATTGTGATGAATCTGATGACAGCTAGTTGGAAGTCAGGTACTGCCCTCTGCAGGCCCTGGGCTGCTGCTCCTGCAGCCTCCCATGATACAAGGCTCATTGATATTGAAGCATACCCGATAAGAAGATTTTGTGAACATTTCATCCTGAAATAAAAGCAACTTGTAATCATAACTAGTGTAAAAAAACACTTGGAATTATTAGCTGGGAGACTTGAAATACTTCAATGGCTGTCATCTTTATGATAAATTTACTTTTATCATCAGGTTATGGGGAATAACTTCATAAGCATGTGATACTTTGTCGTACCATAATGCCACATTATACTATTTAGTCTGAAAACAGAGATGTTAGAAAAGTTAATTTATCAGTAATGAAAAAACACAAATATGCTTGGAAATATTCTAGACTATTATGTTATTGAGACAATGGCAACTGAATCCAAGTTGAAAGGTTATATATGTTTTCTTTGAGATTTACCAATGTAAATTGACACCATTATGTATATGTCACTTCTCACACATATAGTCCTGCAGTTGTACCCTACTGGTTATAAGTATTGCTTACCTGTATAAAAGAGAGAAAGCTCAGCACAGGACAATCTCCTATTGAATGCAAATAAACTATGTGTTTAAATTGGTGTTTAAAGCGTTGAATGAAACATTATGCTAGCATTAGAATGGAACATTAATTAATTCCTACTTGTGGCCCTTGATAGCAGATTAAACCATAGGCACACCAGAAATAATCATTTTTGTTCAGGTGTCATTGCACTAAATATTCCATTCTTAGATATGCCTATGGATTTAAACCTTTGTGCATCTCATGCACTTGTAGTGAAAGATTTTGATTTGGGATTAAATTATATTTGTTGAGCTCTGGCTCTGGATCCCTGGCTCTGGATTTAATACATATTAAATGTAATAATATTAAAAGAAAGTGATAGTTATATATTATGTAGTGTATTTGATGTGCTACAGTTTGTACATTGAGTCCACAAGTGCAGCAGTAACCTGACAAGTTGAGGTGGCGAAATATGTCTTGTACGCGTTTGATCGCCAGCATCAACCCTGTAGACAGCTGCCTCTACAGCCACTCAGACTTAAATTATGATGTCCAACCAAAAAAGGTAACTGAACCTTTATTTTACTCATAACAGTTAATGTTAAACTTCATCAGCAAATTCAGACCTGACAAAATGTCACAACCTCCATCCTCTTAAATAGGACATCATTGTCAAAATCAGGACAATTTCACAAAATGTCACAACCATCCGTTGATGAGCAAACTCTTTTGTGACCTAACACAAATTATGATAACTAATTTAATTGAAAATTTTTCAGGATTGCACATAAAACCGTCAGACCATACAGCAAGCTGAGGCTTCGTATTGAGCCAGCCTCCCCAAAAAGTTTGGCTTTATTTTAGATCAATTTCAAGCAGACCTGCAAGCCAGTGCTTATGGTTAGCTGATAAATGTCTAATTGATTGTTGTTTATGTCATATTTTCAGGAAGATCGAGACTACCTGAAGAATGCAAGGGACGTGGCAATGGACATGTACTAAAGAGATAACCGTGCCCTTGCGTCACATGGTGTCTTCATCGAAACTGTGCGATGTCACTTCTGTGGCCCGTTGCACAATAGAATTTGTGTTAGGATCAAACAAAGATATCTTTGTTAAAGATATCTTTGTTACGATTTTACAAACATAGTAATATCTCTGGTTCTAATGAATGAAATTGAATTCTGTAAATTGATGTAAAAAGGAAAAGAATTAAGGACAAATCAGTAAAAGTTACAGCTATCTGGCTGCATTCTAAATATAGAAAAACAATGTGTATAAGCCATCATTGTTACGAAAATATTAATATTTTACAAAAAAATTATTTTCGTTGTTACGAACCCATTGTGCAATGGGCCACTGGTGTCACATTTCTTGGTCCCAATACATGGGATCTTGTGCATGTGCACTAATTCCAAAAGAGAATCTTAATGACTTCGAATTCATAGAATTACTGAAGTCATCACAGATTTGCATTCATTGGAGGCCAGTGGCTAACCTTTATGAGAATATAATGTGCTAATATTTCTTTAGTTGATCCCCAAAAGCTTATACCCTAAGAATTATTGGTCTTTAATCATTTTCAAGTCATACTCCAACATTCACCCCAATAGCAACAAATAAACTACCATGAGTGGAATATAGCCTTCAAGAAAATACAGGAAGAGTAATATAACAAAGATTATATTTAACGTCATGCCTTCTTGAGTCCCTTGCTAATTGAGGCAGTAGGTACATTATAATGTTTTTAAAGTGTCATTCTTACTTCCTGTTAGAAATACGTGACCTTCAACGTTATACCGCATCTAAATAAGTACAGGTCTAATACAAATGTCGTAGGAAATATAACATCTATACTGCCCTCTCATGCAGTGGGCAGTATACGTATACCCTAAATAGTATTTGAAGAAAAATATAGTGAGAAAAAGAAAACTAAGAAGTGGATAAAGAGGATCTTTGGGGATATATTTGAAGAGTGCTAATGTGAAGTCATATAGCCCATGAGGCTCAGGTAAGCCTCTTTTAGGAAAATAAACATGTTGATATTCTCAGATAATCCAGCAAACAGTATGATCAAACTCGTCTGCCAACCAGGTGAAAAATGAGAATGTCATTATTAAAACCTTTTTGTCATGAATGTGGAGATTGAATGCATACTCACGCTTAAATATATGAATTGGTCGTTGAACAATGTCTGCACAAGGTGAATACAATGAGTAGCAGTTCAGTGGTTGGAGACAATGTTGGCCCCTGTCTGAACAAACATCACGAGAGGAAAATTCATTGTAATGATTACTGTACAGACCTACAACAGTGTGTCTCTAACATACAACTGTGCGTACAGATTGTAGATTGCCAAAAGCAACTGTTGCATTTACATTCATTATCTCATTATGCAATCAATCTTATGACTCTAGTCTCCTATAAACAATAACAATATGGAGTTTGGTGGAAATAATTTTGTATGATATGACACATAGAGTCCCTTTACGCTTATATGTGTATTTCTCTCATCATATGCATTCATGTATATCTCCTTATGAATAAATATTTCTTTTTTTAATCTGAAAATATGAAAGACAAATATACAGGCTTTCAGAAATAAGGGGCATATAGAGTGAAATAGGTTGATCCTTGAAAATTGAAATGTACATGTGTAAGTCAGCCAACCAAAGCTCATCAAATCTCCATCATTACACTCATAAACCCCCTTCTGCATTTCCCCCACCCCCATCACCACCACTCATCCCTTCTCACCTTTCTACCCCAAAGATATCTTTTTCTTAGAGGGACAAAACCTTTTGAATGGAATGTATAAATCTATTTACAGAAATAGAGAGAAACCTACCTTTCTTGATGTACTATCATAATTATAGTCGTTGGTAATTATCCCTCTCATTTTATGTGATTTGCCTACAGCAAGCCTTTATCAAGATGTATTCCAGGAATTATGCTATCAAGTCATAATACTGTAGTAAATGCAATTCATTAATCATTGTCCTTCTTGTTGTTTAACCCAACGGAAAACTACAGTTCGATAATTTTTCAGTTTGTATCTGGATCTAGGGGGGTTGTTTCACACTGCCACCATTCTACTGATAAGTTGAATTAAATCAATCAATTTAATTAAATTAGTCAAAGCGACAGAATCACTAAATATTCCTCTTATAGCTCTCTACTTAAGAAACAGACCGGTTCCATAATTTTCCTCAGTTTGAAATTTTAACCCTTAAGTTTTGAAATATATTCCATTTTGTATTTCATAAATTCTATCTTTTATAATTGTTTTAATCACACAAATAACTTCAAACTTTGTTGCTAAACTTGATAAATCCATTTTCCAAACACTGCTTATTTAAATGTTAAATTTCAAACTCATACAAATTAAAATTTAGATTGAGATCTTCCATACAGTTTGAGAATCCACAAGGCGAAACTGCATTATGAAGGACCCCTATAGGGACAATTCCTTTCTATTGGCTACCTCTGTCAAAACCATATGCCAAAAATGGTTAGAAACATAGCATGTCTCTATGACATGATTCCACTCGTTACATGTCAATAAGGTGACCACTGGTCTGGGTATAAAAATGGAGAGTTCAAACTTTATTCTATACCAACTTCGTAGTGCCTATACCTTCATTATTGTCCTTCCACACAAGCAAAGGTTGGGTAACGGAGAGCGTTATTTTCCCGGAGGGAAATAATAAGAAATTATTTCCCTCTAGGCAAATACCAGTCCTTGCCGGCATGGAAACTACGTAACCCTCTAAGTAAAAACAACCATTAAACTACGCAAAAATTGTCATATTTGATCAAATAAACAACAAGAAACAGATTTATTTACTCTCGCAATCTCCGAAACATTGTATTCACTGCCATGTTGCCTCCTGCGATCTATTTTCCGATGAAATGTCTGATGGCAGGGCAGCAGTAGCCTCAAATCCATTTTTTTTCCTAAACTGGTTATTCTATGCATGTTTTATGCATTTTAGCACATAGATTCATCAAAAATATTCAAAATAATGCATGAATTAATCGAAATAATTCTTTTAATTTTGTAAATAAGACATTTGCGTGTGGGTGGATGGAACTCTCCAGTGCAGGAGGCACTTAGTGTCAACATGGTGGCGCCCAGCTTGCGAGGACCATCGGAGCGGGTAAATAAAGAGAATTCATCTTGATTTTTCATACCTCTTCAACTATCACGGGGTCATTGGTATAGAATATACACAGAACTAACCGAGGGGGAACGAAGCTGCGATTATTGCCCCGTCGAAGCCTATTTTCAGGGTCTCGGGCAAAGCCCTCGACCCTGAAAATAGGCTGAGACATCGGGCAATAATCAAGGCTGAGTGTACCCGAGGTAAGTTCTTGTTTTATTATATATCAAATACCCGCCTATGTTGAAGATATGTGAAATAATAAGACATATTCTGTTTATTTACCTCCGATCATGGACGCCGCACTTGCATGCATGCGTTGAATGCACCTCCTCAGAGGAGAGTTTTAGCCTTGCTACCGCTTGCTCAACACATCAAACATCTTATTTACGAATTTTAACACAGTATTCCGGTCATATCAAGCATTATTTTCAATATTTTGACGAATCTATGCTTTATAACGCATGAAAAATGCATAGAATTTGGAATTTAAAGGAAATAACTTGGATCGAGACAACCTATGCCCCGCCATCTGGTGTTTTGGCGGTGAACTAGATCTAGGTTGTTTTTTCATCAAATGAGACAAATTTGACGTGGTTTCAGGGTTGTTTACATAGTTCCCATGCTGGCCAGCTTCCTTCATCGTTACTTCCCTCCGGGGAAATACTTCAGATTACTTCCCTGCGGGGAAATAACGCTGTAGATTACCCCACCTTTCCTTGCAGGGAAGGACAATGCTGAAGAAATAGGCACTACGAAGTTGGTATATAATAAAAAAAACAAGAACAGACCTCGGGGATCACTCAGCAAAAATTATTTCGCCTCGTCTCCGTGCATTGATGCCGCACTAAAGCCCTTGACGCATCAATGCGCTCTAACTTGGCGAAATATTTTTGCTTTTCTTCCTGTTCTGTGTCTGTTCTGTGTATGAAACCCCTCATTCATGCGGTTGCTGTGATCATACCCACCTCGCCACATCTTACAAATTGATAAGTTGAATTGATACCTTTAATTATCATCAAAACCTAAGAGTACAAGTGAAATTTAAAAATGTTCTCTCTGAATATATTGATCCAGAAATTAGTGCATACCATTACTTGTTGGCACTTTTATAACATAAGATGGACACCTTACACTCTCAAAGTAATTGATACCCCTTCCAGTACTTACATGATTGATAAGCACAATAATCAAGACGTACATCTTAAATTGGTATCACGATTACATTCTTCTAATGAGTGCACATAGGCATGTAGACAACTTTATCTACTTTCATCACCACATAGTGTTTCATATGTGGCCTTCCATTTACATTTTTTTAAATCTCAGACCCACAGCCCCCCTAGAGCAAAAATGGGCATGTGATCTGTAATAGAACGTCCACACATTTTTAAAAGATACAGACCCCCCTCCTCTCTTGATATGTACATACTTCATGGAAGGAACCTATAATTATGAATGAAATATTCTCTAGAAATCAGAAAAACATATTCATATACCAAATAGGCTCCCAAGGTGTGCAAATATTCCAGTGCATAAAAAGTGAATAACAAACCTCTGTAAGCAATCTTCTTAGAAAACATTCTTTAAACTTTAAATCTTGCTACAATGAGTCTGTTTCTGCATGTCATTCGACTAGATATGAATACAATGAAATGACTCATACGTATTATTTTTCTTAACATTCTTATTATTCACCCTCCCATTACTTCTGTGTGGGATCTTGCTGCACGAATCAAATGATTCTAACTGCAATAACAGTTTTTTTCTTAAGACTGAGTTGGCCATAACAATATAAAATGAGAACCATATAGAAGTTTACCTCAATTTTCTCTGTATTTGGTGTATGACATATGTAGATCGTAATAAGTATTTCCTGTCCACATTGAACTTTATTAATCTAAGTAATTCTAAGCATATTGAACAGTATTATCTAGAATAGATACTGTAGACCTGCTCGCAAGCTTCATTCCGAAAACGATGACATGTAATACTTATGATCGAACAGGTCAAGAAGAATAAAATGTATCAATGTAAGTGTTTTGGAATAGGTTGGGGTAGTTCTCGCCAATGTTGTGATACAGACATCGGCAATTTTTGGCAGTGTAGCGAATTTTGTAACGTACCAAATTATACAGGCCTGAACAGTATGAGTTTACATGCACCTCTTCCCATGCATTTGTCAGGTAACCTGATATTATTACTGACTGCCCATACTGACCTGGATTTGGCTAGGAAAATACCAATTAGAGCCTTCAACTTGGCATGGAAGTGAGAAGGACCTATTCCTTGGGATTGAAAATCAAATGCTTGAAGGTACTCACTACTGGTCAGGGTGCCCCCTAGGAAGTGAATAAAGGACTAAATTTTGTTTTCTTTTTTTAACCATCTTAATGCTATTTTAGGTATCTAGACACCCAAAGAAATAAGTTACACACATTATTTTCTTGTATTATAGAGATAATACCTCAAATAATACAATCAGATAATGCTTAAATGATCACCTTTTAAAGTTTAGTCACCATAATTTTTTCACAAATGGTAAAGTTGTTGCATTTCTCTTTATATTTCTGTAATTATTGTCTACACCTATAATATAAAAAGAACTTCAGAAAATAATCATGTTTAGCCATTCTAAAAAGATTATTTAATATAATTTAACCAGTGACCAAAATTGACCAATGAAAAGACAGATAGCCCTTGCGCGACACACAGGGATGTCAGAGCCCTTTGGGGCCTTCCATTGAATACATATTTACATTTTCAAAAGATTCTGACCCATCCACCCCCCTTTGGCGCAAGTAAGCATTAGATTTTGATGGGAATGTACTCGCATTTGAAAAAATATTAAATTCCCCTCTGCCCCCTTGACATACTTGCTGGAAGGTCACTTTTCTATTTGTTCAATTCATTGTTGTTTTGACCAGGGAATGGAAGCTTTGATAAAGAACATGTACACATGTTTTAAACTGAGTTTAATAGGTGGGAAAAGCTCTGGTAGTTTCTTTGTTAGTTTAAATAAACTCATTTTCCCCATAGAGACCAATAGTAAAGGGTAATTTTAAGATTCGCAAACAGTAAAAGATGGACATATATAAAAACAGTTTACTTCTCACTTACAACCAAATGATCAGGAGATCTGTATACTGGTCAGTGGAGCCACAGGTGGGTGCAGTGGACCATGACCAAGGGCCAGTAAGGTCTTTATCACCCGCATGGCAGAGGAATGGTACGTATATGGGGAGGGGCTCACTAACATGCTTTATTACCCTCTGGATCGACGAGCCAGGTGTATTGTAGGAAGGGCGCATTGCCAGGCCGTACGTACCGCATCACTTGCGGTGATCTATTTTTACAAAAATTCACAATATTTCACAATATTTTACATTATAGTCAGATAATGAAATAAAGAAGGCCCTTAGAGGCCGTTCTCGGTAGCTGTACGGCCTTAGCACTCACTGACGGCCCAAGCTCAGAGGGCAAGGGCCGTCGGCAGGTGCACGGGCCGTACATGTACGGCTACCCTCGGATGACCTCCCTAGACCTTCTTATTATAGTATGTACTGCTCCTTGTTCCCAGGATTTTCAACTCATTTAGAATTTAATTTGGGTGATAAAAAATAGAAGAACCTTAAGCATTGTTCTCAGGTCTATGCATGATGCATGGGAATCATAGGACCCTCAGGCTTGGCCCTTGGGATGTGACGATTCCCTCTGGGTGGTGCACACACTCTCAGACGCCCCCCGTGGTTATTCTTATTATAATACTATAGGTCTGCAGGGCAAGAAAGGACTGAAAAACTAGAAATATCTGGTCCTTCTACCTGTCTTAAAAACCTAGAGCTGTTAATAGCATTATGATAAAAATAAAAGTGGTATATTTAGATTCGGTATATTTGTTTCTATCATTCAATACCAAAATTGTTTGTCAAGCACAAGTATTTCAATAAAGAAATGACAGTAGAATCTGACAAATTTAAAGACGGCACAAGTTTTCAAAATATGTGAGATTGCTAATAAATAAACTAATTATTGGGAACAAAGGGGAAAAAATATAAAATACATTCAGATGATAAATGGTCACAAATGACACGCAAAGTATGTTTCGAAAATTCAAAAATCATCAATCATGTACTCCCCCACCAGTAAACTTATGTGATTGATATAAAAAAAGACTTACTACAAATCTTTGGAAAGTAGAACTCAAAATAGAACTGAAAAACAAAACCAGCCCTTTCTTGCCCTGCAGACCTTATAACGCAGGTCGGTGCAGTGGACCACGACCAAGGGCCAGCAATGTCTACACTCACAGACTCATAGGTATTTTTCAAAAATATACATGTATACACAACATCAACGTGTGATCAGTCTGTTTTCAAATATACATGTGACACATTTGTTGGCTTAAGTCAGATTCCTGATAGATTTGATTTAGGTACATCTGTATCTGGAAACGAAAATGAGAACAGTGTGTGATGCAAAAACTCTTTACTACTGGTATTATCATTAATTATCTTTATCATTATTGGTTATATAAATTGGTTGACAGGTAACCACTACTAGGTGCTGCCACCTGGAGTCATATCCCTTTTTGGCCCTACTAGCCTGGGTCACCTTTTATTACCTCCCAAGCAAGAGTATGACGTTATAATAACGTTGCAGCAACGTTCTGTTCAGACCTGGTTTTGAGGGCACCCAAAAATGTCTTTAGAACCTAACGTTGTGACGTGACATTAAAATTGTTGTGATGTTCTTGTAACGTTATTTCACATTACAATAACGTTATTATAACATTCTTTATTAGTTTGGTCTCACTTTTACCAAAATAGAATGTTATTATGACGTTCTTTTTTAGTAAGTCTAAACCTTACCTAAAATAATGTTATTGTTACGTGAAAATTGGCCAGGTCTCAGACCAATTAAAAAAGTACAGTCGCAGAACGCTCTTGTTACGTTGCTGCCCACAGCTCCATATACACAATCATGTTCTACATTGTTGATAAAAAAAAAAGGTGAATCTGGGTCATTGGGGCATGAAAGTGGTCATAATGTGTATAGGTGTAGGAGATGGTTGTACACGCAACAGTTGTCTCCCGGCTTTCTTGGATGTAGAATTTCTGAAACACATGGACATAAGTCTGTGGCTGCAGATCTCTTTACATACTCAGACATAGGGTAAGGTTGCACATGTAGTATTTCTAATGTACACAGATCTTTTATATGGATTGTTTGGTCACTTGGGTGTATCTACAAACTAGAAAAAACTAAATTAAGATCAAACATTCAAAGAATAAAAAGAAAAGGGAGTCAGGGGGCATAGCCCCTGATTAAAAGTTTACAAATTTACAAAGTTTAAAGTAATGCAAATCATATAATAATGGTCCATGCACATAAGCATGCTTGTATACATGATAATATACCTGTTTAGACCTTATAACCATATGTTTAAGAAATTCTGTGTCCACAGCCATTTGCTGCAACACCCGCAGAAACTTAAAAAAAACTTCAAAAGTGGACACTCATGATCTAAAGTTTTTTTTTATTATTATTTTTCCCTTCAGTTCCTGCACTTCGCTTTTTTTTGTCTTTCTTTTGGTTCAAATTCTTTATTTCTGACAATAGTTCGTACAATAAGTTCGTTTTCAACTATTACCAGCATTTTGTTACAAATCAATTCAAGAATTAGGTATAACCATGGTAGCAATCTTACAGTACAACAGAACACTTTAAATCTTTTTAAGCATCAAAATAATTTTTATATCTTTAACATAAAATCAAATGACGTGTATATAAGATACGTTGTATAGCTTTACAATATAGTGAGCAAATATAAACAATGTTATTTTTTAGGAGTTGACATCCTCACTGGTAGATATGGGTATTGAAGCATGGTGCACCAAAACTCTCATTGTTCTGCTTGTCTGGGTGCTAAACTGTTGCTTAGATATATGGTAGATTAAGGGGGCTTTACACCTGTGCGACTCGAGCTGTGATATTTGAGTTATTATTATTATTTTTTTGATTCACTTTATTTATCCTGGTAGGGGTAAGGAGTTTATCCTTGTCTGCCCCCCTATCCAACCATAGAGATTTTTACAATTTTGATCCTTGGAGTTTTTCAACAAAAATCATTATCAAACAAATATAAAAATCAAGTTAAGTAATGTTTATTAATTCAGAATGTTTATTAATACCGAAAATTCATATAAAGGAATGATACATAATTAATTGAAATTGGCATTTTAGTATTTCACATACAATTCACACATAATTGCCCAATGTGAATGGTTTGCATTAAGGCCATATTACACTATGCTTCAGATCTAGGTTTGCATCAGACAACAAGCCAACAGGAATGATTCGCCTTATTTTACTTTGTAAATCCATGATCCAATGCGAATGCTAACACAAACTTTTCTTTTCTATATTACACTAGGCATTGATGCAATTGGTACGTGTTAGCTGCTCACATCGGGGTAAAATATACTAACATAACCTAGACAATGCATTGTGTAATTTAGCCTTTACAGATGGCAGTCATTTAGTTGGGTCAGAAGCTAAACTCTCAAACCAATCTAAATACCAGGACTGAAGTTTCTTCAAGAACTTTGATGAATAAATTAAATGTGGTTCTTGCTCAACTGATATACAATCATCTCACATTAAATTTCAACAAATATTAGTTGGCTTCCTACCACAGAAGTCATCACCAACTTAGTTTGAGAGTCAACCGTCTGAAGGCCCCATACCTGGGTGATAACTCTCAGGGTTGACCAGGCTTCCAGGGTAGGTTAGGTGGTAGCTCTTACCTGACACCTGGTGTGTTGTAGCAGAAATACCACTAGGAGTAAATGAGTGAGTATTGGATGTTTTGTGTCGTACCAACAGCAAGGGTCATTTTCACTTCAAAAACAGGTGCGACATAATTATTCTGTCTTTGGTGATTGTATCTATGAGATTTAGGAGACAGGGCAGGCAAACAGCAGGGGATCAAAACCTGGAAATCATTTTTGCTGTACCTCATCCCTTAGCGAAACAAGCACCAACCGGGAATCGAACCAATCCCACTAGGTGGCACCCCTGATGACTGTTTATATAGATACTGACCCATGTTTAGTTTGAGGCTCACCCAGTTGGTTGGTTGGTTATTGGTTGTTTTTTGCCTTAGATTAACTGCCGAGGTCATATCATGGGTGGTGATGGCACCGGTGATCAAAACTATGAGAAGAGATGCCTATTTGTAGCTGTGGGACCCAATGCCCTTTTTATACTGCTGCCTCACTGAGATATCATGTCATAGGTCCACATGATACCCCATCCAGTCACATTACTGATACTGGGCCAACCAGTTATGTTTCTTGGTTCTAACTTCATATGGAGTGCCAGATAAGCAGCAACCACTACCATTTTAAAAGTCTTTGGTGTGAATCAGCCAGATCTGAACTTATAATCTCCCACACTGTCTCCAAGTGGCAATGACTGGGTTATCAAAGGCTCCTAGAGGGCCACTGGCTGTTGTGTGCAGGGCCCTGCCTATGGGACCCTGCACATTAAAGAACACCTGCCTCGGTAAAAGTGTAGGGGTACAGTCTCTTCCTTCTCATAGATATGATCATTTCATAGATACGATCATCAAACAGACAGAATTGTCAAGACCTTATTCTCAACGTGATATGAGCATAGTTGTCGATACAGTGTAAAACCCAAATAACCAACCAACCATCTCCCACACTTGAAGCTGGCACCCTACCAACTCAGCTACCGAGTCTGCATTCAGTCTTGTCCTCACCCAATCTACAGGGCCATACAGATGTTATAATCCAGTTTTACTTATAACAATATTGTTTCTTTTTGCTGGAGCACTTAAATACACGAGTGTCAATAAAAACGCATTAAGGTCCGAGCTTCTTCCATGTTATTAATTACTGTATTGAGCCTTTCTGTCAATCTTTCAGAGAGTTGAAGAAACACATTGTGTCCAAAGACAACAGTTACCATAGTTTTATGCATAGATTCAATTATGGACATGATAACAATAAACAACCAGGAGAATAACCACAATTTACTGTCAAAATTGAAGTTTGGTTCGCACCCTGTTAATTGTCCCAATCATGGATACTTTAAATCCTTGTATTCTACCTGCAGACTAGCCTAAATCAAGATGCATTCTGAGAAATATTTAACATTGTTAAGGCTTAACCAAATCTTCATTTAACATAGCACTGTAGCATTACAGAAAATAAGCATTTAGTATATCCTCAATTTTTGTATTGCTATTTTCATGGCTATTAATTTGTCTGACAAATGTACCAAATATTTGCATATTTTCTATATTTTCTTCCTGTGTTTTCATTGACAGAATATGTTCAAATTAATCTGTAGGTGCTTGAATTACTGTAAATTGTCTATCCTTGGTTCAGGTTGAGATGTGCTTCCTTCTGCACCAATGAAAGGGTTATCAAATTTTCCTAAGGGGATACTGGTCATTGTGACCATAGATGTTGATATGGTGTTAGACTCTGATAAACAATCAATCCGACTGGGGTAGGCAGAAGTTTTACCTTCATTGTTAGTTAAAGTGGAAATTGATATCAACTCTCAAACTGGTTGAAAATAACCTTTTATTACTAACCATTAGAAATCTTTACAATAAACATGTTCTGTGTGGTCAACACCTTCATCAGGATTAATTGATGAGGTATCATCACAGTTCTTGAAGTACTGAAATGATGAAAATACATCTTAAACCCATTCCTCTCTCTCAAAATGTACCAATATATACTACAAAGCCTGTATTCCATGTATTGACTTTGATGCTGCTGATTTTGTATAAATTTGTTTCATTTTCTCTGAGAACATACCACAAGATCTATGTACTAATGTATCCAATATATCTTTCGAAAGAGAATAACAAGACATTTCTAGTGGTATATAATATTTCCATATTAGACCTTTATTCCCACTGCTGATTTTAGGAATTGCCAGCAAAATCGGTATGTGGGTTACAGCCCTAAGGAATTGTACATATTCTTAATTTGTGTGCCCTAGAAATAGTTGAATTCAAATCTCCCTGAGCCACAAATCTATAAAGTGTAATGAATAAGCAATAAAGTCTATGCTGTGACACTCACCATTTTTTAACTTGCCCTATAAAGGTATTGAGAAGAAAGGTTTCTGTTTGTGATTAAGTATGTACATACAAAAGGAAATGGCTGACAGTTGTGTTCTCATAATGTGATGCAATTTACGCCATCACAGTTTTCTTGGTATTGGTATTCCAACTCTGTCTGAAAAACAAAAGTGTGTTAATCCTATGAGTAGCTCAAATGATAACACAAACTGCATAATTGCGAAAAGTCATATTTGATTTATTAGAACTAGCTCTGATTGATGTCAGTGCATTTAAGTGAAACCAATATCATTTCAATGTGTTAGTAACTCTAGTTAAAGCCACACCAGATTATACGGTCACTTGCCAAGTTGACCATTACAGTCAAATACATTTACTGACATGATTTAGTCCGATATACATTAGCAAGAAAATGTATAACAAGTTATTTCTCTTCACAGATCACTTCTCCTGCCATGGATAACTGATTTTATATATTTGCAGCAACTACAGGTTAACTTTGAGTAGCTTCGTCTACAAAAGCTCTTCCCAATTCACAAATATTTCCAATGTATCTATTTCTTATTAACCTATTTTTAGACCAACTTAGAAACTATTCAATATATGTAAAGGAATAAATTCATCACAGGTAAACAGATATGTTAGGAAACATCAATACCTCTAGACAATAATTATACAATGATCACACAATGTATGCTTAGTACTGCTTAAAATTACAATACCAATTTGTTGAATGCCTTTTAATCACCTTTTGATTTGATTTTAACCTCTATAACTATTGCTGTTGTACATGTCCGTATATATATACTGTGGTTTAGTAGGATTACATTTCAATCATACATTACCTTTAGCCAGTAGATACAGAATATATCTAGGCATTTCTCAACTTTTGTTCATCAACTTTATGTTTACAAAATATCAAATTCAACTGCCAATAGGAACATATGAAAGCAGATGGCAAACTATTGGAACAAATATGTCCTTATATGGATTGAAACCCACTCCATGGACTTCATTTACCCGAAGGAGGGGGAGGTGGTGGAGGAGGTGGAACACACTCTGAAACAAAATATATATAGGGTATATAGTGATATAGAATATGTTTCTCGGTTGTATGGAAGGTTTTATTCAAACAATTTGGTTCACATTTTCTTAGCCTGATATATATATATATATATATATATATATATATATATATATATATATATAAATATATTATATAACAAAACCACAGGTCAAAGTGACTGGAAATTAAAATTGTGTTGAGTTATCTATTCTGATAAAGTCTGTAGTGCACAGCCAGAATGACCTGCATTCTACATATCTGTTACCTCAGTGGCTCTACCACCAGATGCACTTGCTAAACTTCCCCATAAGCCTATGAAAATATTCATATAACCTTTTTGCACACTGATGAGATGGTTTTAGGAACTACTCAGCAAAATATTTTTGATTTTAGAAGTTTATCAGCAGAATTTAGATAATGACACATTTTCTAGCTAAAGAGAAAAAGAAAATTTCTGGGCCGTATTATATCATAGTAAAACAGAAGGCTGGTGGTTGTATCCAGGACACTGCAGTCAGCCCCCAACTCTTCCTGTTTTATATCTAAGACATTGCTGCTGTGGTCAATGTGATTACTTATAATTGAAATTGGAGCAGTGTGACAAAAGTGAATCCACTATAAATGTGCAGAAAAACAAACTGCAATTTTCTTAAAGAAATATAATAGTGATATCACAGTAGCAAATGGAGAGATGCCAGTTATGGACCTTCCTTATCTTACCAAAATGTTTTTAGATAGCAATGATTTAGAATAAATAAGCTGCATTATATGAAACCAGGAAGAGATACCCCTTTTGGGTGTGACTTACATTTGATGGAGAGAAAAAAACTTCTCATGCATGTACATGAATGCACTACATTAAGTACGTACTCAGCTATAAGTGAAACCCCCTTTCCATAATTATGTGCATGCCCCTGCCTGAAATACACAGAAAATACCTATCAGTGACACATATAGGCCCAACCTTTTCATGAATACTCCGTTTGCCTACTAAATCATAAACGTTTCTCAGGTAAACAAAAGTTGCCTTCCAGGAATAGGAGCTTCCTTGATAGGCAATTGTGACCTGTTTTGGCGAAATGAGTCGGATGTCCCAAAAAGTCGAACTGAGATATGGGGCTCTGAAGTCGCATTTCGCATTTTTTATCGAAAATGGGTTTTTTCTTTTATTCATATCTCCTATATCAGAAGTCTTCCCCAAATTTTTTTTTAGGTCCCAAAACTATCTCTAAGTCCCTCTAGATAAGCCCCAAAGAGGCGCAACGCCTCAGTGATCTGAAACAAAAGACCCTCGATTCATGCCATTTTTCCCTAACTTCGCAGCTTGCCTGTCGGTTTGGATCCCATCCCAGCCCCATGTTCCGGGTACCTGCTGAAAGGGCGCGAAGTGAACTGGCCAATGACAGCCTCGGATTTTGAATTCGCGCCGGCAAGGACCAATCAAAACGTGTTTTCCCGATCGTCGTCCCGTAAACAATCGTTGTCAAGGAGGTCACGTGTGCGGAATGCGGCGCGCTGATTGGCTGAGAGGCCTCGCGTGCCTTCCGGTTTCAGTTGTTGTGGAAATTTAAAAGGACGCATGGCGAGCAGGACGGACGTGCGACATCACTTCTCCGATGGATTTAGCTGTTTTAATCCTGGATCACTGCTGGATTTTGATGTGGATTACTTCCCAACATCGTCGGGAAGGACATGGATCGTGAGGAGGCTGTCGCGGATGCCCTGAATACGATAAATCGGGCGAATTTACGTGGTATAGCCGAGCCACAGCAATGGCGGACTTTGGTTGACGAGTACTTTCTCTTCGCCGACGGGGAGGAGGGGCAAGACGATGCCCCCGAGGAAGAAGAAGATGTTCTAGGGGATCTAGGGGAACCGGAGGATACTGAGGATGCTGAGGATGAGCCACTGGTCATCCCTGACCCCACGGACGACCTTCTACAGGCGGAGTAGGACGACTGCGAACGCTTCATGTGAGTTTTGAAAAACTTTATAACGGCCGACATGCGGTCGTTTGCCGTATCTCTGAAACAAGTATGCAAAGTGCCTAAATCCCTTTCAATGTTGATGAAACTGCCTACCATTGTGCCCTAGTATGTATTCTAACTGCCTAACTAGTTTTTATCACGTTTCAAAGTTGATTTCATGCCATAAACAGGGATGATCCATCGGGGTTGTCCGGTGACCTACTTAATGGTGTCAGCTGATCCGGCCGGCCTGTAACGGTTATCAATCATGTCTCATGCCATTGTGGCCCTCAGGAAGGTGAACTAAGTCTAATATCATGTATGTTGTTGTCTTTAGATGTTCCTGCAAGCACTACAAAAAGAAGGAGTGCAGTGAACAGTTCACGACGTCGGAGCTGGTCGCGCGTCGGCAGAAGGTCTTTCAGCTGTCCTCAGGTAAGTTTTTCATGAGATACATGTTATGCAAACCTGTCGCCGCGACCATGTAGCTATGTCGTTCTCACTCAAAACTACCCCATAATCCATGACAACATCTTGAAGTATAACAGACAACTACTAACACTCAACCAGACCGTTTTTTAATTTAGTATTTAGGGCGTGTTAACCTAGTTCATGGGTCAATCCAGAAACCTCATTCCTTGAGTCACATGCATATCATGTACAGATTGTTATTATCCTAATCTACTTTGTTTTCTAGGCAAGAGAGACATGTTGCTACTGGGCATCGCCAATACCTGCACAGATAATAGCAGCAGGCTGTCCACCTGGAAGAATCTGATCATGGCACTTACCTTCACAAATCGTCCATATTAATATTACAATACTTACCTGTACTTGTTGCCTGTGTCCAATAATTATTGGCCTAATGTAACTCTTACCTTGTGACCTTTCCAGCATCAGCCAAGCTGACGTCCATCATCAAGTGGTACAAGTGCTACGGGGTGGTGACCAGGCAAAAGAAGGCTGGCGGGCGACAGGCGACTGCAAGGATCCTCCAGCTGGAGGACATCAGGCGGGTCGTGGACTTCATCAACTCCTATGCCGAGACCAACGCCCCTGTCCTGCCTGGTCGTGTGTCTTCCCACAAACGGGATGACATCCTCCTCCTCCCCTCCTCTTCCACAAAGGCCGACATCTACAGGTTGTACAGCAACGCCATGGAGGAGGCTAACTTCAGGTGTGTGGCTGACTCAACCTTTAGAAACCTGTGGCTCCAACTCCTCCCTCGCATAGTGTGTTCCCGCCCTATGACTGACCTCTGCTGGGAATGCCAGCGCAACAACAGGGATATCTCTGCCTCTAGTAACCTACCTGACATTGTAAAACAGGCCAAGCTGAAAAAGCAACAACTTCACCTGGAGGTGGTGGCTCGGGAGAGGGCCTTTTATCAGGACATGGTCAAGTCTGCCAAGGCTGCCTACAAGGAAGCAGAGTCCCCTCCCCTTGGCCCCCACCCCCCTTGTTCTTCTGACACGAAGGTCCACATCAGTTTTGATTATGCCCAGCAGGTCCACCTTCCCTCCTTTCCCATGCAGCCTGGCCCATTGTATTTCCTTGTCCCCCGCAAGGTCGGCATTTTTGGTGTCTGTGCCGAGGCCATCCCCCAACAGGTGAACTATTTGATCGACGAAAGCCATTGCAGTAGTAAAGGGTCAAATGCAGTTATTTCATACCTGCACCACTATTTTGAAACGTATTCCCTGGGGGAGAAGGTGGTGGACATGCACTGTGACAACTGTAGTGGTCAGAACAAGAACAAGTTTGTGCTAGCGTATCTTCTCTGGCGGGTCCTGACTGGCCGGCACCAGTCCATTTCCTTAAACTTTTTGATCACAGGGCACACCAAGTTTGCCCCGGACTGGTGCTTTGGTTTGCTTAAACAAAGGTTTCGTCGTGAGCCTGTCTCGAGCCTCTCGGAGATGGAGGCGACTGGGTGAAGAGTACCCAAGAACGTGTCAACCTTGCCCAACTTGTGGGGGACGAGAATGGGAAGGCGTTTGTCGAGTCGTATGACTGGCAATCTTTTTTGACCCCTTTCATCAAACCAGTCAAGGGCATAAAACAGTATCACCACTTTGTATTTTCTGACCAGAACAAGGGCCACATCACCTTCCGGCAGTATGCCGACTCGGCCCCCGAGACCTTTAAGATGCTGACTGTCGCCCCTGAAGCTGTCCCCCAGGAAGGCCCTCAGCTCACTGAATCCCCTGGCCTCCCGGCCAAAAGACAGTGGTATCTCTTCAAGAACATTCGTATTTTTGTACTGAGGACACGAAGGACATCATGTACCCTAAGCCCTCTGTACCAGAACCAGCACCCGGCCCAGGCCCCCGTGCTGTACCTCCGCCGGAACCAGATGCAGAATCAAAGCCAGAGGCTGGCGAGGGGGATGGGCCAGGCAGGGGCAGGGGCAGAGGCAGGGGCAGAGGCAGAGGCAGAGGCGGGGGCAGAGGCAGAGGCAGAGGCAGAGGCAGAGGCAGAGGCAGAGACAGAGGCAGAGGCAGAGGACAGACTCCAGACACATCATCAGGATCGTAGGGGGAGGAGGAGGAGTTGGTCAGACAGCTGGAGAGGGAATCAAATTCTTCATCTGACTCTGAGGAGGAAGGCCCCCCACCCCCACCTAGGGGCAGGGGCCGTCCTAGTAAACGTGCTAAACATGGTCGTGGCAGGCCCAGGACCACCTGAGAAACTATTAAGAATCCATTTTGAACATTGTTAACTTATTTTTAGTTGTTAAGACTTTTTCTGATTTTAAGATTTTTACCTCGGTGGCTTTTCACTATTTTAACGACCAAAGACAATCATGAACATTCCAAGAACTTTTATAGACACATTATGGATACCCAGGGTACTTAGGGTCATCGCAGAGTCGTTTTTAAGCAGCCAAGATGAGGTATTGTGATCCTTTATGCTTGCCGTTCTAGGTTAAGTTGTTGTTTCATATCCGGATTTTTGTCACTTTTGCAGCGCCGGCATGAATAAAAGTTTTGTATATAGACGCATGAATTACTGGTATTTGTTAGCTAGAATAGTGTAGAATGACTATGTAAAGTTTCAGGACCAAGGATTGATTACAAGTGTATGTTGCTAGGGCTTTATCGGAGGACCGCGGTAGCGCACGGTAAGAAAAACTTTGAACTCATTTATCTCAGTTTCTTATACCCGCATAGGCGCGGTTCTTTTTATTTTCGTCGCAACTTATCTCAGGCCCTAGATATCGGACCTAGACATGCTATACCTCGTTTAATAGCTAATAATTAGTATTTTCTGATGGTATACCTAACTAAAAATCTTCCCCGTGTGACATCCGACTCACTTCGCCAAAACGGGTCACAATTGCGTAATGCAGCGGCATGTAAATTAGTTTTGAAAATATAAAACATGTATATGAATTATGGACCCAAATATTTTTTATGAAATATCTCATAAATTATAGCATTTCTAGTCCAAACATTTGTCCTGGAAAATGCTCAACCCTCCGTCCTTCCTATCATAATAACTTCGTCACTGCACAAAAACTTGAATTATAATGGATCCAAATTTTGTAAATACGTCCATTAAGGTAAGTTGAATCTAATGCAAAAATAAAGGGCCATACCCATTAGGCGATTTTACCATCGCTGGGCGACTCTCAAAATAAAGATTTTATTAGCAATTCTGTTGCCGGTCATCCGTTGCCTAGAACACACACCATTCTCACAGTGAATCGCCTGGCGAAAAACGGGATCGTCGGTAAAATCGCCGGTAAAATCACTGGTAATTGATCAAACATGCTTGATACGACAGTCGCCCGGCAACAACAGCCATCCTCCCAGTCGCCCGTCGCCTGGCAACGGTAAAATGGCCTAGTGGGTATGGGGCTTCACATTTGCTAGGATCTCTCCAACATAAGGTGCCTGGTGACTGATGATCAACAATGACTAATTCTCCCAGACACGGTTCTCTAGTTTGTTGTATTTTAATTAATCTGCAGGTTAAATCAAGGTGCATTGTCAGTAATCTGTTGACAAGTCCATTTCCTGTTAAAGGCCTTTAGGATATCATGATTATTCATCTGTGACATTTTCCTTTGTTTGAGATTATAAGAAGGTAGAATTAGGTACTTTTTCTTTTTGTTACCGTATGTACTTCACTTTCTCAAGTTAATTTTAAAATATTTTCATTACATGCTTTTATATTGCAATTAAATGCTTTATTTCCATGTGTTTTCCCATTCTTTTGTCTACAAAATATGCCAAAGGTTAGCTTGCAGGAGCATTAAATACAGGAAAACGTCTACCTGAATTGAAGTAATACAAATACTCACCTTTCTGGCACAGTATGTTGGGTGCGGTGCTAGCTCTACCGGGCTGCAGACAGCCATCAGGTGTGATCGTGTTGAGCCTCCAAGTCGATGTATGTGATGACCCTGAGCACCAGTCATCTTCACCAAGTCCACTCACACTGTAATTGGCCCACAGCCAAACATTTATCAGCGGATTTTTAAACAGTCCCACGTAGGCTATTTCAGTTCCACTGCAAAAGTAAAAAAGATGAACATTTTAATATTGACTGATAGTGGAGGCAGAATGTGACAAAGGGATGCTTTTTCTCGTGGTCAGATATTGTGTTCTAATCTAAATCTAATCATTCTGCTTGTAACAGACAGGAAAGGAAGACCAATAAGCACATTTTCCAAGATTAACCTTTTAGACGTTCTTGGATTGTTTGTTTGTTTGTTTTTTGTATTGTTTTTCCCCCTTTTCCCCCCCTTTTTTTCCTTTTTTTTGGTGGGGGGGGGGGGTTCCCTCCAGAAATCCTCAATTTTCAATTAATTGAAGATGTTCAAAGGTGGACAAATGTCTAACTATTCGAAATATAGATACATGGCTTGAAACATTGAAAATGGTATCAAATCAGCTTTTAAACAAGATTTTTGTCACTTTTGTATGTTGCATGTTCATCAAAATGTTCTTGGAAAAATATGGATAAAAATGGAAAAATAGTTTTTCTGGGCAGCCATGGATTAGGGAGTACACCCTTGGGTGGATGATGCCAGAATGCAGCCTAAAGTCTTAGGGTTAACTGTCATGAAATTGGTTCATTTGTTTTGTTTTAAGTTGACACTGCACGTATTCACCTTGTAAATCTTGTCATTATTGTTTTTCATTTATATTAATATGATAAGTATGAATCAAATGTTTGTTATTTCTTGTATCCACAAGCCATGCCAGTAACATTTTGCAGGTGCATAGGTACTTAGGTAAATAGTGATACAAAGATTTTTCTTACACCGCATCCCAGTTCTCATAAAAATCAAGAAGTTCTTGAGTCACTGGAAAAGCCAGGGTTCCTTCCACTTCATTGCATTTTTCCTCAATGGAATCAGTTGTTGCATCAATATTTTCAACAATTTTGTACCCAAATCCAAGGCTTTCATCGAAATCAAAGTCTCCACAAAGAGCTGCAAACAAAAAGAATTAAAAAACAAATGATTTCATTATGTTTTATATCAGGTCCAGGCTAACACAACAGTTTGGAATGGCCCGTGAGGACAAGATGTTCCACAATTCTGGGGTGCAGGTTGTTGTGGTATTAAGGAATAGTGAAATATAACCAAGAGTATTGAATAACAGGGGGATTTGCTGAATAACCTAGCTTGTTTAATGATCAAGATTTAACTACATCGTCCAATGGTTTGACCTTAATACCATACCCACTAGGCGATTTTACCGGTGACTGGCGACAGGCAACAGCAGAATTAATGGTACAATCATTACCAATTTAGCTTGCATGTTAGTTTATAACTTCGAAATGTTACAAACTAACATGCGAACTAAATTGGTAATGATTGTACCAGTAATTCTGCTGTTGCCTGTCACCAGTCGCCGGTAAAATCGCCTAGTGGGTATGAGTTAGGACACTTTGGACTGCCTCTCCCGCTTGATCTCTACCTTGATTTGCTAAAGACATTTTGTGAGTGGTAAAATACTCACGGAGACAAGAGAGTGTAGCATTCCACTGTCCATTGGCCTGACACATAGTCACATATGACGTTTCCATATTTTCCAGGATGAAAGGCCATACACAGTTTACCGGAAATACTGTTCCAAAGTCACTTGGAGGAAGTGTTTCCATATCTGTGTTGTCTAGCATTGCAGTATCACACATTATTGCTAGAATTGAGAACGAAATTACTTTTTTAACTAGTCAGTAATAACTCATTAAAGTGAAACAGTGAAAAATGCTAAATGCAGGTTCACAAAGGACAATAAGTAGTCTTTCATTTTTTTACAGCTTCCTTTTCAGGTCATAACAACTGGTATTATATATTTGGTGTCAATATCAGCAATTTACCATTGCATTATTTTCCTCTATTGTGTCCAAAATATTTTACTTTTTATCTTCAAATGTTATAAAAAGGGTCTTAAAAATACTCAAAAGGAAAGATCCAATGAAATCTTGAATACAAAAATACATAAATAACCATTGAGACAAATCATGAAATAAGATTAAGGAATTGATGTTCATATCGTATGACAGTTTAAGAAATGAACAGTTTATTGGTTGAAAAGTTTAGAGGAAAATGAACCTTTATGTGATAATCTTATTCTGTACCTGAACAGTTTTCCAACCCTATCCACTCTCTGTTGATTCCGCACTCTAAAGTTCTGGTTGTTTCTCCATCTGGCAAAGCATAGCCCTCATTACAAGTAACGTTTACTTTTTGAAGGCCGTCCTCACATATACTGTTTGTCACTACAGCATTGTCAAGGCTGAGCTCAGGACACTCATAGTACTTCAGAAATCCTGAATATATATATATATATAGAATATACTAAGACAGATATGTATCTTCAATGCTAGTGAATCCACATGAAATGTTACATATCATCTTTCAGTTAAAAAAAAGAGTCTTTGAATAAAACAAGCTTTATTCAATTTTTAGTGAAAGAAGGAAACCTTGTCAGTAGAGTTGGTGGGTAGCATTAGACCTTAAGCATGTTTTCCCCAAGGCAAATATAAAATAAAAAAGAACACTATTTCTAACGATGTCTTAAGCTACCCCACTATTATGAAGCAGACTTCCTCAAATGTGGAGGGATCACAAATTCTTTTAGCTTTGTCCCTTCTGCCTTGTCTATAGAAGGTTGTCCTTCTTAGGTAGGTTTCCCAGCTTGGTTGTGATAAACATGTAAAAATAAATCTTCTGTGGGGATGGAAATTCTTGCTGAGAATTTCCCTACTGGCAATAGAATGTCTGGACAAATTTGAAAAATGTTACTTTTCTTGTCAGCTGGGTTGTTTTGGAAAGCTTCCATTTCCTAGTGACAGGAACAAAGATACTAATGTAATGGTTTATTGAGTTAAGCAGTTGTTGCCCTTGCTAATTGAGGCAACAGGGACATAGTATGATGGGGTGCAAACACATAGGGTAATCACTTAAATGTTGTACTCTTGCATTCAGGTGCAGAGCATATCCCCGACCTGTCCACCAAAAGACGGTAGATCATATTATGTTAGGATTAAAAGATCATTTACCTATTTCTTTCCTTAAACCCTTAGACAGTAAATGCCTTTTTTTCCCCTGATATTCAATTTTTCACAGCCCTGTTGTCATCCAAAGAGTTCTTTGTTCCAAGTATATATTTCATAGAAATAGAAACTATATATATATATAGGTCTGACCAG